>JAVMKO010000014.1:21930000-22317500 GCA_032164245.1 Sternotherus odoratus | reverse complement strand
AGGAATAGAACTCACAAGACCTTCTCCTCTCTCCATGTTCACACCCCCCATTCAAATGCTAGAAGAATAACCCACCCTCCCTGATCGGAGATAACAAGCTGGTTCAGCCTAATTGGACTAACCTTTTTACCTCCCACCTGGTTCTTGCCTACTTTTCTATACCTGCCTCTGGACACTTCCACTGCTTGCATCCAACAAAGTGGGTATTAGCCCACGAAAGCTTATGCTTCAAAACTTTATAGTTAGTCTTTAAGGTGCCACAGGACTTTGTTACCTCTGCTATTCCAGACTAACACAGCTACCTCTCTGATTCAAGACCTGTGATAAAATTTTCATAAGAACCTAGATAGACTTCTAAGGGTAAGTGCCACTAAGTCTCAATGAGACTTAATTCATCGAAGCATTTTTGAAAATTGTACCCTCTGACAGCTACTCCTTTTTCCCCAATTACAAAACCTGTGCTTGTCTGTTTTTTTAAGCCAAGCAAACTTGAGTCAAGAATACCAGAAAGTTTGGGGGAAAAAATTCATTTCTCAAAAGGAAAATATTAGTTTAGGGAACAATTCACTATTTTTTTTCCAGTTACTGGCATACAGAGATTTAGAAAGCACAAAGGCATTTCAGCATGCCAATACACTGGAAATTTGATATTTTCGCACTAATTATTTAATTCAAAATCCTTAAGCAAAGCATGTTACTTTAAGCTGTAGTACAGACAGCCCATAACACAAACAAACGTAATTTAATCTCATATCTTTGTAGTGCTGCTTAGGGACTGTTCACACTGAATATGATTTTCTAATCACCCTGTCACTGAAAGAGATTTAGGCACTGTTCTGCCACAGTATAGGATACCACAATGTATCTAGATCCCTACTTATTGGATTTATTCAGCAATTTCTTGAGTAAGCAGTCATGACAGAGACCTCGGTTTCCTTCCTCATTCAGAGAACTGTAGAGGGAAATAAATCTCCCACATTAATGTTAAGGCGCATAGTGGAGTTGCACCCAACTCTCATTGAAAGTCAGGGCTAGTTGAGCACCTCCTAACTAACCCTTTGTGCCTTTGAAAATCCTCCCCTCAGATATGTTATTATACAAATCAAAGGTCGTCTGTCACCTGAGACAGTGTTCAGTTCTGGCCACCCGGTCTCAAAAAAAGATATAGCAGAGGTACAAGGGATGGAATGATGAAAGTGATTAGATTCAAAGGCAGGCTTACTTAGGAGGAGAGACTGAGAATTAAGAAGGTTTGGACTGTTTAGTTTTGAGAGGCGATAAATATGGGGTAATAGGAGTGAGATGTATAAAGTAGTGAATGAGAAAGAGGAAGTAAATCAAGTAGCCATTTACTTAATATAAGAATAATGGAACATTCAATGCTTTGGAAAGGCATCATATTGAAACCTGTTAAAGGGTAATGTTCTTTGTACATAGTGTTCCAAAATTCTGGATAATTCCTTAAAAGAAGAATGAAAAGGATAGAATTTTTATTAATGTCATTCGACATGCTTTCATGGAAATGATTATCATTTGTATAACTGTAGCACCTAGCAATTTGAGGCAGGGAACAGGACCCCACTGGGCTAGGTGCTGTACAAACACAGAACAAAGAGATGGTCTCCTCCTCAAAGAGATTACAATATACGGATCAGACCAGAGATAATAGATGGATGCAGATACACAGTGCAGGGAAACAATGAATCACTATCAACGTGATAGGGAGTGGTATCAGCATACCAGCCAAAGAGCTTTACAGTGTAGACATGACAGCAAAAGGAAAAAGTTTCAAATATGGATTTGAAGGAAGATAATGAGGTAGCTTTTCATATGTTTAAGAGGAGCTCCTCCTAAGCATGAAGGACAGCATGGGAGAAAGCATTATACTGTTCTTGGTGAAATTGCAGGTTTGCTTGATCATGTGTTGATGTAATATTCTCAGTTTTCTGTCAGGTGTTTGATTCAGTACCACAGACCATTCTGATTTTAAAAAGTAGCTCTATACAAAAAACATCAGGATGCACATATTGTATGATGACTAGATGACTACATAAATGACTGATAGACTAGATGACTGATAGAAAAATAGATAAGTTCTCAGCCCAGTGCTATTCACTATTTTTATGAATGACATATAAGAAAACATAAAATAATTGATGGTAAATGTTGTAGATGACACAGAGATTGGAGTAGTGAACCATGATAAGATTAGGTCACTTGTACAGAGCAATTCTACACTAGTTTTTCTGGACAAAACACACACACCAAACAATACACAAATCTAGACAAATGCAGTCCTAGGTCTAGGAACAGAGAATGTAGGTCAAACTTACAGGATGGAGACCGTATCCTGGAAAGCAGTGACTTTCTAAAGGACTTAAAGAGGTCATGGTAAATAGCCAGTTGAACATGAGCTCCTAGTCTGTGGCTGGGGCTAAAAGGGCTAATGAGATGTTTGGAGGTGCACACAGGGGAATATTGAGTAGGACTCAGGAGATGATATTCTCTCTTTCTATATTACTGGTGAGACCAATACGGTGACCAATTTTGGTAACCACACTTTATGAAGGATTCTGTAGATGTGCTTGTTTAGTTTTTTAGCATCTTCAAAAGGCCAATTAAATTATTAGTCACCTGTGGTGACTACATGAAAATCTGCACAAGAATACTTAAAACAAAAAGTAACCATCCTCATCCCTCAAAAATCCTGTAGTATTGCTATTAGCAGCTGTAGTATTTGAATAATTACTGTGGAATTCTGAAGGATTTTTAATCAGTGGAAACATGATTTTGTTAGTGAAACTGACAAGGCAGAAATCAGGATTCATGCTACTGCCTTGAAAACCTGCTACTTTTCATATCTACAATGCGCTTACACAACAAAGCGGAAAACAATGCAAACCAGCAAAACGTTAACTATTTGTTGGCTGCTCACTGAACTGACGTACATCTCTAAGGTACACATGCATAATGATCTACTACCATACGTGGCGCAAGATAGTTCCTTGTTGTTAGGCAGAGTGTTGTTGAGAATTTTGGAATGCATACAGTAGTTAACTAAAGAGGAGGCACTGGGTGCACTTCAAGGCTATAAATTCCCCTTCATACCTTATGGAGCTCAGTTCTGGATCTTTCCAAGTGTCAGCTTCTAACTGGCATAAACTATTTTTGACCTTAACTGGCATTTTGGACTAACTTTCTGAGTGGGAAAGAAGGGGTTCCTGCTATTAGTCACACAGACTTGCTTTAGGATACATCATGGGAAAATCAGGACTCTTCCTCTATCCATTGGTGTTTTAAAGGACTCAATGCAAAACCGACACATGGCATTTTATAATCCAAGTGCTTTGCAAGAACATAAATTAATATAATTTTGCAATCAAACTGGCAACCATTTAAATCAGATGTTTCGCTGTATCTATGGGTATCAGATATCAGAAAATATATGTATTGGTGAGTTTGTAGATTATTAAATGACAGTTGAGATGCCAACTTTCCTTTTTTATCTTGGAAGATATTCCCAGGATCTGTGACATCTGCAGTGGCTAATCCCCCATAGAGAAACTGACATTAAAAGGAATTCACACTGTGGTAAAGCCATACTCCCATTACAATGGCAGCTATAAATTTCCAAAGCTCTCCTGGATTCTGGACTGTAGAACATAAGTAAGGAATGATCAGGTTGGTTTCCAGATTAACAATACAAACAAATAGATTATAGATTGTGACTTTGGAACAGCTACTGACAGCAGATGAAATCTTTCCTGTAACGTATGGATAGTTTCCACACACGATAGTCCTCACTGGTGACCCGTGTACATGATATAATACAAGTAATAATTATTTTTAATTCTGGTCCATGCCCTTTTCAGCATGCAGATTAAACACATTTTATATTTGGAAAGCAAAATGTGTAGCGGCATTACTTCCAAACATTCACTGTCATTTATACACAAATGGGTAATTCATAATATTTTCTCAGTGAGCAAAACCTAAAGAAGAAAAAGGAATGTACACATATTTTACTGTACTGCTTTACTCTGGTGGTTAATGACTTCAGTCTTGCCTCTGTCTTGCCCTCCCTTTCTTAGTACATTTTCTGAACTCTCACTCCAAAGTTCTTGACTGTCTAGAAAAAAAGTCTGGGATCTTCCTCTTACCTTTATAACCACACCTTCCCATCTCCCCATTTCTGGTAAAGACTGTACCACTTCTCCGCCCTGGAAGGCCACAAGGCTTTATCTTCAATGTACTTCTTTCCTTTTGGCGTGCACTCTTTAATGATGGACACCACCACTGTGCAGGTGACACCCTGGATTACACGGTCAGATCCCCTTCATCCTTGTTTTGACTTCATCGTTTTTTTTCTGTACCATAACTTCATACTAAGGAATGGGTCAAGGATTGAAGTTCTCCTTCTGTACAGAAGGTCCATTTCACTTCACATCTCTGGTGCCACCATCAGTATTGCCAGTGATTGATTTATTGCAATGCACATAAAATTCTGCTTCCCACCATCACTGAATTGAGAGATTGGACCCAGAAATTGGAAGATCTCTAGACACAAGGCCATTGTGCTGGCCTGCAGTTTCTCTAGTGAGCTCATAGTTTCCCTAACACTGTGTGAAGATGTTAGATATTCTGATTGACTAACTCTCATATTAAATCATTTGATGTTACTATTCTAGCTGCCCATCTATAATTTACACTGTAAACATCTGCACATTTGTACATAGCTGTAAACAGCAGCTACGTACAGAGAAGAGTACCCTAGAGCAAATTGCATCAGCAGCAGGGAAACTGGCATGTGGAAGTCAACTACGTTTGCTTTCAATGTTTGTCCTTCTGGAAATGTTTCAAACAGGGAGCAGCTTTGGATCCATTATTGTTAGAAATGGTCGATGCCTCCCTTTGGGAGAACAAGATTAAAATCTCTCAAATAAGGAATTGATAGTCCTTGCTCAAGCTCAATCATAACCAAAGATTGACTAATTCTTTAGAGCTGTGCAGCATCTGGATCTAGCTTTACTTCTAGAACAATCATATTTTCCACTGGGTTTAGAGATATGACTTTTCTTACTCAAATTATCAAGTCATCTTCAGAATACACGCTATATTTATTTGCATAGTTTGTGTTGAAAACTGGGAATGATTATTATTGTATATGTACATAGCTTCCATTTATTTTAGTCACCACGACTAAATCTTCTAAACATAAAGCCTTTTATGCATCTTTGCATGACAGTAATCAAGACATAAGAGGTACTCTGCATCAAAATAACTGTGTATGAAGTTGCACAGGGACACGTAACAAGGTGTGCTATTGCTACAGATGCATTAATTTTGTAGGTCAATTACCTCTTGATCTTTGTTCTCTTCAGAACATTACATATTTTTTTGTGTTAGGTTCAGTGCTGCTTCTGCATTTAGGATAAAGCAGATCCTAGTAGAGTATCCTTTCCATGAGTGCTCAGCCAAAACAGTACAATGAACATAATAGAATAAATTAATAAACTGCAGGATGGAGTTAGTGAAAAGCCTGAAAGACTAAGAGAATTGAGTTACATCAGTGCAACCACATTTAGAGAAGGGTTTGATCCACTGATGATTCAGCACTCTAAAAGAATATGACCATTGCAAATATTTTTAAAATTATGGTTTCCCCCCCAGAAAATCATTGTCCACATTTTCATTATTTATGTATGTGTCATGAGTCATTTTATTACAACAGAAATTAAGAAACAAAGCAATGAGAAATATAGATTGAACTGCAAGAAAATTCCTTAACCATGATCCCTATTAGGATAAGCCTCCCGAAGGGAAGATGTAAGTTGTTGTAGAACCCATCTGGCTCGTCTTAGAAGGTAAACTCTTTGGGGCAGGGACCATCTGTTTATGTTTGTACAGTAGCCAGCACAATGGCTTCTAGGCACTAAGCAACACAAACAAACAAGGGTATACACTAGATGAACACATAGGTCTGTCTTTGCAACGTTCTGCAATACCTGTGAAAACAAACAGTAAGACATAATGAAAAAAACAGCCATTTGCTGTAAGATCCTGGGAGTTGTGCAACAGCAGGTAAGTGTGGATCCCATGTGAATTAGATGTTTAAAAATAGATGTATTGGGATGTTAAAAAAAAAAAAAAAAAAAAAAACACATCATTGTGGAATCAGCATGTAAGTTTAGGAAAGTCTTGTAACTTTCCTGGTTTTTCCATAGGGCCAACGCATTCTGGCATAGTGCACAACTTGTAATATCTACACAGTAGTTTCTGCCGGGCATCAAGCAAATGCATAACTGATCAAAGGAACAAAAACAACGAAATGTTGGACTTAAACATGGAGCAGGCATATTTACTGTTTTTGGAAAAATGGAATTTCATTTTAAAGGTAGCAGTTTTACATCATGAATGCAGAGGGGGATGTTGTATTCTACCAAAGTAAATATTCATAATTTGCCCCATGATCTATCCTAAAGTTACTGTATACAAAAAACTCCCCTTGTCTTTCAGCGGACATAATGTGCATGCAAGAGCTGTGGGTTCGGACCTTAACATGATTATGCAGAAGGCTGTGCAGTTCCTAAGGAGTGGGTCATTGAGGCTGCTGGGCATGATAGACATCCTCCGTTCAGGCTACATGAGGGAGCAGTTAAATGCCCCTGTGTTTAGTAATAGCTGTAACAATAGAAGCCACCACCCAAATTACAGACCAGCATAACAAGGCACAGCACAGAACTCACATCCGAAGGGGAAGCAAAGATAGCTGTAAGTCATCTTTGCACACTGCTGATTCTGGGCTACTCTGGGGGCTGAAATGGCATTGTGTAATGCTCCAAGGTACAGCAACTTGTCTCTGGCTGCCTATGGGTGGCGCTACCCAGAATCCTATAATACTGCACTATGTGTCCACCCCCAATACATCCCTCCTGCCCTGGGCCCCTTATTCTGAAGGATGGGGAACATGTGTCCCTAAGAGCACATCTGTTCTTTGTCAATAAACTTTATCATGTTTTATTTCACACCCATTTCAAGACAGTGTTTCAGACTCAGGAGTAAAAGCCTCAGCTAAACTAACAAGTTGGTGCTGTGTACTGTCTCTTTAAAGGAGCACCAAACTGAATAATGTTTTGCAAGTGCCACAGTCTGAACACTACAGAGGTGGGATAGTTTGCAGGAGATTTGGGACTTGAAGGGCTTTTAGAGTCAGCCCGCAATGAAGTGGTAGAAGCTGGGTGAGGTCTTTGTGCTCTGAGCCTGTTGCTGGGTCAGGGCTCTGAGCCACAGCTGCAAGCATAGAAGCTCCCAGGGCAGGAAGTGACACAATCCCTTACTGGTCTAGGTGAACCGCCAAAGCATCACACATGTACAGCAGTTTATGGTGGCCCTATGCTACCAGGTATGTATCAGGTGAATTCTCCCCTAGCAGGATACAGGGAATTTGTGGCTCTTGTACTCCACTGCCACAATATACAGGAGACATAGCAGATTTATCATCATCAAGTGTACCTGTAATTTATTTAAATGCATTTTCTTTCTGAGAATCATGTACTTAGAGCTGGTGACATGAAATCAAAGTGGCAGAATTTTCCACCTTGAGGAGTGAAGTATTGCACAGCAGGACTAAAGTAGTCCCAATGAAGTTAATTTGCTTTATTCCCAAATTAATGGGACTTCGTGAGGAGTGAGTACTACCCACAGAATCTATCCCAAAATAAAACAAATTCCAGAGGTTCAAGGGAGTTACCAATCTTCTTCCTTGCTCAAAAAACCGAACCCAAGTGTTCAGGAAACCATGACATGAACAAAGGAGTCCTATTTGTCTAAAGTGATTCAAAATGCTGTCCTGAAAAGAACCCTCTATTCACCTCTGTTCCAGGCTGCTGCTAAATCTCTGTTTAAAATCCATGCAAATCTAATGCAATGAAGAAGTTTGATGAAAATGAAATTTATGTAATTTTGTACATTTGAGGATTTGGAAGAATCCCCCTTTCTTTTGAACATATCAAATGAAAAGATCCACCACCCCCAGAAGGCTGTGAATAATTATTTTTACTAACAGGATGGCCAGAAATTTTAAACACTTACTTAGTACCAGATTTCCAGATTTTAAAAAAATTAACTTTTAAGTTTTTCCCCAGATTCCTTCCCCCAGCAGATTTCATAAAGAACTATTTTTTTTTAATTTTTCACCCCATTAAAAATAAATGAAATTAATGAAACTAGAGAGGCAGCATTTTTATTAAATTTAAATTTTGCATGGGTACATGTTCATGAACACAGATGTGGGCGTTTAAAATACAAATCATTAGGAAAACTGATGGCAGTTCTTTCACTTTGTTAACTTGTAGAGAATGGCACCAGGCTTGTCTCTGCCACGTTTACTCATTGACTCTTATTTCACCAGCTGAGCTGTAGCCATTTGAGTAACATCTTTGTAGTCAGTCTCCTGACATAATTTCAGTTTACGCCAGCTGCAGAACTGGCCTAACGTGAATGAGGTGTTAGGATGATTAAAGTCAAAATAGAGGCTAGATTCTCAGTTCCACTGCTGCAAGTCCAGAACAACGCCACCACAATCAATAGAGCTTCTCGATGCTATTTCCATGAGGTTATTCAAGAATTACGCTGATATAACCGAGAACAAATTTTAGCCCAGACTCAGCAGGACTTATGCAAGCAAATTGCAATGAACCTTTTTTTCCCCTCTACAAGCTATTTAAAGAGAACATGAAGTAGAAGAAAGTTTACATTTCTGCAAATTCACAAATCTCTTCTAAATGTCTCTCTTCTGGGTTATATTCCACCTACTTGAATCCCACTGCATGAATGATTTTTCTTCACTTCCTGACCTATTGTGCCATGTGCTATCCTGTTGGAATGTTTTCACCCTAGAAGTGGCTATACTTCAGCAACACCTGAGGTGATTCTGGCCTAGATGGAGCTTTCAGGCTTAACCCACAACATGTAACTGCTCTGCCTCAGAAGCAGGAAGAAATGGTGATTCAGGGCAAAAGTAATAACTGTAGCCCTTGAAAACGTTCCCCTCTCATGCCTGGCCAATTAATATGGCCAGAAGCTGGGGAGAACAGAGATGAGGCTACAGTTCTGCCTTGTCCATGCCTCTCTCCGCTCCTTGTTCACGCAGAAAGTGTCCAAAGAGCATGGGCTGCTCTACTTCACTAGATACAAAGACAATGCCCAGGTAGGCAACCCAATGGTGTTGGGGCTTATATAACCACACACCACAGAATGAGTCAGTTACAGACCCTGATGTGTTGCGCATGCTTCAGCAATTCATGTTTTTAAGCTCTGGAGGTTGCCACTTCAAAGTTCAAACCTCAGTGTGTTAGTCAAGATTGATTTAAAGGGCCCGGGGATTTAAAGGACCTCTTCTGGTTGAAGTCCCCTCTTCTGGTTGAAGTCCCCTCTCCCCCTCCTCCCCCCCCGCCCGCCCAGTTCAGGTGTCCAGCATACCAGTAAGTCCCCTAAAGATACTTTCACCCCGGTTACATGGTCACATATTGTTACTCAAATAATAAAACAGATAATTGTGTCCAACAGCTTTAGATTGCTTAAGCCTGTGCTTAAGACTCATTGAAGTTGGTGCATAAGAGTTCCTGAATTGGGGCCTAATTTAAATATTGTGTCTGCACCTCTTCAATTTTTTCTCCCCACCAGTAGCAGATCAGCCTTTAGGAGCAGGTCAGTGGACAAGGCAGTTAACTATGTTGAGACAGAAACTGTTACACAACCTTAAGTAGAGCAGTCACCGCTGCTCCAATGAGGATATTGAAAAATAGAGATAACTTGCTACGAACACATTTTTTTAAAAAAAAATCTGATCTTCTGTTCTCCTCTTTTCTGTGTTTGAGTAAGGAATTTACTGTGGAGAGTTTACTGCTAGCCATCCCTCTTCAGATATACTAGATTAGTAGGTCTGTTTCTAGGAAAATGTCATAATCTTTCATTTTTCTCCCAAGATTGTACATTCCTGTATTACAATTATTTTCTTCTTTTGTGTTACATTCTTATCCTGACATCATTTGTTATATATCAGATTGAAACACAGTGATAGTCTGGTTACCAGATATCAAAACACTTCTTATGAGATTCTGTTTGGGCTTTTTTGCAAGTATGATTTCATGCATAATACATCATTCATTTATATGTGTGGCAGCCTTTCATGTATTATACTTGAAAAAGTGCAAGTACACATTATAATGCAGAGTATTTCAACACAAAATGAAACAATGTGGTACATGCTAGAAATTCAGATGATCAGACAAAAGTTTCCTCACACCATTGATGTCTTATGCCATTATTTAGAACCATAATGATTTCCCCTCCTCCAAGCTCTGTCTGCTGATTCTCTCACACCTAACATAGATATTCATAATCCCTGATGTTTCCTCTTCTCTCCCCTATTTTTCAATCAGTGCCTACCTGCCCAAAGTAAAAAAGTATCCACATGCCTTCTCCCTAACGAGCTCCTGTTTGATTCTCTCCTGTTTACTTCTGTTCCTCCCTAGCTAAAATAAATTTACTAAAGACATTATAAGCACATGAAACTATTCCTTAAAACAGCATGTTCAAGTTCCTACAGCCGTTCAGATAAATTGTATTTGTGGCCTTAAGCAAGATTCAAACATTTTCCAAAAATACAATGCAGATTGATGAGAATTGGATATAATCTTTCAGGTTACTGGGCAGTTCAAATTAAGTGGTTAAATTCATGTTATTATCAGCTCATTGATTTGTTATTTTTTCCACTGAAAAAATCAAGTATATTTGGTTGGGGGAAGAAAAAACAAGCCTCAAGCAGATAACCAAGAGAGTAGAATAAATATTGTTTCCCCAATTTATATGCCTGCATTTTAAGTTGAACGTTTTCCCCCTTTGTGAATAACTATATATAATCATTTACTATGTTGTTCAACTTCACCTTTTGATGTGTAAAATCAAAATGTTGAACCCCTGTCTTCTTATACTTTTATGTGTGTTTATAGATCAGAAATAAGCAAATGAGCAGTATTAATTTAAAATAAGCATTGACAGACTTTGTTGATCAATCCTTTGGCTTATCCTTTCTGAAGGATTTAAGTGGTACTGTAATCAACACATTAAACAGAGAAATCTCGTCTCACTTTTTCTTCCGGTTCTTGAATATAGTGTTTGTTGAAAATAGAACTAGCTATCACAATGTGTCAAATAAACAGCAATTTTTGAGGTTTACAAAATATCTTCAATTCTCTAACATGATCACAAGATATTTGCCAATAATTTGAAAGCCATATTATACTACACTTATGAGTAGTACAATAATGATTTACATTTATACATTACTTTGCATCACAAAGCAATTTACAGCTCACGCACAGATCATTACATCCGTCGTGAAACGCACATGCTTTCAGATGAAATTTGGCAACAGAGTCTGAGCTATTAAACAAGAATTCTGGGCAGAAAATAATAAAATAAAATATAATGGCCCAATCCTGCTGCCATATAAATCAGGGGAGTTTGATCAATGTCTTCATTGGAAACAGCATTGTGTTTTTTAAAACTGTAACTACCTATTGGGTTAGGACCCATTTTGGGGGGAAATTACATGTGGGTTTTCTTATGAGCAAAAAATGGTTTGAGATAATGATTTACAATTAATCTGAAATACATACCTCAGCAGCAGTGTCAAACAATAAAATTGAGCATTGGTTCAACAATGGCTTCTAAAGTGCAATCTACTGTATAATCAGATAGGTGTTTCTCGACGGGTCTCCCATACAGGCTTTTACTCAGATTAACCATGCTTATGGTAGACAGAGATCAGTCACTTCAGCACTGCATAGGAGGTATGTTTGGAGGCAGCTCACATTCATTTATTTAAATGGAAGTAGGTAAAGGCACCAAAAAGAAATAATCAATATTATCATGTCAGTCATGAACCAGGATCCCAAAAATAAGGGGATTGTCTTAATACATACATTTAGGGTTGTTTTAATTTCCTTTTGATTTTTTAGTCTCTTGGGTTCATACTTTCATGCTTTGCTCTACAACCAATGAGGCCAGAAATTACTTTTTTAGAAAAAGTAAAGCTAAGGTTCTGATAATCATAGGACTCCAAGAGCTGGGGATTTGAGGAAAAAAGGACCAAATACTACAGTATTCACTATAAAGTCATAAGCGTTGGAAACAGCGATTGATTGTATTGATTGATTGTACCTCTTTTACACTTTAAAAGAATGGAGTTTACTGTTATGTAGCACTAGTATAAGTCTGATTGAAATTCACCCTCTTTCATAATACAAGACGGAGGGAACATTCAGTGAAACCGAAAGGGGGGTAAATTCAAAACAGATAAAGAGGAAATACATTATCACACATTGCACAGCCTATGGAACTCATCTCTACCAGATAGCATCAAGACCAAGAGCTTAGCAGGATTCAAATAAATATTGGCTGTTTATAGAGATAATAAGTATGCCCTAGGTAATAACAGTAAATATTAAGACAGACAAAAAACTTTTAAAGGAATGTAAATCTTCATGCATCTGGGCATAAACTAACCTCCAACTACTGGGGATTACCAGGAAACTGTCCCTAGGAGCATGTTACCCCATAATTTGTCTACTGCATGGTTTCTCGCTGTCAGATACATGATGATCACTCACTGTCAGATACATTATGATCAACTGGATGAACTCCTGGATTGATCCACTGGCAATTCCCATATATATGAAATATAAATGTTAAAATGCTGGAGAAGTTTGTATGCTTTAGTTTTCATGTTTTAAGTAAAGAAAGAAAGAAAGAAAGAAAGCCCTAGTTGACCAACATTGCTTCTTTAAGTATTACTCGATATTTTTCAATGTAAGTATCCTGTCAGAGTAAATCAGAAAGCATGTACTTCCATACATATTTTAGATTGTATTCCTCATGCAGACTGACAGGGCTCTTTTGAGTTGTTCAAATCTAGATCTTCTCAGACATTCAGGCATTAAATACTTTGGCACAACAACATTAACCAGCAATGACATAAGGAATTTAGGTCTAACCAAACAGATTTCATAAACCCATTTGAACAGTGGTGTGTCTCCTAAAGGGACTCAGTCTTTTTTGTGGGAGGAGGGATGACTTTTCCCCCCTAGATATTGCCACATTAACATGCATGTGATCATTTAGTACAGTTCTTAATACAGCCCTCATCACAACCAAGCATGGACAGAGCAAAAGTGACTTCCTTTCCTGGTCAGAGCAAGGATACCAAAGATCATGGAATGCTCGGAGCCTATCAATAGATAAACTACAAAGCAGCACTCTAAGATCAGTATAGCCCTATTACTCCTCACATAAACTAAATTCATCTCCCTACCACCCCATGCCAGACAAGTTATCTTTGGGTATCTTGCAGAGCAGAAATCAAGAGGTTGTTCTGGACAGCAAGTTTGTCAGGCCATCTCTCATCATTTCTTCTTATATGGTGCCTGCAGCTACCCTGCCAATTCCCTGTCTCACCCAATCTGTTTTGAAGTATTCATATGATAATAAATGGGGTTGGTTCCAAATGGCAAACATAGATCCAAGCCCGACCAAATTTGGGAAGTGTTCAGGATAGTATTTTGCATTTCTGCTGCGCCTCCCAGACAAGGATTTTGAAGTGGCGTACTATGATAGATAGAATGAACACAAACTGCAAAGGCTTAAATATCTACAAAGTCAAAATCGCCCTTGTTTTATAGATAGGGAAACTGAGGCATGGAGAAGTGATATGTCTGGGCTAACACTGAAATGTTGAAACAACGAGAAGTACTTGTGGAAAGACTAACATTTATTAGGGCATAAGCTTTCATGGATTTAAACCCACTTCATCAGATGCATGGAGTGGAAAATACAGTAGGCAGGCATATATACACAGCATATGAAAAGATGGAAGTTGCCTTACCAAGTGGGGAGTCAGTGCTAATGAGACAATTCAATTAAGGTGAAAGTGAGCTATTCTCAACAGCTGACAAGAAGGGAAGGAAAAAATCACTTTTGTAATGCTAATGAGTTCAATATAATCAAGGTAGCCCATTTCAAACAACAGCAAACATAGGTCAGAACCCATATAGCTATAACTACAAGGCCATCCTGGCTCCCTTCCCTTAATCCTATTAGTTATGTTCAGCATTACAAAAAGAAACTATACGGCCCAAATTCCAAATGTCGGTGACATAAAAGGACATCCTACTCCCATATTTGCAAGCTCACATCAGGTCTTGGACACATAAAATAAATATTTGAGGCACAAATCCAGCCCTCCTCGACCCTTACAACACCTCTGAGCTTGATGCAGGGGAACTCCATTTTCACTGCTGCTTGACTACAGGATATGTCTTTATTTGCAATGAGCGTCTCAGGGGACAATATAAACTCTTTATTGAGAAGTACTAAATAAAATAGCTCATGGCATCAGAACCCTAAGATATGAACACTAAACTTGAATAAATCTGTAATTTATATAGGGTTATAGAGAGCAAGCATGGCAGATAGAAAATTCCAGGGCACTCTGCAGAGCCACAGCATTTCAATACATTTGGGTACAACACTAAAGGAACACCATACCTGTTCCAACTTCCAAGACTCATCTTCAGTCAAAATCCTGCTACAACACAAGCCCCACTTTAAACAATGAAAGACCCATCTATGCTACAATTACAAGTCGGTCAGGGGACCCAAATACAATTCCACTTCCACTTCATTTTGTAGAATAGAAAGCAGCTTAACTCAAGCAACCTAAAACACATAGACTTAGGAGAACAAACACCTTAAAGACTTAGTTTTTCAAAGTAGGCCAAAGTCTGCCCTCCGATACATATGCACAATTCCTGTTTTAGTCAAGGGATACATACACAGACATCTGTGTGAGGGCAGAATTTGGCCCATTACAGTGACTATTACAAACAATATTATTTCTAGCCAGGCATACTCAGCAGCCCAACAGAGGTGGGCACCCCTACAATACATTATATTACATCAGCGACAAAGAGTCTTGTAGCACCTTATAGACTAACAGATCATAGGGATCATGAGCTTTTGTGGGCTAAGGCCCACTTCATCAGATGAAGTGGGTCTTAGCCCACAAAAGCTCATGATCCCTAAGATCTGTTAGTCTATAAGGTGCTACAAGACACTCTGTCGCTTTTGCAGATCCAGACTAACATGGCTACCCCTCTGATACTAGACATTATATTACATTTCCTGTCTCAAATTGTTTACAAACACTCACAGAATAGGGCTGGAGGAGGTTTTCCTAGGATCCAGGGAAATAGGCTACAAAATTGCTGCTCTTCCCTTCCACATATCCTTCTGGCTTCAACTCTGCTTTGTTCTTCTCTGTAGTCATTGCATGGTGCAGATGAGTGAGAGAATGGTCTTAATTTCCTGACCTTAATCACCTGACCTGAGTCAGCATTCCAAATGGGTAGTACTCACTATCACATTATAGTGGTCATTATCCAGTAATTTAAGTGACTTGGTAGACCTGTTACTTCCATTAGTAAAGGGAAACAGAGAGACCAAAGTGAGTAAGGACTCAAAAACTAACTATCGTCATTAAGGACAGAAGAAAGTCATACAACTGAAGATTCAGAGACCTCATAATGTACTAAATGTCAGATCTTAGTTTGATCCACAACTGTATCTTGCTTTTGAATAAACTCAAAGCTAATGATTTTTCCTACACAAATAATTGTTTGCACAAGTAGAATATCCTTTGTAAAATAAGGTAACAGTTTAATTGTATGAGTTAAAATGACATAAAAGGCCAAGTTTCCCATCTACATTTCATTAACTTGGTTTATGCTGCACATGACAAATCCATTTTCCTTTGCATATTACACCACCAAGTGGCCTAATAGCTCTTCATGTTTCCTTCTGTTTACTATGTGTTTTCTTTGTATACACAAGTACACTTTCTTCCTTTAATGACAGAATGAAAATATAAATAAAGAAAAGAGCTGAAGTGTTATCTTTTTAAGATAACAACATACACCCAAATAGTCCATGAGTCTTGAGGTCCATCTTCAGGTTCTTATCACTGCATAAAACAATAAGCTTATTGGAGAGGGGCACAGTTTTTTGTGGGTTTTTTTTAAATAATTAATCCTCTTTTCATATGTTTTTTCCTGGAAAATTTGAGTGACATACCTTGAATAATTTTAGAATTATTTCAGCATGAGGAAAAGTATAATGGGCCCAATTCCCAGCTAGTATAAATAGACTTTGTGCAATGAAGCTATGGCAATTTGCACTAACTGAGGTTCTAGCTCAGTATTTCCATACATCTGGATCAGAATTTTTGTATTCTAAAAACAGCTAAAATGTCATGTTTGAAGATCTCACTGAAAGTTAAATATCAAGCCAAGTTTGAGGAATTTGTTATCATGATTATTACAGTAGTGACTAGGGGTCAACTGAGATTGGGACCCCATTATGCCAGGAATTGCGCAAACATAAAATAAGAGTTTACAATCCAAACAAACAAGACAGACGATGGTTAGGAGAAAGGCTATCAGAAAGCAGAGTGAACAATGCAGAGGAGTTCCAATTTTTCTCCCTTTGTTATTCAAATCCTTTCACTGGGGTTATGTTAGAAGAGGATTAGCAAAATGGAGAGAGAAAGTCAGGGAACAGACAGAGTGAGGGAGGGTTGGAGCAAAGAGCCAATCAGCACAGGGAACAGAATGTTCAGAATAGAAATTGCAGAAAGCCATCTGACGACTGCATCCCTATCCCTTGGTCCCTGTTTGAACTGCTGTCTGCAACTGTTCTACCAGCTTCAGTCTCTGGCTTACTCCTCACTACAGTTTCTTTCACAAGGCTACATGGCTGGAGGGAGCTGGGATGCCACCTGAATCCTAGTACCCTGGAAAGACTCCCCTGTATAGTTCTGGGTCTCGGGGGATGCTAGAAGACAGGGGTGAACTCCAGTGAATTCCGTTCCCAGTGCAGCAGTACCTAGTAGAGCTGGGCAAACAACAATTTTTTTGGTTTGATGGCAGTTCCAAAAAAAGAAAAAGTTTTTTGGAACTGATGAAACTTTTCAGTAAATCTGATAAAACTTTTCAGTGAATCAAATAAGCCCATTTCAGGTGTGTTTCAGAGTAGGGATTCAACTTGAATCTCCCATTTCACAGCTGAATGGCCTAATCACTCAGCTAAAGGTTATCAGGGGAAGGGGCAGAGAAAAGCCATCCCTAGGGTCCAAATTTTGTTCCCCTATATAGTCTAAGGGGATTTTATTGGGTCTATTTGTGTAAATAAGGCAAAAGTAACTTTGGTAAATTTGTTCACATTTGTACTACATTACATTAGCTACAGTCCATACACTGACCAGTGACTCAAACTGCTAAAGCACTGACCAAATAGACCCCTTCCAGGATATACAGTCCAACAGTGACCTATCCCAGTATTCCTCTGCTGGTACCGCTGTACCCTCCCTCAGCTCAGTTTTTAAGTAGTCCTTCCCCTGGTATGGGACCATACCATACCAGGCTTCGTGCCTGGAGAGCGTGTCTCCACCTGCTCTGGGCCTTTCTGGTCCCAGCTCTCCAGCTGGGCCCTAAACCATCCAATCTCCTTCCAGGTTTGTTTCACTGTTCAATATTTGGCTCCTTGTCTGGGCCTTCTCAACTCCCTTCCTCAGGGCTTAAGCCACTTCCCTGGTGGCTCAGGGATGGGGGAGGACACAGGCCTGCCCACTACTCCAGGTCCCAGCAAAAGGGACCCTATGAATAGCAGCCACTATTGATGCACCCCCTTTAACTAGTCACTACACTCCTACATTTACCTGGGCCACTTCCCCATGGCCCCCGCACCTTCACAAACACATTCCCCTTCCCTTAGGGCTGAAGGCTTGTCCTTGGTCCCAGCAGCCAGCCAAGAGCTATCTCTTGCTCCCACAGTCCCTGCTAGCAACTGATCTGCCCATCATCCTGCCACTGCTTCAGCCAAGAACACAATCCTTACTCCTCCAGTTTCACCAATACTGCAGCTCCTTTTAGATAGCCCTGTAAGACCCTAATTGGCTGCTTCTTGTAGCCTCCCTACAACTGGATGCTTCCCCCCACAGCCACTATAGGCAGCCAGTAGGACTTCTCTACTGCTCCTTTCTGGGATGGGGAGTGGTAGGTGGCCTCTGGGCCTAGTACTGTACACCTGTCACACATATGTTGGTGATAGACACAATTGCTTCATAAATCACACCAGGGGGAGCCAGGATGTCTACAACTTGAACCAAAGGAAAGTTTCTGTAGCTGGTAGGAACAGCAATAGGTCCCTTAGCCTCTTTAATGGAGTAGTCACTAGAAGGCAACATTGTACAGTAACTCATGCACACCAAAGAAGTACACTCAAACATCCTTTACAGCCATTTAACCCATTTTTAAAGTAATAATTATCCTGAATGTGGTTGCATGCCTTGGAACACGGCATTTCAGTAATTTCATTTTGTAATTACCATTCTCAGACACTTTTGCATACAAGTGAGGAATGCCACAGGACAAACATGTCACACCTATGTGCCAAAATGGGAGTAGGACAAACTTGGTGATTGCAAGTATAGTGCACCAATTATATAAAAAAATCTTAAAGTAATTAATAACTTATTGATAAAAGAAAAATCCATGACATTTGGCCAATCAAAAATTAATGCCTTATCAAGTTACAGAATGGTATTTCTACTAGTAATAGAGAAGTGGCATGATACAATATTACTATCCAGATTGCATTCAAAATTGATTAACAACAGTAGATTTGAAAACTTGTCAGCACTGAAGTTCACTCTTACTGAATTTGGAGTCAAAGCATGCTTCTACAAATGCCCTCAGCCTCTCTCAGGTTTGTCAGTTTCAGTGCAAGTACAGATCAATAAATGTTTCTTGGGGGGGGGGGGGAAATCAATGTGGGAACTCACACACCTTGCCTGTAAAGCAAAGTTTGGTGAGAAAAATGAAAGTCCTTCAGCACTTGAACGTGAATCTGCATCTGATCAAAACAAAGATTTTGAATCAAACCCTTGCATGTTGACATAACTTAAATTGCAAAGCTAGGAGAACAAAGACTTGTGTTATGATTATCAGCAGAGATGTGCTGCAGAGATTAAAACATTTTCCCTTTTGTGATTTAAGGTTTTTTAACAAAAAAGATTCAGAGCAGTGTGCAGGGGAGGGAATGCTTTTTTTTAAAATCAAAGTTCAGTTTGGACCAATACCCCAATATTCAAACATTTTCTAAAGCTTTTAAACCTGCAAGGTTAGGGTTCACTTTCTCTAGGGCACAGCCATGTGGAAAGGGGAGTCCAGAGGCAGACCACCACAGAAGATGACGTGAGAGGTTTAGTACGTATATATATTCTTAACCCATCTGTTCTTGGCATGTGAGGATCTATTCCGGGCCATCAAGCAAAGAATAAAAATGGACTGCCCCATATTCTGACCTAATACAATCTTTAAATTATTTTACTAGCTTTGGGAATTTGAAGACGCAGGATGGCTGGACACTTCAAGGACTATTGCTACGTAAAGGAACTTTTTAAACGTACGTTTGTACAGGTGGGCCCAGGTCACAAGGTGCAGACTGTGAACAGTATTACCAACCCAAGCACTGAAACCCCATGAGTCAGCCCCTCCCCCCCAAAATCATTAGATTGGCTTTAAAAGCAGGAGATTTAATAAAATAAAAGCTGGATTAATTTTATTTGACATCTGAGCCTCTAGGGTGCAGTTGGGTCATGTTTTCAAGCTTTTTTCCACAACTATAAGGACTACAAGTATTTTTGTTTGTTTGTTTTAACTGAAAGCTGAAATTCCTATGCAATCACATGAATACAACTGGGGCTTTAACAAAATAAATCAGATAATGTGTTGACATCCTTTTATCCGTGCGAGACAGTGAGAATTGTAGCCTATGATGTAGATGGTTTGCAATGTCTCATGTGACTGAACAGGCCAAACTGAGATTTGCATGATCTTTGGCAGTTATTCCAAATGTATATGTCTTGGTTGAGAGCTGCTTGCTTCCTACAGGCTTTTTTCTCCTCAAGCTGTAGAAGCCAGATCCTGTCATGGACTTTGATACCCTGATGGAGACGATGGTGCCACTTATTACAGTCACTTGCCAAGATTGCCCACTGGTCAGGATCAATTCCACATTTTTCCTATTTGTAGAGCTCATTCCTCAAGTTGCTGCTCCATTTGTCCTGCAAAACCACCCCAAAGTGTATTCTAAGAAAGCTGTATCAGAGCAGAGGCAGCTGTCCTGTAATAGCTTTCCAAAGGACGAGATGTTGAGGACGGAGTGGAAGAAAACGTGTCCCTTGAGGCCCATGGACACAACAACTGTGCTACTATAAGGGACTTTCCCATGAAACCCAAGGCTACATTAACCCTTTCCTGTCCCCCAAAACAAGAGGTAATATAGATCACTTCATTCTTTTAAGTGAGATCTTTAGTCAGTCTCCTAACCATCTCCAATTGTCAAGATGACTTCCTGCCCTTCATTTCTCATTAGGGAAACCAAACGTACTTTTACAAATGATATTGGAACTGGTGGTGCTCAGCATCTCACAGCTGTGGGCTTTTAATCTGACAAGCCTTCGATTGGACAGGTTCAATATTCAGTAAGACAGATGCCAATTCAATGGGAAAGGGCATATAACATGAATCTCTTGTATGGACTTGAAGTCTTCAGCTAGCGTCCCACTTCTCAAATCCTTATAACGCCACCCTGTTCGCATTTTGTTGAATGCTTTGCTCCAGATTGTGCCCAGCCTCTGTTGGCACGCAGGGGTCAAGGAGCCTCTCCCCTTTCTCTCTGCAACACAACACACCAGCCAAGCACAACCATTCTCAGCAGAAGGCAATGACTGAAAGGACTGCTCCCTAGCTAGCAGGGCTAACATTACTAGCCACCTGAAAAGGCATAGTATGTGAGAAGTGTGCTGGACCATAACTCCTTTCCCTCACTCTCCACTGCCTACAACCAACACATAGTGAGTTATGAAGGGGAGCACATTCTGCTTCCTGCGAATGGTTGGCACAAGGGATCTCTGAGACACAAGCTCCATTCTGGAGCTCTTCCACATACCCTCCCCCACCCCCAAGCAGGACTGAGTTTTAAGGCATAACTGAGCTCCCAGTGTTTTGGAGAGGGAAAAGGAATCTTACACTGAGAATGTGAAGGAGACTTGGTGATAAAGGGAAACAAAGGTTTATTTGGGCTGTGAGTGTCTGTGCTAACAGATAAAATTTCTACTTGTAAGATGCAGGATGTGTCAATAAAACTGATAACTAAAAGGGTTTATTGCACTCTCAAAGGCTGGCAACAAGTCAGACTTACTTGGCTATGCTATAATTCTCTCAAATTTCAGTAGATTCAGGACACGGTTAGTTAGTAAAATTCAGAAGAACAATTGTACAAATGTTCTTGCCATGTAACATGAAAGAAACCTTAGAAAGTTTACCAATTCCCTAGGGGGAACAGAGGATACAGACACATTTTTGTTTGCATTTTATGAAACATGTCCTTTAAACATTTACTAGACTTGTATTTTTACATATGGCCTTATACCCAGACAAAAACTCTCTGCCTCCCACTGAAATATACTTAGGAACATATTGTTGTGTTTGTAATAAGAGTATTAAAAAGTCCAGATGTGAATTAGAAAAACAACGGCTTTTATTAGAGCTAAATTTCAAACTACTGGAATAAGATCAAGCAGGGAAGTTGTGGTTTATTCCAGGCCCCCACCCACACAATTCTCCTGGTAGAATATTGAATAACAACAAATCTAGCCAGTGAAACACAAAAGTATCACACCATCCAACCAAATTCTCATTGGCTCTGGCCAGGATTGTTACCTTATAACTCCTCAGAGCTGCAGGCTTTAAAAATTAACCATTTGCTGGTGCTCTGTCACCCACCCACAGATGACTAATTAAAATCAAATTTAATAATCCTTTCAGCTATAAAAATTGTATATGATTGAACAAATCTGACCAGCATTAATAGGACCAGTTTGTGATGTTCCGAATCAAAGTTTTTTTGTGGTGGAACAGAATCAATTTCTTAGCAACTGCAGGGTCTGGGGCAGTCGCCGCGATAGGCTGTACCCAAGGGAGGGCTCTGCTGGAGAGGCAGTAGCTATGCTGACAGAAGAAGTCTTCCATCGCCCTAGTGCTGTCTACATGGGGACTGAGGTCGGATTAACTAGGTGGATTTTTCACAGGAGGGAGCCCCTGGTGCAGCCCTTTGTAAAGCAACCAGCCAAAAGGCACCGGATGGATTCTGATCGCTCACCCATGCCTGTGGCCTGGCAGAGACGTGGCCCACACGCCTACGCCAGGGCACGCCTCCTACCCACCCCCCACCCCTCCAAACCGGAGTGCACCCCACGGCAGCAGCTGGGCCGACGGAGCAGGCGGAGCACGGGGAGGGCGCTGCGCCCTGGGGCCGCCAGGGGGCGCCGCTCACGGCCGCTCTCAGTCTCTCCATTGCCGGCTCCCCTCTTGCGGCGCGCGAGGGCGGCCGGGCTCGGCGGCGTCCCCGGGGTGACGGAGGAGCTGGCTGGGGAACGGGCGCCGGGCCGGCCGCGGGGCGCCATGGGCAAGAAGCACAAGAAGCACAAGTCCGACAAGCACCCGTATGAAGGTGACGCGCCGCCGGGCTCCGGGGACGGCGAGCGAGAGCGGCTGGGGGCGTCCGAGGGAGAAAGGAGCTTCCGGGGCGTCGTCGGGGGGGGGGGTGAGGAGTAGGGGGGATGGGGAGTGTGTGTGGGGGGGATAGTAAGGGGGGATGGGGAGTGTGTTTGGAGGGAGGGAAGATGGGGAAATTGGGGGTAGTAAAAGGAGAGATGGGGGAAGTGTGAGGGGGGGATGGGGAGTGTGGGGAGGATAGTGGGGGGGGATGGGGAGTGTGGGGAGGATAGTGGGGGGGGATGGGGAGTGTGGGGAGGATAGTGGGGGGGGATGGGGAGTGTGGGGAGGATAGTGGGGGGGGATGGGGAGTGTGGGGAGGATAGTGGGGGGGGATGGGGAGTGTGGGGGGGATGGGGAGTGTGGGGGGGATAGGGGGGGGGATGGGGAGTGTGTTTGGGGGAGATGGGGAAATTGGTGGGGGTAATAAGAGGGTGTTTGCGAAGGGGAGATGGGTGTGGAGTAATAAGGGGGGGATGGGGAGTGTGTGGGGGGATAGTGAAGGGGGATGGGGAGTGTGTGGGGGGATGGGGAGTGTGTGGGGGATATTGGGGGGATGGGGAGTGTGGGGGGGAAGGATAGTAAGTGAGGAGCTGGGGAGTGTGTTTGGCCGAGATGGGGAAATTGGTGGGGGTAATAAGAGGGTGTTTGCGAAGGGGAGATGGGTGTGGAGTAATAAGGGGGAGATGGGGAGTGTGGGGGGGGATGGGAGACGATACTGGCGTGGCTGGTCTGTTCTTTATGGTCAGTGGAGTCATTGAGGCTCCACATTGTGTCCTGGGTTCAGTGCATCTTCCCTCAGGAGCTCCGGGTAGCTGGGCTGGGTACAAAAGGTCTGGATTTCTGTTAAAGGGCCTTGAAGAAATATAGGAAACAGATTATCCATGTGTTGTGTATTAGGCTAGACAGCTCAAAAGTGCAGCTGGCTTGGTTTTGTTACAGAGCAGACTTTTTGCCACCAACGTGTTCTGAGACATAGGAAGTTAATTCCCTGCCCACGTTGATAGCATGTACATCATAACCTTTTTGGAAGGTTGCAAACAGTGGGCATTGAATACAAACATTTTCTTCCATTGTCCTAGCTAATGCTGCTTGGGGAGGTGGATTACCTACACCAGTGAGAGAAACTTCTTACCCCTCTCCCCCGTTGGTGTAGGTAGTGTCTGTGCCGAAGCACTACAGTAGTAGGTAATGTCTCTGCTGAAGCAGCTGCTCCACTGTAGCATTTAAGGCTACACCTATACCACACTTTCATCAGTAACATTTTTGTTGGTTGGGGTGTGTGAAAAAACACACCCCTGACCAACAAAAGTTTTACCAATGAAAAGACGCTCTCCTTCCAACAAAGCTACTAACCCTCATTGGGGATGGTTTTATTTTGTTGTACAGAGGAGCTCTCTCCTGCTGACCAAGAGCGGCTACAGTGCATACCTTATAGTGTCCCTGCTGTCCTGGCACAGCTGTGTTCTTGTCGGGTGCGCAGTATAGATGTACCCTTAGTTGTAGAGAATCACACTGAAGAGATAGAAAAGAGGAAAAAAACCTACTTGTAAATAAGGTATGAGAGGTGCCTAAGTGTCTTCACTCAAATTTAAATTGATGGGAGGTCTCCCCTTGGACTTTAGTGGACTTAGACTCAGGACAAAACACATTTTTGTTTGGAACTTACCTGAAAATGATTCTACTTTAAAACACTGTAGAAAGTTTTATGTGGAACTATTTTTGATTTGGCCTAATTTTAACAATTTTAATAAAGACCGATAGGAGTGCCAGTTTTTGATCTGATCATCTGTTCCCTGGGATCTAGTTTGCCTTCGTCAGTATCTAGCACCTAGTGAGTATGAGAAAGGGGAAAATGTTCACAATGTCTTAGGCCTGGTCTGCACTTGAGGGTGTGTGTGTGTGAATCTTTGTATCTTAGGTCGACTTACCTGGCAGTTCTCATAGCTGTGAGTCAACCGCTGCCACTCCCCCGTCAACTCCGCTTCCTCCTCTTGTGGAGATGGAGTTCCAGAGTCCACGGGGAGCGCATTCGGGAATCGATTTATTGCGTCTAGAAGAGATGCGATAAATCAATCCCCGATACATCGAACATTACATAGATGTACCCTTAGACAACTGCAGTGCTGGCGGGGAGGTCATTCCTGGTGTAAACTGAGTCCAATAGAAACCATTGGACATGAGCTTTGATTAGCCTTGATCCATATACTGAATTTGACAAATTCTAATTGTAATTTCATACAATTAATCTATAGACCTGTTCAAGAGTCATCTTATAATGTAAGAAATAAATATTGAAACACCATCCAAATTGACTAAATAGGATGTTCCCTGTTTTTTATGCTTTAATCATATTTCTCATTTCATTGATGCTTTAAGAATATGTAGAAAAACCCTTAAAGCTGGTACTAAAAGTGGGAGGAAACGAAGTCACTGAACTCTCTACTGGAAGCTCAGGACATGATTCAAGCCTCTTCGAAGACAAAACTGAACATGAAAAACACAAAGACAGGAAAAGGAAAAAGAGAAAGAAGGGAGAAAAACAGATTCCTGGAGAAGAAAAAGAAAAAAGAAAGAGAAAAGTAAAGGTAGCTATGGTTACATTATGCACTTTAGTGCTAAAAGCTTCATCTTGCCCAAATATCCAAGTCAGTATGGTGTAAGAGAACAGTTAAATCATGAAGTGACTTGCCAGTTTTGGGAGATTTTAGGATCAGGCCCTCTAGATTACTAGTTATTTGGACAAAGATGAATGCCATGTGTACTTCAATCTGAGTAATTTAAATTTCAAAACATTAATGTTTTCCTGATTTGCCCTCCCACCCCCAAACTACCGTATTTTTCGCCCTATAAGACGCACTTTTTCTTCCCCAAAACGGGGGGGAAAAAGTTGGTGCGTCTTATAGGGCGAATGTGTGCCCCGGTTCCCCCCTCCCCGCCGCGGGCGGGCTGCCGGGAGCGTCCCGGTTCCCCCCTCCCCGCCGCGGGCGGGCTGCCGGGAGCGTCCCGGTTCCCCCCTCCCCGCCGCAGGCGGGCTGCCGGGAGCGTCCCGGTTCCCCCCTCCCCGCCGCGGGCGGGCTGCCGGGAGCGCTCCCGGCAGCCCGCCCGCGGCGGGGAGGGGGGAACCGGGACGTTCCCGGCAGCCCGCCCGCGGCGGGGAGGGGGGAACCTCGGCAGCCCGCCCGCGGGGACGGGAGAGCGAGGCGCTTTTTTTTTTTTTTTTTTTTTTTTTGGTCCGGCTTTTTTATTAAAAAACGAGGGGGCGTCTTATAGGCCGGAGCGTCCTATAAGACGAAAAATACGGTAGTTCATATTCTTCTGATCTAGTCTTGGATATGTGAAATTATTTTTCTCATTTGCATTAAAATTTTGTCTAGCATAACAACAATGAAACAAAGAATGATTTCCTGTTCACTTCCATTTAATGAGTAAATCTAGAGCAATATAAAGACCTCATTAAACTGTACATTTCATAAACAAGAGAAAGTATCATCTACTCTAGGGGTACTCAACCTGAAAGGTCAAGTCTTTATGCCTTTAATTTTAAAAGGTTTTTTAGCCCTTATAGTTGTGGACAATATAGATAACCTGAACAGTATGTAAACTGATGAATTTATGCCTATCTGAATCTGCTAACAGTCTGAAACAATCACTCTAAGACATTGGTTCTCAAACTGGGGGTCGCGACCCGATTATGTGGGGGTCGCGAGCCCCTGCTGCCAGCAGCCGGCCCCGACCCGGCCCCTGCCGCAGCGGGCTGCTGGCGGCGCCCCAAGCCCCGGCCGCTGCTGCACTGGCAGAGGAAGGCGAGGCGGCAGAGAGCGCTCTCCCCTCCCTCCCCTCTCACAGAGTCAGGGAAGGTGGACTGCGTCCCCCGGCCAGAGAGCTCTCTGCCGCCTGGGGCATGCTGCAGGGGTGGGGGCCCACCATGCAGCAAGGGCAGAGAGCCCCCCCCTTGCAACCTGGCTCCAGCTGCCCCCTTCCCCTGCGCCTCCCCCATGGGTCTCCCGGCCTCCCCTTGCTGCCCCCTTAAACCTTCCGCGGACAGGGGCAAGTCAGAAGCCTCCCTTCTCTTCCCTGCAGCAACATGTTGCCTCCCTGCAGCAACTGCCACCGCACGGTCCTAGTGCCCACCATCTTCCACTGTCAGTGACAGGGGTGAGTGAGTTTGCTGCTGGGGGAGCAGGAAAGGGGGGCCCTGCCTCAGAGCTTGCTGCTGCTGGCAGGGAAAGGGCTGGGGGGAGTCCTCCTCTCTGGCCCCAGTCCCAGAGCAGCCTGCCTGCTCCCGTCCCAAACTCATCCCCAGCCCTGCCCCACCCCAGAGCCCACACCCCAGCAAGAGCTTCCCCCCACCACCACCACACCCCAACCCTCTACTCAGGCCCTGAGCAACTCCAGCATCCCAAACCCCTCATCTCCAGCCCCAGCCAGAGCCCTCCCCCCACATCCCAACCCACTGCCCTAGCCCTGAGCCCCTCCAACACCCCCCAACCACTTTATCCCCAGTCCCAGCCAGAGCCTCCTCCATACCCCAACCCTCTGCCCCATGCTACATTACATTATCCAATATTCATTAAAAAAATTATAATAAGCAGTGCTCTGGGAAAAGGGATGGGGGGGTGCAAGGTAAAATTTTTGCCTAGGGTGCCAAAATATCCTTGCACCCCCCCCCCCCCATTGCTTCTCTCCCCCCACCCCGCTCGCCCAATGTGTCCTGATATTTTGCTCTTGTGATCTGGTCACCCTACCCAAGCCCCAGCCCCAGCCGCAGCGTACTGCCAGCAGCGACCCAGGCCCTGCCACGGCGGGCTGCTGGCGGCACGCCAGGCCCTGCCCCTGGGGGGTTGCTGGCACCCTCTGCTGAGCCCGGCCCATGCCCCGGGGGGGCTGGCACCCCTACACCCACAACCCCCCAGCTCAGCCCCTGCCAGGTGCTGGCACCCCCCCAGCCCGGCCTATGCCCCGCCCGACCTCCAAGGGGGGGGTCGCGCTGAGAGGCCTGGTGTCCGAAAGGGGTCACCAATAGAAAGTTTGAGAACCACTGCTCTAAGAGAAGTGAACTACATCATTCATCCTAATCAAGACCCTGTCAACTGCAGTTCTGTGGCCACAGAATTTCCCATTTTGTTGCAGCCAGGGACCCAATATTTTGTTTTGGCTCTTGGCTCTGCTGGGATATCTCTATACAGTGGAACCCTGCAATACCATGACGATCGGGGTCCAAAAATATCGACAGTTACAAACATGGGGTCGGGATATTGCGCTACATCAAAACACCGTCCGCTGCCACCGTCGGGAGCCAGGCACGTCCCGCGTTATAAGCGGATTCGCACTATGTGAGGCACGATATTGCGAGGTTCCACTGTACTTTCCTCTTGCTCTCTAGCTTCCTGCTACAAGGGGTCAGCTGCCCTCTCTGTCATGGTGTAGGGCAGGGGTTGGCAACCTTTCAGAAGTGGTGTGCTGAGTCTTCATTTATTCACTTTAATTTAAGGCTTCGCCTGCCGGTAATACATTTTAACATTTTTAGAAGGTCTCTATCTATAAGTCTATAATATAGACCTAAACCATTGTTGTATATAAGGTTTTTTAAATGTTTAGGAAGCTTCATTTAAAATTAAATTAAAATGCAGAGCCTCTAGGACTGGTGACCAGGACCTGGGCAGCGAGAGTGCCACTGAAAATCACGTGCCATAGGTTGCCTATCCCTGGTGTAGGGCAAGCTGCAATGCTATCCCCTCTTTGGGTCAATACTCCATCACAGGTGACGAGTCTCAAGTTTGCATCTCTCTTGGGGTGAAATCATGAGATTTCCCCCATTCTTAGATCAGGATCTGAATTCTAGACCCCTGCATATTAATCATGATTACCTCAGCAGTCCCAGTTTAGGTTCAGGGTCTTCAGTTCTGCTCTCCGGAGCCTGTGGTCACTGGTTTATACAGTGTGACCATACAGCCTTTTCAAAACATGGTATTGTTTAATCTGCCAGGTAGGATCATTTCACAGTATAAGAGTACAAGGATTTTAAAACAACAAAATAGTCTATATACAAGTCTCTGTTCCTAGAGTTTACCATCCCCCCGCTGTTAGCCACATAGATCCAACTTCTTTATACTCCCTCTACATATTCTTTTTCTGTGTCCCTGTTAACATCCATGGACAACTTACCCCCTCCCTGTCTAGAGAACTTTAATTGTTTGGTGTCTTTTTGGTCTTAGTTCACAATCCTGGCAAAATAAGCCTTTTAATCTTATGGGAGCCAGCTAGGCAATTAATAGCCAATTTATAGTCCAGCCTTTGTTGCCTTGAGGACCTTTAAAGAAAAGAAACCTAGGAGGAAAACTATCTAGTCACTGTTTGGTTTGCTGCTTGTTTTTCCTATCAACCCCTTTTTTACTTAACTCCTTAGACAAAAAAACAACAACTTCCTTACAGCAGCTGGCAGTCATGTAGCATAGCATATTTAGCATTCATAAATGAATACAGAGCCCCACATCCTCTCTGTTGTCAAGCATCCTGCCATGCTCTTTTTGTTAAGTTGCTGGGAGGGATCCTGACTATAAGGACAAGGGGCAGTCCACATCTTAACCCTGTTGTTTTGGGTACCAGTAGAGAAACATTTGAGACCGACTGATCTACCTAAATTCTCAAATTATAGAACTTAAGATCAAAATAAAGTAATTTCAGCAGAATGAGCTGCAGATACTGATGAACTAATATAAATTGATGATACTTTGCCTCCTTGAAGTCCATTTCTTTGACATGATGCAAAGGTGTTCCTTGGTTCTCCATATAGAGCCCATGGGGGACTATTTTAATCCTGCTTCTGTCCTACCCTGCAGTGCCTGCTCCCACAGTGTTTCTTGCATTTTTACCCCACTCCCACCCACAAAAATCTTAGATCCCACAAGAGAGAGCAATTTTCCCCATGCTACTAAAAAAAAAAAAAAAAAAGCTTACAGTTTAATATAAACAGAATTCAGACACTGATGAGAGATGTAGTGTTTTTTCTGTGGGTTTTGTCTTGTGTTTTTTCCCCACCCACTTCCGCCCGCAACAAATTACATTTTAGCCACTCATGCTATTATGGCAGCACGTCTTATGTAACCCATGGTATCCCAGTCCCGCTGAAGGGCTCTACTCCATATCCAAAAGTTACTCCAGTTTCACTTTACCCTTACCTTGCACAGGTGATCAGAGGACTGGATAAAATGTTAGTTGCCAAACTGTAGAATTCAAATAGACAAATAACTTTACAACCCAGATATGCATGATTACACATGAGATATTGAAATAGAAGCAGATTTAAGGTGCCGGAGGAGGGGATGAGGATTGAGTGTAACTAATACTCAGTTTCTGGCTTTCTAATTGCTTTTAGTGAACTAGTATGTTATTTCCCAAAGGTTTATATGTATCCTTTAACATAAGTCTTCGCTTTAAAGGTTTGGTTGTTTTTTGTGGGGGGATGGGAGTGATTGGTGGGGGAGTGGGGTTACCCTGGGGAGAATTCTCTATGTATGAAGTTGCTCCTGTCACTCTGTAAAAATCTCAGTTCTATCACAAATACCATGTAAAAAGACTTTACAGGATAAAGTAATTCTGCTATCTGAATTACTCTATCTTCCAGCAGGTGGAGACAGTGCCTTTAGAAATGTGAAATCTTGACATTTCTGTCCTTTGTTTGCTGTCTAAAGTAATCTGAACAAAGCATTAATTAGCCAACAATAATGCAGTTTCACATTACTGAAATTGCTTATCTTTCTTTTTTCTAGGAAGACAAAAAGAAACGAGATCGGGAATATGCTGAAAGCGAGGGAGAAAGAGAACTGAAATGTCAGACTCCTGTGAGACTGGAATTGCCACTAGAGAAACCACTGGCGAGTAGTTTAGCAAAACAAGAAGGTAGAAATTAAGAATTAATTGGTTTTGTTGAAATTTTTAAAAGCTTAAATTGGTTCCTTAAAAATAATGTCCTGTAATAGGTGGCTAGTATTCAGCTTTAGTGAAGTCCAATAGTGAAGATATTGTTTTACCTGTTCTCATCTTCATATCAAAAGTCAAGTCATTTGATACCATCCAAAACTAGCTGAACTTTGAAACACGGCTACTATGGTGACATTTTCAAAATGAGGCTCATTGCTTGTATACAGGCAACACTACAATGCTTTATAAGGCTAATTAGAAAGGTAACCCCCTATTATGTTTGCTGCCGTGCACTTAGGGAGTACAATTAATATTTGTCAGAATGCTCTAATATACAGCAGTTTTGTAAAATCAGATGATAATCTTGGGATGGGGGATTTCAATTTCTTTTTGTAGTGTTTCCTTTTTTCCTCCATCTTACCTTTTTTCCCCGCTAGAAGTGGAACAAACACCACTTCAAGAAGCTTTGAATCAACTCGTTAGACAGCTGCAGAGGTGAGTACTTGCTCTCTCAGGACTATGAAATGGAAATTGATAACATTAGTTGGTAAAGGGTGTAGCATCATGTGGCCTATTAACAAGCTTGGTCAATTTTAAAGTGCTTGATAAATATTTTGCCGGTCAGCAGCAGAACTACAAACTGTCAAGCATTCAAATGTCAGCATTTTATTTGCTTTTATTGGCAATTTGTAGGATATTCTATAAAGAAGACAAATTGACATTGAACCTCTTTTTGTTGATAATATTATCTATGCATTCTTGGGTTAGAGCTGCATACAAATAATCAAGTGAGGTGAACTTGCAGGGCTTTTTATAAACTTAACTACCATTAGCAGAATGTCATAGTGCTTATAAATTTCTCCTATTTACACTTCCTTTTAATACTTCCAATTATTAAGTTTTAAAGACTTTTAAATTAGTATTCTATCAAAATTGCAACCTCATTTAACTGAATATGAATTTGTGTAGTCTCTTAATCTTTAAAGTAAAAAGAAATACACATACAAATTAATACCTTTTTAAAGCATACAGTGAGCATCTTTTGGATAAGAAATGCAGATTCCCAGATGGTAGTTTTTGTTTTTTTGGTTACAGTTTTGCAGGAAGACAAAATCAAGCATAAATCCTTTTAATTTAAGCCTTCTCCATCTAACTCTGAATTTGGGAGAGAGGTTACCTGTCTGTGCCTGGCATATAAATATGAAGATGACCGGGTATCAGGTTAAATAACTAGCTTTGTTAACTACCCTCAGGTTCTTTCCCACTCTTCCAAATTCGGAGTTAGATATACAGTATTTAGAACTTAGTCTTCTCTCTTCTATTTAATTCCAAGCTCAATATGTTCTTTGTTATAAAAATTGAAATATAAAGAGTTTATCCTTTCATATCTTAACAGAAAGGATCCAAATGCTTTCTTTTCATTTCCTGTGACTGACTTTATTGCTCCTGGCTACTCCATGATCATTAAACATCCAATGGATTTTAGTACCATGAAAGAGAAGATCAAGAACAACGGTTACCAGTCCATAGAAGAATTAAAGGTGCATATAAGTTATATTTTTGCTACAGAGAGGGATTAAATGATGACACTTAGAGGTATGAACAATTGCATTGTGCAGAATTATTCCCTCTTTTATTCAGTTTACCTTAAATGTTCATATTCTATGAATATATGAAATTGGCAAAAATCAGCACATGTTGCTTTAGCAATATTTTCTGTTGACCTTGTAAGGGAACAAGTTGTGAAAATAAAGAAATTGCACTTCCTGTTTTCAAAATATAAATCGGATGGCAAAAACAAGTATATATAGTATTGGTTAGAATAATATATATAAACAAGTTATATGTATTTTAATATGATACAACTGGAATCCAGTTTCATGAATGATTGCCCATTGGTCTAAGTGGACTGTTTTTCCCTTCTGTGTCTACTGCTTACTTTTAGGATGTAATCCATTGAATTTTCAGAATTGTGCTAATGGGGTTAAATATTTACAGCTCCTCTAGAACCCAAAATATTCAATGTAGCTATAGTCCTGTTGATTCTGCGATGTTAGAGAGAGGATGTGGGTGCGGTAATATCTTTTATTGGTGCTTCGAGTACCAAAACTGAAAAACTGTCTTGCTTGAAAGTTTCTCTCTCTCTCTCTTTCCATCAGAAGTTGTTCCAATAAAAGATATTAAATCACCCACTTGTCTCAGCTCAAAATATAGTCTTATACTCTTAAACACTAAAACGTGCAACTAGGTAGAAAACATTCCATTTGATGTCTTTATTTCAGAATAAAACTGCAAAATTTACATTGGACTGCATATAACCAGAAAATGTAAGGATTGAGATGAATAAACTTGTCATCCTTGCCTACATATTCCTACTCCATCAGATTCCCACTCCCCACCGTACCCCTTAAATGGCAAGTCTTTAAAAGAAAAACATAATACATGTATGGCTCTTCTACTGCTGTTTTCTGTCTGACAAGTACAACTGTGTGATCTCCAGGGAAAGCTATCTATGCCTGGTATTGCCTTTACCTTTCCATTAATAAATAAAGAGGTAGTCAAACATCTGTCAAATTGCTTTGGCCTCCAGAACAAACCTGTCATTTCAAGAAGAGATGAACTTCAATCTGTAGACCTTGGTGTCTTTGAAGATACCTAGTCGGTTAGGGAGAACCTTCCCTTTTGCTGGTATATCTGGGGAACTCTTGTGCTCAGTGGAATTCATTTATCAAGAAATTGGTTAAGGATGCTACTTCTGACAGTCCATGTTAAACTCAAGGGTCACATCGACATACTGATGGCTTCTCAGAGTAATTTGGGCATTTGTAAATGTCCCAGAATAATTGCTTGTGGGACATAGGATCACCCCCAAAGAATATCAGTGATCCAAAACACCTGGGATAGATAACTGCCATAACTCTGACATAACTGACTTGAGTTAAGTTGAACCCACCTCTAGAGAAGGGGTTGGAGTGCTATGATGTCTCTCCAGGTCTCCTGTTCCTGCCAAAGAGGATTTCCTCTGAAGAATCGTAATTAGTTTCCAGGAGCCAACAGTCACAGAAGCTAAATCTGACAAAATTGAGCCCATGGCATGATCGTGTATTCCATGCACACCAAAACTCCCATCAGGGTGAATGAGGAATGGAAGCTTCGGTTCCAAAACTCTAAACTACCTGTCACCTTTAAGATCTGCTAACTTTCTGGTTTGTGCCCCTTTCCTGGAAAACTTTGAGGCTATGAAACATCTTCTATTCATCAGGATGTGGAAACAATATAGGCAGAATCAGTATCAATTTGTGTAGGTAGCATAATAAGTTTTACTTTTCCAATGGCAGAGAATACCAAAGCAATCTCTTTAATAAACAAACTTGTTGCTCGTTGGTAAGAAGAAATACCCTGTAGCCCTTCCCCTGCCTGACTGGGGTTAAATGGGGCTCTCAATTGCAAATTCTGACTATAACATGTTTGTAATTTGTGCAGCTAATATCTGTATTACTGTTAACTTTTTTCCCCAAATATATGTTCTCACTCAGAGCTTTGAAGCTGAAGAAAACATTCCTTTGTTGTTTCAGCTGCTTCAGATTAGTCTGGCACACAGATCTACAGAATCTATTTCTCTCTGCCTTTTTGGATTCTTCGTCTTTCATACATAACTGCACTGATTCATAGTGGAAGATATTTTGTGCAAAAACATTAGTTTTCATTTCAACTTTGACATTCTTTGTAGATGGTTGAATGGGAGGTCTAGCACATCTATGTAGAGAGAGTCTGATATAGTTCATCCTGTTAGTCTTTTGAATATCCTTTGCTAAGCTTAGGATTCTGTATTTCTTTTTCTCATTGAAATACTAATGAGACACAACTGATACCTCCATGACTAAGTGCAACTCAGTCAAGTATTTATATATTTTAAAACTTTGTTTTAAGGATTTGAGCCAAGATTCTTAAAAATGGAGACCTACATCAATAAGTACTTAAATAAATGGCCTGATTTTTTTTCAGAAGTGCTGAGCACCCAACAAATCTCATATCAGACAGCCTATGTGGGTGTCAACATCTGGATCTAGACTATTTATCCATATGTTCTGAAAAGCTTGACCTTAATACTTAAACATCTTTGAAATTGCAATAGGCGTTTTTGGAAGCGGTTACCCTCAGCTCAAGACACCATTTTTATTTAAACCAATTATTTTAGTATAGCATCCTGAATGATCTAACTCCTCTCATTCAAAATTCATTGATTTTTTTTTTTTTTTTGTACAGGACAACTTCAGATTGATGTGCACTAATGCCATGATCTACAACAAACCAGAGACTATTTATTACAAAGCTGCAAAGAAACTACTGCACTCAGGGATGAAAATACTAAGCCAGGTAAAGTACTAAGCCAGGTTTTGTTTGGGTTTTTTGGTTTTTAATTGAGAGACATAACAGGCTTCATTCCATCTGATTTATTTGGTTTTTGGAATAGTAAATGTAACATTAAGGAATAGTGGATGGCGCTCCGGACTTGTTGGTAAGACCGGAGTTCTATTTCTGGTTTATTACTGGCCTATGTTCACATAGATAAAGTGGTGAAACGATACTTACTATCTTTTCTAAAGCACATTGAGATACATGTATGATAAATGCATTGAAAGAGTGAAGTTTTTTTTGTACTTTAACAGTTGAATGAAGATCCTCAAACTTTCTTTTCAAGATGGGCTGGAATAATATTGTAAAAAGCTGCAAGATTTGACATTTTCAGTGATACAGTGAGGAAGGACCCATAGTATTTCTTTGACATAATTTCTTCATTATAACATTTTGGTGAAAACCATTTACTGTTCACTCAAGCCACTCCAATTGTAGGGAATTTGTGTATGGAACACAAATACTAAATTCTGGATAAATGTTGATTTCATTAGTCAAAGCTTAGTGAGAAGTCTTGCTTTTGCTGTGAAATATGTTGGATACATTTTCTTAAGAGTTTAAGGCCAGAAAAGACTAAAGATCATTTAATTTGATCTTCTGTATATAACAGGCCATTAAATTTCACCCAGTTATCCCTGTATTGAAACAAATAACTTATGTTTGACTAAAACATAACTTCCAGAAAGGCATCCAATCTTGATTTGAATTCTCCAAGAGATGAAGAATCCACCATTTTCCCGGGTCATTTGTTCCAGCAGTCAATCACTCTCTCTATTAAAAATGTGTGCCTTATTTCCAATTTAAATTTCTCTGGCTTCAGCTTCCTACCACTGGTTTTTGTTGTGCTTTCTCCACTAGACTAATGAGCTTTTACTACACACTGTTTTTTCCCATGGAAAGTACTTATATACTATAATCAAGTCACTTTTTTTAAAAATTAGGTAAACAGATTGAGTTTTTCAGGTCTCACCAATAGGCATTTTCTCCTGTTTTCGAATAATTTTTGTGGCTCTCTTCTTTACCTTCTCAATTTTTTCCAACATCCTTTTTAAAATGGGGAAATCAGAAGTAGTCCCTGTTTATACTTCTGTATTACATATAATAAAGGACAAAGTGCATTTCATATAGAATAGTTAGGGAAAGCGATTTTGCATTGTATCTACTTCACTTTTATATTTAGAGGACTACAGAGTTACCCAAAGCCACCAAAAGTGACATACCACTGTAAAAGACAGATGAAAAATATTAAACATTCTGAAACCATTTGTGCTGAGATACTGCTTGTGCATTTTAATTTATAGCAGGTATTAATTTGACAAGTACACTGTGTTTCTTAAAAAATAAATATCCATTAATGAACTTGATACATGTTCAAGGAGAGAATTCCTTATCTAGAGCAGGGGGCGCGCTACATGTCTTTGATTTTAACTACTGATAATATCTCGTGCTCCGCTTTCTACGGTGTACATGGAATCTTTCAATTACTCTAGCTATAGTGTTGCCCCTCCTCTCTCAGGTCTCATGTCAGCAGCCAAAATAGCACTTTGGTACATTTGCTGTTTTCATATAAAGGTGCCTACAAAAAGAAATGAGTTAGAATCATGCAGGTTTTCCTCTGCAGCCTTTCAATGTAAAATGCTATTTGCTTTTTTCAAAAAAAGGGGGAATAAAGAGCAAAAGTTAGAAAGACAGAAAAATGACTTAACAAGCAAAATGAAAGGAGAGAAATTCAGACACTAGTGGGTAGGATATGGAAGTGGGGAAAGGATGCCAAAAACTATCATTAGTGATGGTAACATATCCCTTTTAATCAATAATTTTGTGGGAGACGAGATGAGAGAGCTAGAAACTGTTTTTCCCAGAGTCCAGGGAAACAATTCAGTATCTCTATAGATTGCTCTAAACCAGGGGTCCTCAAACTTCATTGCACTGCGACCACCTTCTAGCAACAAAAATTACTACATGACCCCAAGAGACTCCAGACCGAAGCCTGATCCTGCCTGAGCCCCACCACCCTGTTATGAAATGAGTTATGAAAGAGTTAATGGGAGATGTGAAATGAAAACATGCCTTGTATATTTTTAGGAGAGAATACAGAGCCTAAAACAGAGTATAGATTTCATGGCAGACTTGCAGCAGAGCAGAAAGCAAAAAGATAAGATGGAATTACAGCCTAATGGGGAGGATGACAATGTTCTTGGGAAAGACAAAGAAGAATCTATGGAAGCGGACATCAAAGCATTCAAAACCCCCAACAAGGAACATAAAAAGTGAAGTATTGTTTAAGTAATGATTTAAAGTTACCTACCCTAATTCCTTTCAAAGAAAGTGCTCTTAGACATCAGCAGACATGGCCTGTTGCATTTCTGGCACTGTTTATGCACCAAGAAAGTCTGATTCCTAATCTCCCAGAAATGAATTTTGTTTTTTCCTCCATTCCTTTTTCTTCTAGCCCTTTCCTTTGGTGAAAATGATCATGCATGTGTTTTTTACATTTTAGAAAAGGTCTTAATTTTGCATTATCAGAGTAATTCTGCACCAAGACTAACTCATTTCGAGGGGGGGGGAGGCAGGAGTTGTGTGTCTGTGGAATTGTTATCACTCAAGTAATGCCATTTTGGTGCAAGCTGACAAACATGACTTTTCAATGTTTTGATACACTTTACAATATGTAATCTATTGAGAATTTCAGCTGGCAACTACTAGCTATTTTTGCTATCAGACCCTTTCCCGCAAACAGTTTCAGTTTTGATGTACTGGCGTTTTTCAGTTTAAAAAAAAAACGAAAAACACACATTTTGGCAAAAAATTACCAATCAGCTTTACTGAGAGACACAGCTCTAATGCATAGTCTCCTGTTTAAACCTGCTCATACTGAATTCCATTGTAAGTACCAGGAACTTGACATACAGATGCTGTAATAGTCTGACACAGCAGACTGTTTCTCCATTGAACCTGTGCCAATACTTGTGATTCAGTGACTTTGCTAGTTTAAGGCAGATAATGTGAGAAATTGTTTTTATTTGCAGGAAAGACAAAGATCTACTTGAAGAAAAATTAAGGAATAACAACTTAGAAAGGGAACAGGAGCAGATTGATCGTATCATTAGAGAATCTGGAGGAAAGTTAACAAGAAGACTTGTGAACACTCAGGTGAATATTTGGGTGGATTTGGAAACCAATTTGTTTACTGTTTTGGGAAATGCCCATTTAACATTGTGTAGCATTTGAAATTCTGGGTGTAACAATGTTATAATTTGCATTGAGTTTTACTGAGGACTAATCTGGATTCAAATCTAACATTTTAAACATAGGAAGTTGAAAAAAGTACTTTTTAGCTGAATGTTTACTCAACTTGTTGAACTAAATAAGATCTCTACTGTGGGTCCTTACGCTTCTTGACTTCAGTTGAAATAAAATTTGGAATGAATTTTAGAGCTCAGTCATGCAAGACTGGTAGAAACAGTTTTAATCAAAGTTAAACTTTGCGTCACTTGAAGTTTATAGTAAATGGAACAGTGCAGAACCACAAAACATTTTAACCTTAACATGCAAAAACCATTGTTCCAGAATAGTCCATTCCAAGCAAAGATTGCTAACTGTATCCAATAATACAGTGAAACCTCGATAGAACGGACTAATTCGGGCGAGGGGGTGTCCGTTAAAGCCGAAAGTCCGTTATTTAATAATTTTTTTAAATTATTAAATAACGGACTTTCGGCTGACAATGGACACCCCCCTCGCCCGAATTAGTCCCTTATATAGAGGTTTTACTTTTAGTGAGCAGCCCGCCCGGCGCCAGCCAGCAGCCCGCCCACCCGGGTCCCGGCTGCGGGGAGCCGGGCGGGGGGGTTGACAGCTGGGGAGCTGGGCGGGCGGGCTGACAGCTCCCACCCGGCTCCCCGCTATGGGGAGCCGGGCTGGAGCTGTCAACCCGCCCACCCGGCTCCCCGCTGCTGGGACCCGGGCGGGAGCTGTCAACCCCCCCTCCCTCCCGCCCGGCTCCCCGCTGCGGGGAGCTGGGCGGGAGCTGTCAACTCGCCCGCCGGGCTCCCCGCAGCGGAGAACTGGGCGGGAACTGTCAGCCCGCCCGCAACTGTCAACCCCCCCCGCCCGGCTCCCCGCTGCGGGGAGCCGGGTCGAGCCCGGCGGGAGCTGTCAACTCGCCCGCCCGGCTCCCCACAGTCAGCCCTCCCGCAACTGTCAACCCCCCCCGCCCGGCTCCCCGCAGCGGAGAGCCGGCGGGAACTGTCAGCCCGCCCGCAACTGTCAACCCCCCCGCCCGACTCCCCGCTGCGGGGAGCCGGATGGGGGGGGGGTTGACAGCTCCCGCCGGGCTCCCCGCAGCGGGGAACCGGGCGGGAGCTGTCAACCTCTGCGGGGAGTGACAGCTCCTGCCCGGCTCCCCGGGGCGGGAGCCGGCAGCCCCCGAATAACGGATTTCGGATGCATCGGAAATTTTGTCTGTTGCATCCGAAGTCCGTTAAATCGAGGGTTTACTGTACAGGGATCTTGTACTGCACACAGGTACACTAACACAAACAGGACCATTTCATTTGTGACCAAATATTTGAAGGCAGCTTCCTAGATATATTATTCCCTTGTACCTTGTTGATGAAGGAGAAAAACCTTTGAGATATACAAAGCTCTTTTTCAGGTGAATTAGTCATATCTAACAAAATAAATCTGTTCAACCTTTCATCATAATTTCTATTTGCCCTGTTAATAATGAAATTAGGAATTTTCACAAATTGGTAACAGGAGGAGTTACAAATTGTAGACTTAAAAAAAAAAAAAAAAAAAAAAAAAGCTTGATGAATTTTGACATTTACCATTTAAATTATTGAATACCCTGGGTTTAGCCCAGCTGTGAAGGTATCAACTGAAGAATAAGCATAAGAATAGGAAAGCTACTGTAACATATACGTTTGTGGGTCAAATCTGATCTCTAATACTCCACCCTATAAATATGCATTACTGATTTTTTCCTCTGTAATACCATCTAAAACTCTTAAAAACTAAGTTCCTATCAATTCAGATATTATAAATCCAAAGTTGTTTGTAAAATCAAATGTTTTTTAATAATTTAATTTGATTTCAGTGTGAGTTTGAAAGAAGAAAACCGGATGGTACAACAACATTGGGACTTCTTAATCCATGTGACCCTAATGCTGGAGGTATGTTTGTCTGTTGAGCATGTTAATTGTCAATTGCTAGACCCACTCTTGGTGTGTGTTCAGCTACCACCAATTGTGTGTGTCTCCATTCGTGTAGAGGAGCTGCAAACCTGCTGGAACAAACCATTGGGGAATCCTTGGATAATTTAGGCTATGTCTACACTATTGCAGTAAGTCTCCCTAAACTATGCAGCTCCAGCTCCATGAATAACATAGCTGGAGTCGACGTACCTTAGGTTGAGTTACGGCGGGGTAGAAAATTTCCTGTTGACTTACCTTACTCTTCTCATTGTGGGTCTTTACTAGACCTGCTAAATCCACTGCTGGTTGATCAATCCCTGCTATAGTGTAGACCTGCCCTTAGATGTGCAGTGCCATTCCCCTCCCTGCCATGTGGTTAGGGAGCATTTCCAACAAAAAGGGGCGGAGGGGATGGCTAGAATTTTTGGCTATTCCTAACTTGTGCAATTGCTGCACTAGTCCCTGACTAGCCCCAGAACCGGAGGAAGTATAAAGGTGACACAAACCCTGCCCCTGTTCCTTCAGGGTCCAAGTTCTGTTACATTCCATGTGAATTCTTCTTTTATGCTATCTCAGATAGTGTAGCGTGGGGAGGAGGGAAAGAACTTTATTAGCAATGAATTTTCCATGGAAGGTGGTGGAATTGTTTACCCAGTAAGTCTTTCTAGTATTGCTAGTAAATATATTAATGTTTGTTTAAACATATTTAACATTAAATACATAATCAGAGACTGGTATTATTTGAGTCTGTCTTACTTAAATTTTTTCTGATATGCATCTCTTCATAATGGCCTCACTCAAACAGGGAGCCAATGCAATTTTGAGAACACTTATTTTTACTTTAAAAGCAGAAATTGGTATCTATATAGATTGAATTTAAATCTTTGGAAATTGCAGACTGACAATTTGTGCACTGAACTCCCATATTAAGTTGACATTTTGCATCTGTTTAATGTTGTTAACTATTCCTTGGTCACTTCTGTTTTATGATGTGCTGTATTGTAGAATCAGGTTACAGCCCTGTGAAGTTAGGTATGACAGCTGGAAGACTACAATCAGGCGTTAACACATTACAGGGATTCAAAGAAGACAAAAGGAACAAAGTTACTCCAGGTGAATGCTACATGTTTTCTTTAAAACTTTATTCTCTTAAACAGCAGTAGGTCATCTAAGTGAGGTATTTAAACCTCACGACAGCCAACCAAACAACTTGGAACTGGGTTTTGTGCAGCTGTTAGAGCAAAATCTTAGTATTCTCAGTTGTTCTTTGAAGCAGAATATTGCATATCCTCTTGATATCCATCAAATAAGCTTAAGCAGATCTAAAAATTTCTAAATTGCACATGCAAAAATGTACATACTTACAAGCACAGATGCGGATGGTCAGATCGGCACAGTTGTTCCTTTTCACATATTGATTGCTCACGGACTGAGCTGCCAGTGTGATGTGGCCATGAAAAGGGCTAATGTCGTCTGAGCGTGCATCAGGCAAGGCATATCCATTAGAGATAGGAAAGTGTTAGTACCATAGAATGCTTGTATGCAAGAAACTCCTGGAATTGATGCAACAGATTAGTAAAAACTTGTAAGAAATGCATTGCTTAAAGGTTCCCTGTTTGGGACAACTTTACAACACTGAATGTTACTCCCAATGTCAGAATCTGACATTGTGTATATGTAAGATAGGACTAATTAGTGATATTGTATTATTCAACAGTGGTATACTTGAACTATGGGCCGTACAGTTCCTATGCTCCAGCCTATGACTCCACATTTGCAAACATCAGCAAAGATGATTCTGACTTAATCTATTCAACGTATGGGGAAGATTCTAATCCAGAATGCTTCAGGTAAGTAACAATGATCTGTATTCCAGTTTGACAATTACTGAAGTTATCTTGAGAGTAAGTAGAGTTGCAAAATGACTGTAACTGTCTCACATCTTTTAGAACCATTCTTGATTCTAATGCCTTTAACAAATGCTCATGGAGTAGTGATGCAGTTATAACTACACCTTTATCTTGATGGCTTTAGAAGCATCTCCTGAAAGAAAATTAGAAAACTTTCTAGTCTTATTAATACTCCATGATATAGCTCACTTCAAATCCCTGAATTTTTAAACAAGTGCAGTAGCAATAATGAATATCAAACATGCAAAACTAATTGCAGTTTGAGATCTTGCTGCTTAAAGTACTATTCAGTTGCATTGTAGGCTGTGTTGGGAATCTAAGTTAGTCTACAGGCTACAGAACAATTGGCTATTTAAACAAAAAGTAAATCTGTTAGATTGAATCCCTTGCTGGTCTTCTAACATCAGCATTTTCAAAATTCAGTCTGGCGGTTTAACATACTAACCATTTCCAGGGTTTCTTTCGGACATCTGTGCTTGATGTGAAATTGATTTCTTTATAATTACCTTTCAGTATTCAGGATTTTTTGGCAAAGTTTCAAGACTACCCATGTGTAATGGCTGATGGTTTACTGGATGTTTTAACTAAAGGAGGACATTCTAGATCTCTGAGAGAACTAGAAACGGTAAGAATTGTGATTTGGGAACTTTCTGGGGCTTGGTTTATCTCTAGAAGAGAATGAAAGAGCTGGTATTCAGCTCTGCAGACTGGAAAGACTCGTAGACTGCTATTCATTCTGGCATTGTGCCCTAGAACCAATAGTATTAGCAGAGCCAGGAATTTTCCCCAGTGATAGGTTCACCTTTCTCTTGATAAAAGATTGAGGTGGAAATTGAGTGGCATGTTTTTTGTCCCTTATGCTTTGTTTCCTATGCTGGGGGAAAAAACCCAAAAAAACTGGCCTTCAAGTTCTGTAACAAAGTGAGAACTTGCAAAATAAACCAAGTCCTTACCCCTTCCTATTGTAATGGTCTCTGTAGAGTCTGCCCACAGTTTTCTTTTGTCTTCACTTGTAAGGGGGTATAGCATAGATAATTTATTTTGCATTTTCGGGTGCAGGAGGTTTTTGCTCTGTTTCCATTAAAAGTTTATTCTACCCTTAGCAGCAGCCCATCTTGCTTCCCTAGGAGAAAGTGTTATTCTCCTACCCTTGCTTGATGTGAATAAAGGGGCAGGGCATTATTATTCTGATAATTAAATAGTTATTTAGTACATGATAAATATTAACCATCTAATCCTCCTTGATCCCTGTGAAGTTTTAGCCAGTGCTCATGCTGAATGTTATCACCAAGCAGAAGGGCTGATTTGGCAGGAAGGAAGTGTGGTAACAAAATGCTGCCCGCAGTCTCAGAGTTAGCTGAAAACCTTTCCAATAAAAAATAGTGTAGTTAACTATATTCCCATTTTTAAAGTATTAGGTTTTAAAGTTTCACACCATTGAAAGGAATGGGGAGTTCATAGCTCTGAGATATTAACAAATTAATTGATTAACATTTGAAAAATTGTTGTCTGCCCTTATGACTGAAGATAATTTTTGTCTGCAAATGAGTCAGTTTCATATCTATGGACACTGGGCAGTGAACCTCTGCTCAGAAGTACTATTTATTTAGTTTTAATTTTTTCTTTAAGCCCATTCTCTCAAGACCACTTACAGGTTCAGTCACTTTTGCTTTAGACTAAAGAAACCTATTACTAGAATTTTTGGAATAGAACATGTGTTTGCTCTAACTTAGAAAGGAATTTTCCTCAAATTTTCCACACAAAAAAACCCAAAACAAAAAACTTTTGGTCTGAGATCATGCATTTAAAGAACATTTGAAAACATTGGTTCAAAAAGGAAACATTTGCAAAGAGGATAATGGAAGACATTTTGCAATATTTACTGAAGTGGTTGTCATTATAGTAATTACACTAACCTGTTTCAAGCAACTTGATAGAAGGAAAACCCCTTACTACTAATTTCTTGTACAAGACAAATACAGTAGATTGTCAATTATCCAGGATGATAGGGAAAACATTAATTCTGGTTAATAAAATCCCAGATAATCACCATCCATAGGAAATATGGGGGGGGGGGGGTTGGTTCACCAGCCACCCCGTGCCAGAGGGAGGGGGTGTTGATTCATTGGCAGCCCTGCGCCCTGGTGGGGGTTTTTTGTGTGTGCTTGGGGTGGCAGCAAAGCCAGAGCCAGCTGTACGAGTTGCGTGTATTTTTTTGACATCCTGGTTAATCCAATCCTGGATAATAGAGAGTCTACTGTATAAGGAATGTTCACTCCATAAAGACTACTGTGTAGTTTACCAATGAAAACCCGTAGAACTGTTTCGTCTTCCTTCATTTATGAACATCCTATTGTAAGGTTATGGTTTTGCTCTGCACTTTAAAATAGGAACTCATTTAAAATGTCATACTAAATACTCTTTCTCCCAATTTCAGCCAATGGTGGGTGCAGAAGGTCAGCATGGGAGAAGTGATACAATAAAAGATGTGGAGGTGATATTTTCTATCTTTTTCTGAGCAGTTACTCCAAAAGGCATTTTTAACCCTTACCTGCAAAATTGCTTAAAGCTAGACAAATGTGTGCTGCTATATAAACAGACGTTGTGTACCACCATTCAAAACTCCGTGGTTTTTATTATAACTGTTTTGTATTCCAAGTTGTGAGGATAAAATCTGAAAGGTAAATCTCGCATCAGAATGTAGGTCTGATTGGTTTTGATATCCATCTGTGTGACAGAAAAACCTGAAGCATTTATTCTTAAATAAAATCTTCCACGTTTACAATGCACAGAATGAGACCTATACAAGTTTATATTTGTGACTGTGTGGTTTAGAATTTTGATTACAAGAGTCAATATTTTCTGGTACCTGCAACATACTATGGTAATTTGTACCCCTTGTGCCATTTCAGATATGGATTTTAAACCTCCAGTGCCCCAAATTGCTTAGGGCCTGATTACCTCAAACTGCCTGTCTCCTTGCATTACTGAACTAATTAAAATCAGATGAGGCACTTACCTCAACACTGGTTGTTCAGTTGAGAGGGGGCTGGAGCCAATATTTTCAGTGAGTGGACGGTACTTTGGAATTTCATCTTCTTTTGGTGCTCCAGAGCCCAAATAATTTGATCTTCAGCTTACTTGCTAAATGGCTTTTGAATGGAGGGGAAGGGGAGGGATTTGGGAGAGTCCTGATTTGGGATGGGTTCAAGAGGAGTTTATATTTGGAGGCTGGTCATAATTTGTGTGTTTGTTACATTATTTTTGTGTGTGTGCCCAGAGTTCTGGATACTTGCAACTTTGAAAATACATAAATGGGATGGAATAGTTAACTATAGAACAGGAAAAGATTGTTGTTGCTTTGAAGTGAAGAACAAATGGAGTAAATCTAAATTATTCCCCCCAGTATCTGACAGTTTATGGTAACAAAATGTTGCCCACAGTCTCAGTTAGCTGAAAACCTTTAAAAAAATATATAAAAATCTGTGTAGTATCTGACAGTTTTCCAATTTACACACTGCAAAATAGGCATCAGCGTTTGCGTTGCACGCCCCATCAGTACTCAGCCCAAGCCGGGGAAGCTACTGATACACAGCAGACCAAATCTGATGATGAATTGTGGTCACGTGCCAACGAAGGCATGGTGCGCATACACGAAGATGACTGCAAAAGCATTCTGGATGGATATTTTTAAAACTTCATTTAAACACTGTGACAAAGCTCCAAGCCTGTACTTGTGGGTCCTGCGTTTCTTGGCGGATTTCACTAGCCTCAGTGGCTAATTGTGGAAGGCAGGGGGGGGGGGAGCCCGGGCCCGCCCTCTTCTCCGGGCTCCAGCCCAGGGACCCTAATAATCTCAGTTGAGATGGCTGACCTTTTAACCACCAAGCACAATACAGTTCCCCTGGGCTTCTTCCCCACAACAGTTCCTGCTTCTTTTACTCTCCACTTCACCCTTACCTCAGGGCCTCCTTCCAAACTGCTCTCTGCTTCAATGCCTCCAAACTCCTCTCTGCTCCAATGTCTCCAAACTCCTCTCTGCTCCAAACACCCACACTGTCTGCCTGAGGCAGGGGTTTTTATTAAGGCCTTACTTGACAGCAGGTGCTCCTAATTAACCTGCTGCCTGCTAGAACCTTCTTAATTGACCCCAGGTGTCTTGACTGGCCTGGAGTAGGCTTTGTTTGGCTATAGGGGGAACAGAGACCTGCACATCCTGAGACTGATGTACCTGCCTTCCAGCACTCTCCTATACCCTTCAGGTCTGACTCTGTCACATATCCCCCTCCCCTGCTCAACGCCAAGGGGTTGGGCAACTTGGGTCGACATACAGTGCACTCGTGATAAGCCATCTGCATTGCCATGATGACTTCCGGCCCTGTGTTGTATGCGGAACTGGAAAGGTTGGAGGGATAAAAACCATCTAGTCACTCTGGCATTTTTCTCCTTATTCCGCTGCATCCACTGAAGAGGGGCATGGTCAGTCACGAGGGTAAATTTTCTTCCTAGCAGGTAGTATCTCAGTGTTTCCATGGCCCATTTAACAGCAAGGCATTCCCTCTCAACCACCGCATACTTCTGTTCTCTTGGGAGGAGTTTTCTACTGAGATATAGGATTGGATGTTCTTCTTCCCTGACCATCTGGGACAGGACAGCCCCCAGTCCTACTTCAGATGCATCTGTCTGCAAGATAAACTCCTTAGAGAAGTCTGGGGCTATAAGTACGGGGTCACTGCAAAGGGCTGTCCTCAGATCTGTAAATGCTCTCTCTGCTGTATCTGTCCATCGTATCATGTCAGGTCCCCGAGCTTTTATGAGCTCAGTCAGGGCACTCGCCCTAGTGGCAAAATGGGGAATAAAGCGTCGATAATAGCCTACCACGCCTAGGAACGCACGGACTTGCTTCTTTCGGACTGGCCGGGGCCAGTTTTGAATTGCCTCTAGCTTATTAGTTTGGGGCTTCACTATGCCCCTTCCTACAATGTATCCCAGGTATCTAGCCTCTGCTAGCCCTATGGCACATTTAGCGGGATTAGCAGTGAGGCCAGCTCGCCTTAAGGTGCGCAGTACTGCTTCCACTTTCTCCAAGTGGGTTCCCCAGTCTGGCGTATGGATGATGACATCATCTAGGTATGCGGCTGCGTAACTAGTATGATGGCGCAACAGTTTATCCATGAGACGCTGGAATGTGGCCGGTGCCCCATGTAGCCCGAACGGGAGGACAGTGTACTGAAATAGCCCATCTGGGGTGGAGAACGCTGTCTTCTCTTTGGCCTCCTTAGTCAGGGGAACTTGCCAATAACCTTTTGTCAGATCCAGTGTAGTTAAGAATCGGGCACTACCCAGTCGGTCAACCAGTTCATCGATGCGTGGTATGGGGTACGCATCGAATTGGGATATTTCATTCAGTCGGCGAAAGTCATTACAGAATCTCACAGTTCCATCAGGTTTAGGGACCAGAACAATTGGGCTGGACCACTGACTGTGAGATTCTTCAATAACCCCTAATTCTAACATTTTCTTTACTTCAGCCTTGATTTCCCCTCTTTTGGCCTCTGGTATTCGGTAGGGTCTCAATGTTACCTTGGCTCCTGGGATCGTGCGGATATGGTGATAGGCTTCAGTTGTTCGCCCCGGTTTTATAGAGAACACATCTCGGTTGCGACTGATCATGTCGGCTGCCTCCCTCTTTTGGATCGGCGTCAGGTCTGGAGATATCTTTACTTGCTCGTGTGAATCATCCTCCTGGGGAAGGGTCTCCTGGGTGACCAAGCATGCCTCTCGATCGTGCCAAGGTTTTAGAAGATTCACATGATAAATTTGCTCTGGCTTCCGACGGCCGGGCTGCCGTACCTTATAGTTCACCTCCCCCACAGCTTCGATAACTTCGTAGGGTCCCTGCCAATGAGCCAATAGTTTACTTTCTGCTGTGGGTACCAGAACCATCACCCGATCTCCTGGCTGGAACCGTCGAAGCTTTGCTCGGTGGTTATAATGGGTTCGTTGGGTCTCTTGTGCCTTCTCTAAGTGTTCCCGTACGATGGGCGTAACTCGGGCTATCCGATCTCGCATCTGCAGTACATGCTCGACTATATTCCTTCCAGGGTTTGGCTCTTCTTCCCAAGCTTCTCTGGCTATATCCAGTATGCCCCGGGGATGGCGCCCGTACAGTAGTTCAAACGGGGAGAAACCCGTTGAGGCTTGTGGAACCTCCCGGATGGCGAACATGAGGTAAGGCAACAGGGTATCCCAATCTTTCCCGTCCTGACTGACCACTTTTCTAATCATGGCCTTGAGGGTCCTATTGAACCTCTCCACAAGGCCATCTGTTTGTGGGTGGTATACGGAGGTCCGTAGGGCTTTTACCTGGAGCAATGAACAAAGATCTTTCATCAATTTGGACACAAAAGGTGTCCCTTGGTCAGTCAATATCTCCTTGGGTAGCCCAACTCTGGCAAAAATCTGTAGTAGCTCCTTAGCTATTATCTTGGAGGTTGTATTGCGTAGGGGGACTGCTTCCGGGTACCGGGTTGCATAGTCCAGTACAACAAGCACATGCTGGTGTCCCCGAGCTGTCTTCTCAAGGGGTCCAACCAGATCCATAGCTATACGTTCAAAAGGTACCTCTATTATTGGAAGAGGTATCAACGGCGCCCGCAAGTGCGGACGAGGACTATGTAACTGACATTCTGGACAAGAGATGCAATATCGCCGAACATCTTCGTGCACTCCTGGCCAGAAGAACCTCCGCAGGATCCGTGCCTGGGTTTTCTCGACCCCTAGGTGTCCTCCAAATAGGTGACTGTGGGCAAGGCTCAATATGGCCTTTTGATGTTTTCTTGGCACCAGAAGTTGATGGATCTCCTGCTCCTGTATTTGCACCACACGGTACAAAAGATCTTTCTTTACTATAAAGTAAGGTCCTGTACCCCGGACTTTCCCCTCCACGGGTGTCCCATCTATCTCGGCTACCTCTTTTCTGGCGTTATCGTATCTAGGGTCCTCTGCTTGGTCCCGCCCGAAAGATTCTCTCCCAGAACTAACGTGCCCAAGTTCCCAGGGCCTGGCTTCTGCTTCTCCCAGTGGCTCACTGCCACCCTGACGTGGGGTGGCCTCTGGCTCGCTTTCCGGGGTGGAAGTTTCTCTGCTGGCTGCTCGGGTCCGTCGGCCGACTAGAGCAGTCTTCTGATCCTGGGTCAGGATCCGGGTTCCTAAGGCCTTTGCGGCCCTCCTCTCTTTTTTCGTCCTCCGGGTCCTTTGGGGGGCTGGGAACAGATCCTCAGAAATTTCCGTGTACATCGGGGGTTGACATTCTCCTGGTGGTAAATTGCTATCCTCAGGGTCCCCGCTTTCCTCCAGCCTCGCTGGGGGAAGTAAATTATCAAACCCTGGATAGTCCCTCCCAATAACTACAGGATATGGGAGGTTAGGGACTACGCCCACCGTTACCTCAATGGGGTTTCCCTGAACTGCTATCTCTACCGGAATAGTGGGGTAATAACTTACAGCCCCATGTACACAAGTCACTGCTATGCGTTTGGCTTGTAACAGCTGCCTTCTTTTTATCAGCTTGCCCGATACAAGGGTAATAGCACTCCCAGAGTCCACAAGTGCTGTAGTTTCCATCCCATTTATCTTCACCGGTCTGGTGTAGTTATGTGGGGCTAATGTAACCCCTACGAGGTGGAGAAGGGAGCACGGAACCTCACAATCCCCGAAGTTACATTGCCTAGGTTTCCTCCTGCTGGGACACTGTGCTGCTATATGTCCCCACTCCCCACATGCATAGCATCTATAGTCATTTCTACTAGTTTCCCTATCATGGGAATTAGGGAATTTGAACCCCGGCTTCCTCCCCCTCTGACTGGTCCCTTCCTTCTGGGGTCCCCCAGGGTTTTCAGCCCTCCCTTTCTTCCACCTAGGACCTCCTGGGGTACTGGGTGCCCAAACTTCCAGCGTTGGGTTTGGGTGCCTGTTCCAGAAGGGGCCTCGTTTAGGTAGTCGGGTCAATTCCCTGGCTGTCATCCGTCTTTCTACCAGCGTGATCATCTCGTCGTAAGCGGATGGATCATTCTGGCCTACCCATTTACGGAGATCTGGTGGTAGACCCCGCATATAATGATCGATGACCAGGGTCTCCAACATCTCATTCGGGTTGCATGCCTCGGGCTGTAACCACTTCCGTGCCAGGTGTATGAGATCAAATAGTTGGGACCTCGGGGGTTTGGTCTCCTGATATTTCCACTCATGGAACCTCTGGGCCCGTACCGCTGCTGTTACCCCTAATCGTGCTAGGATTTCTGCCTTCAGCCGGAGATAGTCAGTGGCATCTGTGGCAGGCAAGTCAAAGTAGGCTTTCTGGGCCTCTCCGCACAAAAAGGGGGCGAGAATGCTGGCCCACTGCTCCTGGGGCCATGCCTCCCGCTGAGCAGTCCTCTCAAATGCGAGAAGATATGCCTCAATGTCATCTTCTGCTGTCATCTTTGGCAGACAAACAGAGGCCCCTAGGGTTTGCATCCCATTAGACCCTCGGGGCTGGGTGGTGAGGATCTTTAGCTGATCCATTACCTCACGCAAGAGGGCACGATCTTGGGTCGCCTGATTCATTATTAATTGATTTGTTTCCTGCTGAACCCGGGTAGTCTCCTGCTGGGCTGCCGTGGCTTGTACCAGAGCCCTTATCACCTCCTCCATTGTGGCACAAAGCAGACAACCACCAAAGAGAATTCAAAACCCCAGGGCACTTTTTTTTTTTTTTCCTTTTTCTTTTTAAAGCCTTTCTTCCGCCACGCTGCGTACGAACATCCCACCTCTGACACCAGTTGTGACAAAGCTCCAAGCCTGTACTTGTGGGTCCTGCGTTTCTTGGCGGATTTCACTAGCCTCAGTGGCTAATTGTGGAAGGCAGGGGGGGGGGGAGCCCGGGCCCGCCCTCTTCTCCGGGCTCCAGCCCAGGGACCCTAATAATCTCAGTTGAGATGGCTGACCTTTTAACCACCAAGCACAATACAGTTCCCCTGGGCTTCTTCCCCACAACAGTTCCTGCTTCTTTTACTCTCCACTTCACCCTTACCTCAGGGCCTCCTTCCAAACTGCTCTCTGCTTCAATGCCTCCAAACTCCTCTCTGCTCCAATGTCTCCAAACTCCTCTCTGCTCCAAACACCCACACTGTCTGCCTGAGGCAGGGGTTTTTATTAAGGCCTTACTTGACAGCAGGTGCTCCTAATTAACCTGCTGCCTGCTAGAACCTTCTTAATTGACCCCAGGTGTCTTGACTGGCCTGGAGTAGGCTTTGTTTGGCTATAGGGGGAACAGAGACCTGCACATCCTGAGACTGATGTACCTGCCTTCCAGCACTCTCCTATACCCTTCAGGTCTGACTCTGTCACAACACTTAATTGCTGCTTTTTTGCAGATTATAGAAACAGATGTGGCCAACAAGTTCGATTCTAATAATGATAGGCTTACAGCACTGAAAGCAGTAACAAATTTTGGAATTCATGTAGAGGAATTTGACTCTGAAGGTGAGTAATCTACTGCAATTAGGAATACAAGTGCTATTTTTGTAAAAGGCATTTATCTCAATTCCTTGGTATATGTGAGCACATTGTATTTTGTATTATCCTGTAATTGGTTTGCTGTAGCATGTTGATGAGTGACTGTATGTATATATATGTGTATGTGTATATAAATATAAATGTATATGTGTATAGGATATAAAAATCTTCCTTTCACTGACACGGGCTTTTCTATCAATCAGAGGCTGAAATCTTCCAGAAGAAACTTGATGAAACCACAAAGTTACTCAGAGATCTCCAAGATGCTCAAAATGAACGACTGAGTACAAAACCACCTCCCAATACAATTTGTCTTTTGGGTCCATCTTACAAAGAAATGCATCTGGGTGAGTATAACATTTAATTGATGTGAAAACAATTTGGTCAGTTGGAATTTGTATAAAGTTATTACAAGTAAAGAACTTCCTAGTAAATTTGTACATTGGGTGAAGGTCCTTAAGAGTGCCTTTTTGGTTAAACTGTTACCTTTGTAATCTTTAGTGTGAAACTGAAGGTGAATTTGTTGAGTGTTGTGTTAAAATAGGACACACACAACAACTAGGGCCCCCACTTGTCAATTCTGTCCAAGGAGCACATGCATCAGGTGGCTCCTGCTTGATTGGTACTAATCCAAACTCCGATATTGCCTTAAAGCAAGTGTCCTCACTGCTTCGTTTCCCTATTTGGAAATTACTAATCTGTAAAAGTAACTGCCTTCTTGGGTTATTGTGTGCGATGTGTCTAAACAGTTGTACAATGTGAAGTGTTCTGTTTGTTAGCTAAGGTGAAGTAAATATATGAGAATTATAGCTTAATTCTAAAATGTCATCTCAGTTTGAGAGCCTTTTAGGCTCTTGTGTATTCTTGTAGTGCATTTCCTCTTCCATTAGCCCCATATATCTCACCAATTCTATGCATGTCTAAAGTAGACCAAATCCTCCCTTTCTTGAGGGGAAAAAAATAGCTGATGTGAAGTACTTTACAGTGGTGGGATCTGCGAACTACTGCATCGAAAGTGAAAAGGGGCTGTAGCCATGGCCCCTCGTTCACACGCAGGATTGAGAACCAAAGACAAAATACCCAAACCCAAAGATCAGTGCCCCAAGCACCACAACGTCATTTGTCATTGATTTTCCACCAGCAGCTTGCACTGTGACCCTTATGATATGGTGCACAGTTATTGATGCTTGAAGCAGCATTACCTTGTGCTTTAAATCTGCCTACCTTCTGTTGCTTCTCAAAGGAGTCTTCATAAGGAACTGTTTCATCTCCTCTTCCTTTCTCCAGCTCACTCTTACCCCGCACCCTCCCACCCCCCAAAAATTATGCTGGTAAGTAACAGTTTTGGAATGTTTTAAGGAAAATGCTGCATTTTCTCTCCCTCTGGTTCCTAGTGCCTTTAATAAATAATTAATGCCCATCTCTCCCCTGCAACAAAGGCGGTGCAGAGAGCCACTAGATGTAACTGTCTGAGTGACATTAAGATATCTCAGCATATATGCTATTACAGGAGTTTAGTTTTTATGTAAATATGAATTCATCAAAGCTAAATACTATTTACAGCTACACAGTTGTAGCTTCAACTGTTCTGGGCAATTTGTAAGAACACAAATTAATTTACACTATTCTAACTCTAGCGGAGAGAGTGACCAATAATTTAAAAGAACTCGCACAACAAGTGACTCCAGGAGACATTGTAAGCCCCTACGGAATCCGAAAAGCAATGGGAATATCAGTTTCTGTACCTGACACTGAAGCCAGCTGTGTGGATTTAACAGATGGTGAGTAGAGTGTATTTAAACATGTGTTGCAGTAGAGCAAAACTACATCTGCAAGTCATTGAAGTCTTGTTGGTAGCAACTGCAGAAGTTAAGGTGGAGTCCCAACTTCTGGTCTCTCTCCCTTTTTTAAATACTTTTTGGGTGGAAATTTGCCATGGTTGTTCTCAGCCCAAAGTTAACTTTTTTGTTTAGAGAAAAATATGTAGAATTGGTGCAACCACTTAAAGTAGTGGAGTGAAAAAAAAGTTTCCTCTCTCTGCATGTTGCAATTTTTGCATTTGCACATCTGACTGAAGATGAAAACATGTAGAAAAAATTGGGTTGACTCCTCGCTCTTAAGCATTTTTAATATTAATTTGGAATGTATCCATTAGAATTTTTTCTTTTTAAGCTTTCCATTTAGGGTGCTTAGGTATGAAGCTGCCACATACTGAAAATGGTGAAAGAACAGGAATTAAAGATTTAAGCCTCAGTAATGTCATGTTGGGGTTGGCAACTAATGTTTTCTACTGCAACTTACTGTTTGTATTTATACTATTTTACATTTGTTTGCCTTAAATGCATACATCCCTTTTTAAGGCCTAGGCTATGCAGCGTAACATGGATAGTGACACTGCAGCAGAAACTTTGACTTTTTTGAATGAGCAGATTTCTCAACTTGGTTACTTTATTAAATGCTAGCTTTTCAATTTCATTTAGTATTTTTAGATCAATCAATCATGTTTAAAAACACTACACAAATAGCAGGAAAAAACAATGAATAGTGTAAAGTGTTAGCATACAATGCTGTACACACCATCCCTTGTTTGGTTCAAGAATAGCAGCCGTGTTAGTCTGTATCCATAAAGAAAGCGAGGAATACTTGTAGCTTTTAGATTCTAACTTGTTTATTTCAGCATAAGCTTTTGTGGGCTATAGCCCACTTCATCGAATGCATAGAATGGAAGAGAAGTAAGATGCATTTATATACACAGAAAAAGAAAAAAAATTGTAATTAGCATACCAATTCTAAGAGGGCTGTTAAATGTAGATGGGCCATTATCAGTAGGAGGAAAAAAATACCCTGTGAAATGGATTTCTGTGTCAGGTAAATTAACTCAGGAAATGCAATCAATTAGTGTAATGAGAGAACCATTCCCTTGTTTGTAACAGGTTTTAGTTAAGCTATGCACTGAGTAACAAAGTAAAACCATTTCTTCATAGTTTTTACTCTGAAGTAAGCTTTTCAAGCAGTTTTGCATATTTCTTATATGAAAAACTGATATCAATTACTCATACTTCTGAGATCAATACATTTATAAAATATATTTATGGTGATGTATGCTGCAACAGTAATGCCCTGTTTGGTTACTTAACAGGAATAGAGCTAGAAATATGATGTCTTAATATCCTAGTATAATTACTAAATCTTTAATACTAGTGGATTCACTGCATAAATTGATCCATGTGGACACAGGAAATTTACTCTAGTAGTAAGGGAATTAGATTGTATATTTACTTCTGTAAGGGAAGTTGAATGAGATGACTGACTGACCAATCTGTGTGGAATAACTTTTTTTCAGATTGTCAAGAAGCTAAACAGGCTGCCACTTTCAGTGGAAATGAATGTGGTCCAATTGGAATTTGAAACTTCAGTTGTTTTAAAGGTATATATTTGTATTTGGTCCTATTAAAGAACTAGATTTAAATTTTGTTCAAGATGTATTCACTGAACATTTGTACATTGTGAGTTAGAGGAAATATTTTGTCTATTAAATTTTGGAACTCATTAAACTAAATCAAAGATCATGCTGGTTTCATGTTAGACATCAGTTACTTCTAATGCATACAAATCTAATCGTGAATTTGAATGGACCCATCAGGCTGTCTGCAACCTCAGGTGCCTCTTGCTACATGAATTTGTTAGTTTTATATTTTGAAGAAGTTCTCTTTGTAGTAATAAGGCCCGGAAATGCTGCATCACTAGACATGCAGGCAACATGCTCTAATTTAGAGTATTTGCTCAGATGCATAGTGCAATAGGAGATGATAGAGGCCTCAGCCCACTCTGGATAAATTAGAGAAACTACTCTCCAGTTCTCAAAAGATCAACCATGAGTTCATGGCTACATATTTCCAAGTGAAGATCTCTAACAACTCTGCATTTAAGAAAAGAGTCCAGTTGTAATTAGGCTTAATTTGCATAACAAGTTGATGAAATATGACCGCTCATGTAGGAATATGCTTTAGATGTTACATTCCAACAAATAATTACAAAGTAAACAAGTTTCAGAAAGGTCTTTATTTTAAAGTAAAAAAACCAAGTTTGTTCTTTCTGTGCAGTAGATAACTTAATCATTAAAAGTTACAGAATACAATCAGCTTTAAAATTAGATGAATGGGCATTTTGTATTTAAGACTTCCGTTTTTAAAAACAATAATTCAACTTTCTAAACATTTTTTTTTAAAGTCCTAATAGGTATGATTCACAATTCTGGTAAAAGCATTCTGTATTGCTAAGGCTCTATTTAAGACTTTACCCAAAGAAATGACCCTTCACACACACACTGTAATCATTTAAAAAAATATTAAATCACTCTAGGTGTCCCCTGCCAATAGTCATGGCTTTACACTCACTTTCCAATGTTTCTGTGGGTGAGTCTTTCATATAAGAAGGTGAATTGAGGATAGTGCTGTTAAATACTCTACAAAATTTCAAAGAGCAGTATGACTTAAGTTGATTATGTCCCTTTAAGATCATATAGCAATACAACCAGTAACAGAAAGACAGTCCTACTTTATCTAGTCCAAGAGCTACAAGCTACTGAAAAATACTTTACACCACTTCTGTAATTGAGACCAAGCTATACCCAAGCAGCATGTTATTAGCTTGAATGGCAATACAAAGCAGTTCAGAATGCTGTTAGATACGGTTTAGTTCCGGTTTAGTTCCACAATCCTAATTGCATCTAAACCTCTAGCACTATTGTGGACAGTGCCATCATTTCGGAACCACCTCTGTCCATAAGCAAACTTTATGATTCAAAATACTGAGGGAGTATAGTCTGTCAAGCTGAAGTACTGTATCAAAGGCCACTGAATGAAGCCTTCAAGCTTCTTATAAAACCAAAATAAATTAACATCTCAAAACGCCATGCTTGTTAAATGTCTATCACCACAAATACACAATATAAAAGCAATAGGGAACAGAAATATACAAAAAGATACTGACCTTTTTTTATTAGCACAAAGTTTAAGTATTAAACCAGTTAATATATTATGACTCTGCTGACAGAAAGGAAACAGCCAACCTCAAACTAAAGTTGTCTAATATACTACTTTCTGTAGGAGACTGCATCAAAAACAGTTTTGACCTACCACCCTCACTAAGGCTTTAAAAACTAAGTTTTTAATCCACAGTAGGACATTACTCAGATTTGTTCCTGTCATGAAACATAGGCATTTTCCAAGAAATTACACAGTAATTAGAAAACAGCAGTGGTGCAGGCAACAAAGATAGTTAGAGACAATTTGGAATCATATGCCCTCATACTAAAATTGAAATATTAGCAAATGCTGCTTTGTTTGTGGTGTAATAAATCATTATCTGAACATAGCAATTTATACCGAACAAAATAACACTTGAATTTATTTTAACCACTTCACTTTCTAGTCACAATATATACATGGAATGGAGAAAAAAATCCTTTTCTGATAAATGTTTATACTTGAACACTAGGTGTTATCTTTCTTTGAGACACTATCTTCCTCACAACCAAAATATTGTAGTAGTATGTCTTGACATGATTATGTATAGTAGAAAGTTGTTAGTTGAAAATTTAAAGCCATAGCTAAAGCTAATTACACTCAGCTGAGTAAACTTCAAATTTTTCCTTTAAACACAAAATGAATAGAAATGAACTTAGTAAAAATTAAGAAGTTTATTTCATGGTGGGTGTTACTATAACTAAGTGGAGTAGCTCTCAGGAATATGGTTCTTTTATGCAGCCCTTGATGAAACATTTCCACTATAAAAGTGATTTTTTTTTCATACATCCTTCTGTAATATTAAATAATAGAATCCTTTGGTTTTATAACCTATGTTGCCTTTTAAAAGAAGCAAAGCTTTAAACAAACTCAGTCAGCAACATGTGAATCACACAGAACAAATCGGATAAAATTCAGGTTTGTGCTATGTATAAAAAGGTTACCTAAATTGAGCATACAAACCATATGCGCAGAGGCATAAAATACAAGTTGAGTGAACATATACATCATATTGGCTTATCCTGTTTTGAAAGTTTGTCCCTTGGCTCATTGTACTACCTCAGATTAAAGAAAAAACATTTGTATTTGACCTACCATAAAATAACTATAACAGTGTGTGTCATATTCTACCTAGTTCAAAAAAATGTTTGCCAGGAATTTCAATAAAAATGTACCCCTTCATGTCAGTCCTACTACTAAAATGTTTTGTGCTCTGGTTTGAAGAGATAATTAAAGAGGGGGTGCTATTTCTGGCAAATAGCCCAAAGCTGAATACTTGTATATTTCTTAAATTAATGTACATTTATATACATCTATATCTGTGCTTTACTTGCTAGATACACTCCTCACAAGCGGTAAAATGCTGAAGATCAGCTGTATCCTTACTCTGCAGAAAAACAGTGACCCCACATCACATCTGCCTTAAGTTTTTGGGGAACCTATATAATAAGGAGCTCAGTTTGATTAGCTATTATTTCCAGAGTTGTCTCAATCCTTTAAAGAATGCTAGTGCAAAATGGTAAAATGAAAAACATGTTGAGGGCATTTATTCCACAGAGAACGGAATAGGAAAAAAAGATGTATTGAGAACATTGACAAACTTGGGAAGATATCAGACATGTCAGATGTTTAGAGACATGCACAGCCCTGAGAACAGAGGCACAGGTGATTATTTGTCAGAGGTAAAGGCCCCCTAGGTTCAAGCTTGCCGCAGATCGCAAATGGGGGGGGGGGGGGAGGAAGGTCTGGTATTTGCCTTTATCACAAAAACCCTACACAATTTTGAGTGCTTGTTTCTTGTCAAGAGAAAGTCCAAGCAGGAGAAGAGCTAGCAGGTCCGAACTAAGGTGCACTGAAAGATCTGTTAAGAGATGTTTGTATATCAGCTGCTGATATCCTGCCTGACTGGCCGATGCAGTTTACACTTCATTTTCATGAGCACCAAATCCTAATATTTTAAATGCAAATTTTGTTAATGACAAGAAAAAAAAGTTGGGATAGCAATTCAGTATGCCTCCAAAACAAGGCAGCAGTTTGAGAGACTGGCCTCATCCAGGCAATGGAAAACCAAATGAGAGAACCTCACAAAACACAGAATAAATACACACTGTCAAAGGCATGATTGCAGTGAATGCAACACTCATATTTCTGTACTTCTAATATTTACTGTCTCACTACAACATGCACATCCCTAAATGGGCTTTCACTCTCTGGAAATAGTCTGGATTTCTTCAAAGTCAAAAGATTAATTCTGAAGGTCGAAGTGGCTTAACTTCCAATACATACTAAAACAGTTTTCATCTCCTCTAAGAAATGAAATATGGTTGGTCTCTTTGTATAGTGAAAAGCAGGGTAAAGAGAGCAACATGGGTTGTATCCATAATAGAGGTATTTTGAACCAGACAAAAATCATTTCCTGTACAACTGCTGATCAAGAACGGCTTTACGTAATCTAAGAAATAGGTAGGGAGGAGACACGAGTTTGTAAAAAAGTCATTAAGGGACAGGGGAACTTGAATTATTGTGCAATTACTCTTTCCAAAAGGAGCTAGAGTATAATCCCCATATAATAAACTAGTTCGCTTGTGTACCCCCCACCCCGTTATGAAAACAGCTTTGCACTAAAGACCATGTATATATGCAGGGTCCAAATGTACTGTCACTTGTTCTTAGATTTGCTGGCAAATCTAACGAAGAATGAGGCAGTGGAATCATAGAATTGAAGTATAGGATTGAAAGGGACGTCAAGAGGTCATCGGGTCTAATCCCTTGCACTCAAGGCAGGACTAAATTATTAATAACTAGACCATTCCTGACAGGTGTTTGTCTAACCTGTTCTTAAAAATCTCCAGTGACGGAGATTCCACAACCTCCCTAAGCAATTCATTCCAGTGTTTAGCCACCCCAACAGTCAGGAAGTTTTTCCTAATGTCTGTTTTAACTGGGAAATTAGTTCAAGAGTGCATCTGCTGTGCTACAGAGGCCTTTAGTCTCCCCGATAGCATGCAGGAAAGGAAATATTAGGAAATTGCTGCAAGATAATTCCAGAAAACTCCTCAGATTATCCCAGAGACAGGCAGTCCAACAAATGCTTCTAGGTACTTTCAGACTTCTTTTAAATCCACTCTCTTACCTTGAGATGCAGCGGAACCATTAGTAGTACACATACATATGGAATAATCTCCTTCACATAAGGAGGGAAATTCTAAGACTTCACAGAAGGGAAGTGGTGGCTCAAAATACATTTTGACAAACTTCATTACAGACTCAGTTCAGTCCGATACCTTGGGATTTGGCTGTATCTGTACACACAAAGTAAGTCCTTAGTTCTCCCTTTCCTTTGACATTAATGAGTCCCCTACATTCACATGAATATCCCAGTTCCTGTAATATTTTGCTTGTCTCTTCTGTAACCTGAGTGAAACAGAAATGGTGACATTCTTGTAAAACACCATGGAAATTTACTTTGAACATTAATCAATAAAAATGCTAAAAGTTGTTTTCTAGAAACATCTGAATGCCCATCTTTGTACCTGGATTTTTCCAAGTTCACCAGTGCTCTCCATTCTGCTAGCAACATTGACAGTGTTGCCCCAGATATCATACTGGGGTTTACGAGCACCAATCACACCTGCTATCACAGGTCCGTGGTTTATCCCTACAGAAATAAAAGTATGTTCCATTAGAGTTAATATAATTTTGCACTTCAATAACTCCTTCCAGCAGAAGAAGACTTTAGTGATTTATAACCCGTAATTAATATAGCCTCACTTCGCCCTTTGGGGATAAGGAAGCAGAGAGAGGAAGTGACTTGCCCAGAGTAACAGGAAGTTTGTGGCAAAGCTGAGCACATCCTATCTCACCGACCTGTGCTTTAAGCAAAAGTCCACCCTTCCTGCAGAACATTATCAGTCTAACAACAATCCTAGAATTGCCATGTAACGAGCCAACTGCAGCACACTATACAGCTCTCTCATCACCCCCATATCCAATTAGCAAACACACTATGCTCTCCCTTTCCTCCCTGTTTGCTGCTGCAGCATTATTTCCTCTTTTCCCACAACCAGCACATCACTGAATTTTATAGGAATATCAGGATGATGAAACTAAAGCCACATTCCAAGATTAGATGTGAAACCTCACAGCTTGGCGCAGTTAAAAGCTAGTCTAGTCAATGTTCTGTCTCTTAGGGCTGGTCTTCACTGGGGGGGGGGATTGACTGAAGATATGTAACTTCAGCTATGTGAATAACGTAGCTGAAGTCAGTGTATCTTCAGCCGACTTACCTGCCATCCTCATGGCTGCAGTGGTCAGTGGCAGGCTCCCCTGTCTTGCGCATTGTGGCAAGCTTGAGTTACGGAGTCGATAAGGGCGCTGTGGGCGATCGATTTCTTGCGTCGCAAGAAATCGATCGCTAAAAGATCGATCCAGTGGGTAGTGAAGACATACCCTTAGTATTTATATTATGTTTATTACCATAATATCAGTGTTCGGTGTCAAGAATAATTCAGCACTGACCAGTGGCTTAACCCTCTAATAATCCTTTTCCAGTTCTCATTTTTGCAAAGCTTGTAGCATTCACATCCTGTATGAAACTGAAACTTACCAACACGTAGGCGGAAATTGTTAAAGGAATGTCTGTTAATGCCATCCAGTTTACTCATCAAGGCAATTCCATACTCCACCATGATCCCAATTTGAGCATGTTGTCTCTCCTGGTCCTAGGTAATTTATAATGGATATTAATGCCTTAATATGCAAGATCATGTCAAGCTCTCAGTGTAATGAATAGCAACTGTCCGTCTCAAAGAACAATGATGTAAGCACCAAAGCAGTTCAGTTAGTGTGTGTCGTACTACTGCATCGTGAGTGGTCACTGAAATGACTAGAAACAGTTGTAAACAAGAAAACAGCAAATTGATTTTAAAGGACATAAGCTGACACCAGCTTCACGGGTCTGGTATTAAGGAGGGATGAATTCTCTGCTGTAGGTAGGGCTGTAATTCCATCACATATGACATCTTGGTGATATTTTAAACCATCGTATTTGTTCTTGACACCAGAAACCAAATATGGAATGATAACCTTAATTCTGGAACATTTCAGAAACATATTATTTATAATGCAATACAAAATACAGCCTCAGCACATATTTCCTATCCTCCTCTTCCATACCTGAGACTATGAAGGCTGATAACTTTCATTTTCCTTTCCATCCCACTGCACTCTGTCACTTACGCAGATACAGACAATTAGAATTCTAAATCTATATATAAAAGTCAAATGGTGCGTGTATGTATGTTCCCTTACTCCTTCCACACCGTTTGAGCTAGAGAGTTGAAATTTGGTACAGTTATAGGCTTTAGGGTCTTAATCAGGGTAAGAGTTGAAAATTTTTCAAATCATACCTCTTAAACCCCCTAGGGGTGAAATCTTTAAAGCCCATTAACATCAGCTGGGCAGCAGGTTAACACCTGCTGTTCTCTGTGACATAGTTATGATGTAATAATACCCCCCTCCAACGGCCCCTGCACTCGCTCAGCTCTTTCCCCCCCTCCAACAACCCCCGCACTCACTCAGCTCTCTCCCCCCTCAGGTAAGAATCGAAATTTTTTAAAATCTCACCCCCTTCCCCCCCCCCCTCCAATGGCCCCCGCACTCGCTCAGCTCTCTCCCACCTCCCCCCCACATCTAAATGCAAGAGAATGAAATTAATTAGACAAAATGAGACTTCTGAACAAAATTTGTATTAATAAAAAACATTGTAGTCTTTTTACATCCCAGTTTCCAATTACAAATACCCCGAGCAATGCCGGGTATTTTTGCTAGTGTGTTTATATTTCCAAAGGGTATCATACCTGGTTATTCTCCTGGCCTGGTGCGACACTAAGGCCAGCTGCTGCCATGTAAGTGCTTCCAATGGTTTTGATTTTTTCAACACCACTAAATTTAGGTTTTAACAGTAACTGTTTGGAAGAAAGAAACTGAATTATAAATTGAGATCATAATGTCTTATATCCTCATGTGTTCTCACCAACGATCTTGTATTCCCTACCACATACATTACATTTATCTCCCTTTATCGCAGAAAATGCACATTTTAAATAACAAAGGGTGGAAGATTTCTTTTGCTGTTTCCCTCCACCTCCTCCACCCACTCCCTTTTTTGGACACACATTATAGAAATGTACTAAATCCTGCAACCCAGTAATAAAATCTGTGAGAGATCGGTATTTGCATCATGAGGAAAAACACGAAGTCTTGTTTATACTGTACTATTAAAGGGTTAGATGGTCTAACTCCATGAGTATATCAGACAGAAATTATTAGAATTTCACTTTCCAAGACTGAGAATCCTGGTTCATCTTACTATTTTTTTTTCACTTTTCATGGTTCCTACATTAAAACACTGCTCTAGAAAGACAGTTTATATTGTAATAATGTAAATCCAAGTTAGGTTTGCCTAAAACTTGAAATACCTCATCAAAATCAGCAATGATTTCGTTCAGCAGCCGCAAGCACTCCAGTCCTTCTTTATTGACATCACATTCGGTATAAAACACCTTAAAATCAGGTACTGATGCAAACATGACACAGACACAGTCATAAGACTGATGGTACCAATCCTGTTGGAAAGCAACAATAATTGCAGTTACCCTGTAACCTCACAGTGTCTAACCAAAATTGCATTCAGCTTTTAGTACCTTTAAATACAACTATAACTAGAAATGAACCAAGCTAAGCCACTGGAACTCAGCAAAATTAACAGGACGTCCATATTTTCCTATTGAATCAGAATTCTAAGTGCTGAGAAAAAATCCAGTCAGGTATCCCAACTCATTCTGCACAGTGACTGCTCTCTCTGCGCCAATAGCCCCCATCCGCCCAGCTCAGTCAATCCAGGGACTCACTATGGAGGTGTTTGCAGAGTGAGGTGCAAGGTCTAAGTAGAGTCTCTCCCTGCTATCAGCGTGCTGCCAAGTGGATGCTGTCTGCCCCCTCAGCTAGCTCCTTATAGGAATTAAATGAATCAGCTCTGTCAACTGGGGTCTTTGGAGAGGTGAATCCTAACGTGACTTCTGAACCAATTATCAGTGCCAAAGCCAACGATCATCTGTGATGTGGAGTTCCATGCCCCACTTCTGCCAGTGCTAAAAGCAAGCATTCATTTAAAGCAGGGATGGGGAACCTCCGGCCCGTGGGCCTTATACGGCCCGCCAAACGATTCTGTCTGGCCCGCAGCGGGGCCGGGGATGCGCCGCAGCCGCCAGCCAGGGACGCGAGCGGGCCGCCAGGCCGGGGCGGCTCGCGCCTGGCTGAGCCGCCGGCGCCGGGAAGCATGCGCGCCGCCAGGCTGGGGCAGCTCGCGCATGGAGGAGGCGCCACGTGGCCCCCAGGTGGGGGCAACTTGCGCCTGGGGGAGCCGCCGGCGCTGGGACACGCGCGGGCCGCCAGGCTGGGGCGGCTCGCCCATGGAGGAGCCGCGTGGAAGCTTCCGGCGCCGAGATGCGTGCGGGCCGCCAGGCTGGGGCGGCTCGCGCATGGAGGAGCCGCCGGCAATGCGCGGCCCCCAGGCGGGAGCGGCTCATGCCAGGGGGAGCCGCCCATTAGCTGGGCGGTGAACGGAGGAGCCGCGGGGAGCGGACGGTAAAGGGGGTGTGGGCGGGAGGCTGGGCTGGGGGGCAGGCAAGGGGGCGTGGGGAGGCCAGGCTGGGCGGGCGGGGAGGGGGGGCAGGAGACTAGGCTGGATGGGGTGGGCGAGGCGTGGGTGCGGGAGGGAAGGAGGTTTGGTGGGGGGGGAGGCTGGACTGGGCGGGTCAGGCATGGGGGGGCAGGAGGCTGGGTTGGGAGTGGGGAAGGAGGTTAAGTTGGGTGATGGGCCGGGCCAGGCAGGGGTGGGGGAGGAAAGGCGGGTAGATGGAGGGAGGCTTGGCAGGGGTAAATGAAGATCACCCCCTCCATCCCGGCTGACAGTGGGAGCTGACTGGGGCAGGCGGCAGGACCCCGGCTGGCAAGGGGCCAGCGGGGGAAACCCCAAAGCAGTGCAGGGCTAAGCACTCCGCCTGCCACTGCTTTGGGGTTTCCCCCGCTGGCCCCTTGCCAGCTGGGGTCTCAGCTCCCGTTGCCAGCCTGGGCTTCTGGGGGGGGGGGGAAGGGGGGGGAGGAGGAGTAGCGGCCCGCGAATGACATTATAAATGGCAAAATGGCCCTTGACAGAAAAAAGGTTCCCCACCCCTTATTTAAAGTGAAGTCCTCTTAATGCCAGGGGGTAGCTGCTCCTTGGACTTGGGAAGGTCATGGGATTCTCATATGGGTCAAGAAGAGGGAGGAACAGAGGAAGCAAGCAGTAGCTTGTAACCCATTCATGGGCGATGAAGTGGCATTCTCACAGGAGTCTGATTTACCATCCTTCCTACCAGTAGAGTAGATTAAATATACCTCATTTAATTTGTCACCAATGAAATGAGCAGCAACATGTGCCGGAAGGACATTTTCCAGCAAGAGCCTGTTTACGTTCTCCATGGTTTCAAATTGTTCATGTTCTTTTTTAAATTTATTCTTCCACAAGCAATCTAGTCGACAGTAATAGTCAATCTGCAAACAAGAATTCATACAGTAAAATAAACCCTCAGATCTCGGAGATAAAGAGTTGACAGGTTTCAAATCAAATGAAAAGGGGGGCAGTGACAGCCAAGATTTGTCAGGACACTTCAGACCCAAATGGTCACTGAAATTGTGAATGAAAACCTGCATAAGCATCTGTTTTTGAAAACAGAAGTCACACCTAAACAAGCCAACAGCCATTTATACATGCGATCCAACTGGCATCAGATATACACTAGTCCAGTTTGCGCATAGAATCATAGGGCTGGGAGGGACCTTGATAAATCATTTAGTCCAGTCCCCTGCACTCATGGCAGGACTAAGTATTATATAGACTGGGAGTCGGCAACTGTTCAGAAGTGGTGTGCCAAGTCTTCATTTATTCACTCTAATTTAAGGTTCTGCGTGCCAGTCATACATTTTAACATTTTTAGAAGGTCTCTTTCTATAGTCTATAATATAGAACTAAAGGTTTTAAAATTTTTAAGAAGCTTCATTTAAAGTTAAATTAAAATGCAGAGCTTCCCCCCAGACCAGTGGCCAGAACCTGGGCAGTGTGAATGCCACTGAAAATCAGTTCACGTGCCGCCTTTGGTTGCCTACTCCTGATATAGACCATCCTTGACAGGTATTTGTTCAGTCTGCTCTTAAAAATCCCCAGTGATGGAGATTCCACCACCTCCCTGGACAATTTGTTCCAGTGTTTAACCACTCTGACAACTAGGAAGTTTTTCCTAAAGTCCAATCTATCTAAACCTCTCTTACTGCAATGTAAGCCCATTGCTTCTTGTCCTTGTGATGTTACAGTCCATAACCTTTATGGAAATATCCTTATGATGTGGATATGACATAACTGAGATGTATTTTATGCAAGATGGCTCATGTAAGATATCATTGGAAAGGTTATAATTTACTGCATGTGATTATCCAATTTGTATGCATGTCTCATGTCTGTGTCTCAAGTTAGGAATATGGACTAAGTAACAATTAGAACTGGGCGTGTATTGGGAAGACACCCAACAGATGACAGGCCACCAGATTTGATGGGCCATAGGGAAGGAACAACAAGACTGTGAAGATACTAATTGCTTTCACTTCTGGGAGGCATACTGGGATGTAACTGTGACACTACTAGGTCAGGTGGTCTTGTTACCTGATACTAAACATTATTTTGGTCTTCTTGTAACTTTCCACTAAAAGGGGGGGGGGGGTCAAGTTTGGGGGGAAAAGGATTCCCACCTTATGTAAACCTTATTTAAGGGTGGGGAGGAAATATTGCAACCTGCCTAAAATAACATGTAGGATAAGAAATTACATTTTGTAACATGTTTCTTAAGTATATTGTGCTCAGCATGCGTGTTTTATCTTAGTTGCTCAGTAATCTGCTTTGTTCTGTCTTGTTATTTCTTATATTTACTTAAAATTCACCTTTTGTAGTTAATAAACTTATTTTTTGTTTAGAATATATCCCAATTTGTGCAATTCATAATTGGGCGGGAGTGGGGAAGAGGCTGTGCCTACTTTCCTCCACTTTGAGGGAGGTAGCGAATTTCATAATATATTTTTAGGTCTGCAGTCCAAGGGAGGTGGACACCTGTGTGCTGGGGCAAGTCCCTTAAATAGATATCAGTGTCTGTGTCGTTCTGCAGTTGGAGACTTAATAGTCTTGCTCAGCAAGCCAGGTAAAAAGGCTGCCCAGACTAACAGAGCAGGCAGACTCAGAGGTATCTCAGGACATCAGGTGGCATCTTAACAGGAGGCAACCCACCACAGTCCTATCCTCAGAGGTTAAGAAAAACAATGTTTCTCCCTCCTCCTTGTAACAACCTTTTACGTTTTTGAAAACAGTTATGATGTACCCTCTCAATTTTCTCTTTTCCAGATTTAAACCCAATTTGTTCAGTCTTCCCTCATAGGTCATGTTTTCTAGACCATTCGTCATTTTTGTTGCTCTTCTCTGGACTCTCTCTAATTTTGTTCACATCCTTCCTGAAATGTGGCCCCAGAACAGCGGCCTGTTCAGTGCAGAGTAGAGCGGAAAGATTACTTGTGGTGTCTTGCTTACAACACTCCTCTAATACCTCCCAGAATGATGTTCTCTTTTTTTTACAACAGCGTTACACTGTTGACTCATATTTAGCTTGTCTTCCACTATGACCCCCAGATCCCTTTCCGCAGTACTCCTTCCTAGGCTGTCATTTCCCATTTTGTATGTGTGCAACTGATTGCTCCTTCCTAAATGGAGTACTTTACATTTGTCCTTATTGAATTTCATCCTATTTACTTCAGACCATTTCTCTAGTTTGTCAAGATAATTTTGAATTTTAATCCTATTCTCCAAAGCACTTGCAACCACCTTCAGCTTGGTATTGTCTGCACAATTTATGAGTATACTCTATGCCATTATCTAAATCATTGTAAAGGGCTGTAATCATTGTAAAGCATATCTGTATTTTTATTTAATAATTAAAATTCCATTTTAAAATTACACTTTAATTAGTTTAATAAGTATATTTATTTTGAATATTGCACTTTCCCAAACCACCGTGCCAGAAGGGTGGAAGATGATTTATAAACACAACTGAAGGTAACTAGACAATGTAGATTCTGGGTGCCCAATTTTGTGCATGCAATATCAGAAGCCACTTTTTAAAGTTTGTGTCTTTGGAGTTAGAATCCAAAATACTATTGAAAAATGTGTACAAATTTCCCCTCCTTTCCCAAACACAATAAAAATGATTTTTCGGTGTCTAGTACAACCTACAGAGATAGAAAACAGATGTCTTATTTAATTCAACTATCACTGAATGAAAAGGACTGTGAGGTTTTTTGTTTAGTTTTTTATCCATACCTGTCTTGAAAATAGGATCAGAGTTACGTAAAACAGAGCTAGGTATAAGTCAGCCATCAGTATTGGATCTTTCATGAAAAAGCTGTAATACAGAAAAGCAACATACAATTGTTGTTTTGAATCATTTGGAATTTCTGGATGTTTAGAAATAGAACCCCCTTCCATTCCGAACCCCCTTCCATTCTTTAACAGAAGTAACACAAGTGACAGTCCCCCAATTTTAACACAGTCCCTCTGCTTATGGATTCTGTCTTCATAGCTGTTCGCCTCCATCTTAGTGGGGCTTTTCAATCATATTGAGCTAACAAATTTGAAAATTACACACCTTTTTGCCCAGCAGAACATAAACACAGAGGCTTAAAAAAGGAAACAGCTTCCTTGCTTGTGGTGGGCAGAGAGAGCTTGTCTTCAAGGAAACTGGAACTGAAATAAATAAGTCTGCTGTAGTTCACACCTTTAGATGTTTCAGTGCAAGTCTGAGTGGACAAACTTATTTTGGAATAAGAGTATTCCATGTCATACTTCCAATCCACTCACCGACTCTCACTGAAATAAAAGTGAATTACAACCAGTTTAATTATTTTGGTTCCAGTTTCTGTGTTAGACCAGCCTGAAGTCTCAGCACACTCAAGCTATCTTTTGGCTTGATCCCACAGTTCAGATAAATACCACACTAAAACAACTGTGAGACTGTACCCAGAAGATTTGCAAATGAGTACACCAAGCTTCCCACATGGTACATGCAATTAATGTAATGGCTTTGCTCTGTTCAATTAGATTGGAGGAGTTAACTGTTTGGTTTTTAAAAGTATTTGGAATCAGGAAAGTAATTTAACTGCAATTATTGTTGTGCTGATAAAAGTGGTATGATAAGGGTTGCTTTGGCAAACACATATCCTCCACAAATACTCACTTCCCATCAGCTCCGGGGAAATATTAGCTATACCATGAATATAAATATCCTACCATTTTTTTAACCTTTAATGTACAATGTAGACAAAGTGCCCTAGACTTTGCCATTCTTTCATTATGGAAAGTGGAATACAAAGTACCACACATTTTAGGTTATTACATTGTGAAGTTTATTTTAAAATGTGTGAAATGAGCAGCTATAGTAAGCTCATTTAAGAACCAGCTAAAGCAGATCTATTGACTGAATACGTCAATATTATGGAGAACTAGCGAAAATACCCGGCGTTGCTCGGGTCAGTCGGAGGTGGGGAGGGGGCAGAGAGCTGAGTGAGTGCGGGGTCTGTTGGAGGGGGGAGGGGGCAGAGAGCAAACCTGACACCCCCACCTCACCCCCCCGACCAAACCCAACACCCCCACCTCACTTACCCCTCGACCAACCCCGACTCACATTTTCACCCCCCCACCCAAACCCAACACCCCCACGTCACCCCCTACCAACACCCCCTGACCAACACTCACACCTCACCCCCCATAGACCAAACTTGACACACCCACCTCACTTCCCCCCCAACCAAACCCGACACCCCTACCTACCACCACAAACCCGACACCCACACCTCACTTAACCCTCGACCAACCCCAACCCCCCCGCCTTACCCCCCCACCAAACCCAACCCCCCGCCTTACCCCCTCCACCAAACCCAACCCCCCCGCCTTACCCCCCCCACACCAAACCCAACCCCCCCGCCTTACCCCCCCACACCAAACCCAACCCCCCCGCCTTACCCCCCCACACCAAACCCAACCCCCCCGCCTTACCCCCCCACACCAAACCCAACACCCCCTGACCAACACCCACACCTCACCCACCCAGACACCCCCACCTCACCCCCCGACCAAACCCGACACCCCCACCTGACCCCCCGACCAAACCCGACACCCCCCCCCCCCTCACTTACCCTCCGACCAAACCCAACTCGGGTCCGTCGGAGGTGGGGAGGGGGCAGAGAGCTGAGCAAGTGCGGGGTCCGTTGGAGGGGGGAGGGGGCAGAGAGCTGAGCGAATGCAGGGTCCGTTGGAGGGGGTATTATGACATCATAACTATGTCACAGAGAACAGCAGCTGCCCAGCTGATGTGAATGGGCTTTAAAGAATTTCACCCCTGGGGGGCGTCAGAGGTGAGATTTGAAAAATTTTCGACTCTTAACCTGATTAGGACCCTAAGACCTCTAACTGTACCAAATTTCAAGTCTCTAGCTCAAACGGTGTGGAAGGAGTAAGCGCACATACATACATACACGTATACATACACGCATACACCATTTGACTTTTATATATATAGATACTGGAATTTTATGGAGGAGAACAGTCTCCTTCATAGTTACAGGTTGAGGCCAGCTTCCCATTATAGGCTCAGTTTTCAAACTCCCCTCTTTAAAATCCCCAAAACGAAACCACTCTCCCTGAGATTTCACATCCAACATCTCAACCCATGCATAGTACAATTTTTATGGGAAGTCTGGAAAAAGATTTTTTTCCCCTAGGATTATGATGTATAAATAAATGTCCCAATGGCTTTGTCCTAATTGTCCATTACTGGGGACTTCATAGCATACCTTTGAGTGGTATTGGTGGTTTTGGTGTCATTGGTGCTATTGGTGTCATTGGTGCTATTGGTGCTATTGGTGCTATTGGTGTCATTGGTGTCATTGGTGCCGACTTGACTCAAGTTCTGGGTATTAAAGATGATGATGTACGCAGTAACAGCAGTGGACAGAAGGAGGACTTTGAGTTCGAAGCTCATCCGAAGGAATACAGAGCAAGCAATAAACCCTAATATGCAGCAGTAAGTATAATACTGTAACAGAAGAAGTTAATGAGATGCTGAATAACTTACACTCTTAGGACAAAGTATATTTTACTGTTTGTAAGGCTAGGAATTTCATGGCTATTATCATTTAGATTAAGTAAAGAATTAAAGCAGTTGTCAGATATAATCTGCTTTTTAGAAATATATTAAAAGACAACTCAGGCTTTTACCAATTTACCCATTGATTTATCCAACATAAAAAAATCATTATATAAAAACAGCTAAGCAACACCTGGTGCAAATGAAAGTGAAGAGCTTTTGACCAGAGGCTTTGTTTTCTATAACTAATAGAAGTCCATTTTAAAAACTAATAAATGTTTTGAAGATCAAAACTAATTTAGAGAGACAACATATTCTAGTGACTGAAGCACAAGCACACAACACTATAAAAAAACGCCACACAGCAGTGACTCAGAGCCTGGGTCAGGCGACTCTGTCTTGTGCTTTGGAGCTAAAAGTAGCATTGTAGACATTAAAACCAACGAGGAGTCTTCGTGGCACTTTAGAGACTAACAAATTTATTTGGGCATAAAGCTTTCATGGGTTAAAACCCACTTCATCAGGTGCATGGAGTGGAATATACAGTAGGGAGGTATAAATACACAGCATATGAAAAGATGGGAGTTGCCTTACCAAGTCGGGGGTCAGTGCTAATGAGCCAATTCAGTTTAAGTTGGAAGTAGGCAATTCTCAACAGTTGACATTACCATTGACATTACCTTTTGGGCTCCGAAACGGAGCAAGGTGTTGGGTCTCAGAGCACAGGCTCCAGCCTGAGCAGGTACCTCTCCATTGCTATTTTTAGCCCCATGGCAAGAGCCTCACAGACCCAAGTCAGCTGCCCCAGGTTCTGAGACTCACTGTGGTGGTGGGGGGGGGGGGGGGGGGTTGAGAGTAAATCTATGTTGCAGGAGTTCTAATCTGATTTTTGACAGTGACTCCCTTTACAACCTTGAATAAGTCACAGTCTCTCTGTCTCAGTTTCCTCGTGTGTGAAATAAAGATACCACCACTACTTATTTACCTACCTGCTGGGTGCCTTAATTAATGTTGTAAAGAATGTTGATGACCTGATCCAAAACCCAGTGAAGTCAATAGAATAACTCCCATTCACGTCAATGGGCTTTAGATCAGACTTTAGGTAAATCCTAAGCATTGTTTCACTTTTAAAATATTTACCAGTTTTACAATCCCATGCCAAATACAGAGATAAAAGAACCTTTCTACTCCTGCTTGAGATTCCCCTGTTTATGCATCCCAGGATCACACTTTCAAAGGTGCTGAGCGCTCAAAGTTTCCATCAAGCCTTGAAGAGTGAAATTAACTATAGGTACGTCAACAATGCAGCAGGGAAAGTACTTCTCCGTGCAGGAAGACAGACATGCTAACTCTGCTTGAGCCAGCATGCTGAGTAGCAGTGTAGCTGGGGGTAACATGGGTGGCAGCTTCAGCTAACTGCCCAGTACATACCTGGGGGGTCTTGACCAGAGGTAAATAAGCCGGTACGCCCCAGTACAGAGTACCGGCAAGAGCTGATGCGCCGTACGGGGCGGATCGGCTTCCCCAGGCGCAATTTAAAGGGCCTGGGGCTCCTAGCAGCAGCTGGAGCCCCAGGCCCTTTAAATTGCTGGCAGAGCGGGAGCCGCTACCGCCCTGGGCCCTTTAAACTTCCGCCAGAGCCCCCACTGCGGGAGCCTGGGGGAGGCTGCGACGGGGCCCCGGTGGGGCAGTTTAAAGGGCCCGGGGCGGTAGTGGGCTCTTTAAATAGCTCTCGGAGCCCCGCCGCCACTTCCCTAGGGTTCCCGTCCCTGCGGAGCCCCGGCGCAGCCTCCCCAGGGCTCTGGCAGTGGGGCTCCACAGGGATGGGAGCCCTGCTGCTGGAACTTTAAGGAAGTGGTGGCAGGGCTCCGATAGCTATTTAAAGAGCCCACTACCGCCCCAGGCCCTTTAAACTGCCCCTGGAGGTGGGGGTGGATGGGCTGAGGAGGGGAGTGGGAGAGAGGAGGCCCCTTACCGGTACAGGGGCTGGCTCTGACCCCCCCGGGGCCCGACCCCTTCCACCCAAGGCCACGCCCCTTCCGGGGGTCAGAGCTGGCCCCAGCCAAGTCCCAGTACTGGTAAGAAAGTTAAGTTACTTCCACCCCTGGTCTTGACAGGTTTGTATTCAGGCAGCACCTTCCCAGATGCAGTGTAGAGACATCATATATGCAAGAAATCAGAACACATCCATGTACCATTTAAACCCTTTCCCCGCATCTACCAATATACCCAAATACACTTTACAGTACAATAGATGAACCTAAATCAATATTTCAGTCATATCCACCATCTGTGTTCTTACTACTCTTCTCAAATTCCAGCTTTGCTTTTTTAAAGTCTAAAATTTCCAGAAAGAGAAGCTATAAAAGCATCTTCTTTAGATTCTACCTAATGCAGAAAAATAGTATGATCCATCATGGACAGGACAGCTGGAATTGCAGAGGTGACGCTTTGCGCACTCAATAATTAAAAAGCTATATTTTTAAAGGGCAAGGGGAAGATACCAAGCACCTGCCAGCTGTCAATATTAAACCCAGCATTTGAGATGTGTGTGTTTTAATCGTGGAAGAAAACTGGTGTTCTACTCACAGGCAAGGTGACATCCTTGATGCAGGAGCCAGTCAAGTTCACAGGTGTAATTTTTTCAGTAGGCTGGTTCACACGCAAGAAAGAATGGAAAAGTTGATTAGCAGCTGAATGGGATGTGCCCCATAGTCAAAGAGCACATCCTTAGAGCAACGAAGACTTGCACAAAAAGGTCATGTCAAAACATTCAGCAGACGTTTCAAAAACAGACCTCGCTCAGAGCTGGGCAACCAAGTGAGAAAACTTATTCGTGACCATTTTGGTGACTCTTCAATAGAATTTCATTTCTGAACATTAAGTGCCGAAAGCTGAGTGCAATGCCCCCGAGATCAATGAACAGACGCCCTTTGGATGTGAATGGGAATTGGGTCAGTCCTTAAGTAAGTGCTAACGATTCTTTTATTTTAAAATATTTCCCACCTTTAAAGCACATTCTTGTTTGTTTGGGCTATAAACTGAAAAATCTACAAGACTGAACAAAAGACTAAATTGCCCAATAGGATTCTATGTAAAGATTAACAGATAGATAATAATATACACTCTATTAGGGGACCGGCATGGTACAGTACAAGAACACCACCAAACCTCCTTCCTTCCCGCATCCACGCCTCACCCACCCCATCCAGCCTAGTCTCCTGCCCCCCTCCCCGCCCGCCCAGCCTGGCCTCCCCCCCCACCGCCCCCTTGCCAGCCCCCCAGCCCAGCCACGCCGATGAATGAACCTCCCGAGTGCCCACAGGGGGTGAACTCACCGCAGAGCCCGCCCACCCAAAGGCCCCCCCGGAGCCGCCCCCGAGTGGGGCCGGGACCCCTCCCCCCTTACCCTGGCGAGGCCGGCTCCCCTTCTCGGTGCCTCTGCCACCGTCAGCGCCGCACACCAGGTGGCTGGGCGCGCTTCCCCGGGCCCGCTGTGGAGTCTGCCGTGCGGTGCGGGCGCTTGGCTACAGCGCTGGGGTGGCTGCCCGGCGGGGGATTTGTGCACGGCCGGCCACGCGCGCGCTGGGGCTCTGCAGAGCATCCCGTTTCCACCCCGCCTGCGCACTCCTGAGTCCTGACATGGGGGCCCCCCTTAAGTCCGGGGCCCGGTACACCTGTCCCCCTAGTCCCCCCGTCGCCGGCCCTGCTTGTAGAACCCACAACGCAAGGAATTACATCTCCCGTCAGAGAGAGCAGCTGGAAATGTTTACTGACAGGAGTTAACCTTTGTGTTGTCAATCATTTCAAAGTTCTATTTTCATAAAGAGAAGGGAAGTCACACAGAACCCGCCAGCTGTCAACATTACACAGAGCATTCCAGGTCTCTGTTTTTATCTAGGAAATGGAAGTGGTGCTCTACTCACCTCAACACAAGATCCAGTAGCGTTTATGGGGCTACTTTTTTCAGAAGGCTGATTCATTGCCAAGAAAGAATAAAAAAGCTGATTAGCAGGCAGGGACAGATGAGTGGGGAGACAGTCATTTGTTACATAAATAATAGCACCAGCTGATTTAGTTGGGGATTGGTCCTGCTTTGAGCAGGGGGTTGGATTAGATGATCTCCTGAGGTCCCTTCCAACCCTGAGATTCTATGATTCTAGCACCCCGGGGGCCTAGTCTGATTGTCCTCTGGGCCCTACTGTAACATAAATGTAACACATCACTGATGATGCCCTGTACACATGCGGCACATTGTCAAAGTGATCTGGGGTTGCAAGAAAAAGTCATGTCAAAACTTGACACACATTTTTCAAAAGTGAACCTGTTTTCCGAGCTGAGTGATCAAGCAAGAAAAGTTATTAGTGAATATTTTGGTGACTTCTAAACAGATTTTTGCTGTTCAGTTTTATGGGCCAAAAGTCCAACACAACATGTACATTGAAGTCAATAAAAAGGCTCACTTTGGATTTCAATTAGAATTGAATCAGACCCTAAATCCTGCAGTCCTTATTCAAACTGAACTCCCACAATGGGAGTAATGACTGAGTAAACACTCCTGAACAGGACCATAAATATATCATAATGGCTTTGTTTTAAAACAGGGGTTTGAGTCATACTTTCCTTGGTTTTCCCCCTTAGTGACCTCAGCTAGTGCAATGATGAAGTGCTGTATTGCCTACACATCATAAAATCACTACCTACTCACGCCAAGTAATTTAGTGTTGCAATAGTAATTATAACCAGCGGATACTATAAAAACGGACAGCCTGAAACAAAGAGAAGGTGATATAATATATGGATTTCTGGTTCTACAAATTGCTTGGGGGTCTTTCCTCAGCATTCTACTTTGCCCAGGATACATCATTATCTTGCTTTTAACATTGAGATGATGTACAGAAAGTAGTGAAGGGTTAAACATCAGAAAATAGGGCCAAAAACATGGTACTTGAGATAGGAGAGGACTGGAGTGGTCAAGTGCAAAGGTTACAAAATGAAGGAAATGCACAGAATAAAGATAAATGCAAATACGTACCAAATTAAAAATGGCTATAATCAGCAGTGCACCTATAGTGATGACTGCTAAAGGGAGTCTCACTAGAGGCATCGTTTCTACCTTATCCGAAATAGCACAAAGGTGGCGCATAAAAGGCCATTGTTCTGAGCAGCATTTCTGTAAAGGAAACAAGTTTGTCTTAACGAGATGCATTACATGTAGGCTTTAGTGTGCTAAGAGTCATGATTCTAGGTAGAATAAAAAACATTTTGTCCATTGCACACACAAAAGTCTCAATAGAGGATTAAACAATCACCAGGGCACAACAAGAAAATGTTCTCTCTCTTTTAGACAGAGAAGTGTTCTCTAGTGGTCAGAGCAAGAGGCTGAGAGCCAAGACACTCAGGTTGTATTCCCGGCTCCACCACTGACTATCTGAAAGACAATGGACAAATCACAACTGTGCCTCAGTTTCCCCATTAATAAAATGGAGATAAATGCTTACTTATTCCACAAGGTGTGTTTTCTGAGACTCAGTTAATTTATGTTTTCAAAACAGCCTGATGTCACCTAATTAAACATGTTAGAGAAATTATTATTAAAATGTTTACACTAAAATTTGCTAAATTTTTTTTTTGGTATACTTAAAACTAACAACTTAATAAAGGAGACCAAATAAAATAAACCAATGATATACTCCAAAAAAAAACCCAAACCAGCACTTTCTATTATGGAAAAAAAATCTCTAACACACATCTATGCAGAATGCAAACATTATGAAATGGAACAAAAGCTTCTTATTGTGGGATACTGAATCCAAACTGTCCATCTGTAGTACCCGGCTGCCAAAAGCCTAATGCAATGTTGGTTATGGATTTCTTCCTTTTTCTTCCCTCCTGTTGCTCAGCAGAATATATAGTACAACATGTACAATTCAGGAAGAGTCTGCTACTTAATCCTGTAACAAAATTACCATTCATATATCAGGGTGCCCTGAATGCAGTATTTTGGCCGAAGGGTATATCTGCACTGAAATTAGACACTTGTAGCTGGCCTGTGCTAGCTGACTGGGGCTCGCAGGGCTCAGCTAAGGGGCTGATTAATTGTGGTGTAGACATTCGGGCTTGGGTAGCAGCCCAAACTCTGGGACTCTCCCACCTTGCAGGGTCCTAGATCCCAGACTCCAGCCCAAGCTCAAACATCTATACACCATAATTAAACAGCCCTGTAGTCTGAGACCTGCAGGCCTCAGTCCTTACCAGAGTCAGCAGGCACTGACCAGCCTAAGAGAACCATCTCTTTCCACATCTTTTTTCACGGTAGCTGAGATCTGCAATGCTGAGGACACCACAGCCATGCTTGGAAAGGCTGATGGCTGGAAATTCTCAACAAATCTTTAGAATTCACTTCCCTCCTTGGTCCACCAGAGCCACGTTTAGTGACCTGAAGGGGAAACAGTTATGCTCCACTGTTCTCCCAGGCATTTCCAAATCAGAGGGCTGATCTGGGGGTGGGCAATGGGGAGGCTGGACTGAAGAATGTTGTCTCTTTTTGTACATCACAGGACTGCACTCTGGGTTTGTGCAGCCAGTTTTAATTTGATTAAAAACACTGTTTGCATACATTTGGTAATTTATCTTTACGCCACAGCATAGTCAATTCAAATACAAGTCATTTTACTTTCTAGAATTCTAGGTTTACTCAGGTCCAACTTTAAGAGTGTTACCCTTCAGCCAGCTATGGAATTGCCACACTTACAACATTCACCAATTTGCATTTTTCTTATTGCTTATGAATTCTTATAGTCAATCAAGCCCTACCATTCACTCAAAACTCCCTTTCACTTTAATGCCAAGATTACCACTACATAGGGTAAAAGCCCCAGAAAATATGACTGCAAGAATAGATTTTTATAAATCCAGTTCAAAGTGTGTTTACAGCTGTATAACAGCATGTAAGAATTATGATCAGAATTTTCAAATTGGGGTGATGGATGTTCAGGCCCTAAATCTATATTTTAAGCACTTAAATATAAATGTCCCAACTGCGGGAAGTGCTCAGCATCTGCAAGTCCTACGAAAGCTCAGCACCTCTGAAAAACAGGTTGTTTATATTTACATGCCAAACTTTAGCCATCCACTTTTGAAAATGTTGGCCTATGTTTTTACTTACCAGGCATTTATCCGCAAAACACACACACAAAATAAGCACAATTATGATTGCTACGATTCCAAATGAAAGTCCTAGTTTTGCGGTTCTGAAACAGAGAGAGGAGAACAAAGTTAAACAGAAGTGTCATGAATATTGTCATAGTCAAATTGCAACTGACCAACCCAGGGCTGGCGACAGAAATTTGGGGGCCCCCTACTCTGATAGTTTGGGGGCCCCCCCAGCCCAGCTGGGGCCCCTCCAGCCCAGCTGACAGCGGCTGGGCCCCCCCAGCCCAGCCGGGCCCCCCCAGCCCAGCCGACAGCGGCTGCGGGGGCCCCAGCCCAGCCCAGCGGGCCCCCCCCCAGCCCAGCCGACAGCGGCTGGGGGGCCCCCAGCCCAGCGGCCCCCCCCAGCCCAGCCGGCGCTTCCCCCCACCCCCAGCTGACAGCGCCTGGGGGAGGAAGCCCAGCCGCCCCCCCCCCAGCTGCCGCTCCCCCCCAGCTGACAGCTGGCGGGAGCGAGAGCCCGGGAGCGGCGTGAGCCGCCCTTGCTGCTCCCTCCTCCTCCCGGACTGCGCCGCTGCCGCCGGCCAGGCTCACTGCTCAGCCGGGGACACGCGCTCGTCTGGGGGAGAGCCGCGCCGGATGACTACGGGTAGAGCTGTACCGGGGCCCCCCTAGAGTCGGGGGGCCCGATACAGCTCTACCCGTAGTACCCCCCTGTCGCCGGCCCTGGACCAACGAACCCTCACTATTGCAGTTTCCCATAACTAAAATAAATATCATTGCTGCTCTTTTGGCATTAGATGATCATGAGGAAGGGCCTTCCATGGATGTTTATTGCCCTCTCTTGGTATTCCACTCTCTCATTCAAATTGTGCTATTACCCCACGTATAAACCACACAGCCATCATTGGTGACACAGCAGAGAAAAACAGACAGGGCAGAAAATTTAAAAGACCAGAGAAAATCAGCTGTCTCCAAACTGTGACAAAGAGCCATTTAACAAACCTTCTCTGGCCTTACGGTCATACTAAGCACCTATATTAATAATGGTATCCATGATCGGATAGCAATACTAAAGCTAATATTACTTAATTCTTAATCCTCACATTATCATTACAAGAGATGTTTGTGATGATTGTTTCCGTAGTGCTCCACTGCCAATTACAGGTGTCTTGCCCGTCTCCCCCAAATCAGGTCTTCCTCCTCCGAGCATCTCTGAAGTCTGTCTCCGCCCTGACTGCTTAAATCTTTGTCAAAATTTGGACTCTCTCTACTGAGCTACTGCATCTTCTCTAGCCTCCGCAAATCTTATCACCAGTCTATACAAGATGCCACTGCTACAACTAAATTTCCTCTAATGAATACAACAATAAGAACTTCTAGTAGTTTCCCAATATGAATGAATAGTAGTCCTCTAAGATTACACTGTATTGTCGTGCTAGTCACTCCTATATTCAAACCCCTTCACTGATTTTCCTTCCACATCAAATTCAGGCTTCAGGCCTCCTAAACTGCCTAACCCGACTCTCCTTTGTTCATCTTCAGTCATTAAGGTGATGGTCAGAAAAACAATCTAAAATGCACTTCCCTTCTTAAGAGATCTCCTCCCTGTGTGTAGTGAGCACAGCTAAAACATACTACTAAGGAAACACCATCCACATAGGTTAACGCAGGTTAATAGCTCACATGCAAAACTACCATACTAACAAAGAGCATGTCACAATTAAGAATGATGTATGTATGTATGTGTGTGTGTGTAACATATTAGGCCAGGTCTACACTAAAAAGCTAGGTCAACGTCATGCAGGGATTTGAGAAATCCACACCCTGAGCGATGTAAGTAAACCTATCAAACCTGCGGTGTAGACACCTCTTGGTTTATGGAAGAATTCTTTCATTGACCTAGCTGTGACCTCTCGGGAGGCGGACTAAGGACAGTAACAGTAGAACCCCTCTTGTCATAGTAGTGCATATCTACACTGAAGCTCTACTGTAAAGGTTTAAATGTAGACACAGCCTTAGCTACAGTCCTCTCAGGATGATCTGGAAGAGCTAAAGGTGTTGCTCACATGCAAGCTATGTTTTATCCAGAGAATCCATTAAAAATGTAAAGAAATGCAAAATACCACACACTTACTTTGGCATGACAAACATCTGTATCACAAATATACAAAGTAATACAATACTGGCACAGGCAAAGTAACTCCTCAGTCTGGGGATGGGGATGGTGCGATACTGAAACAAAAATGGTAATAATTTAATAAGGATAATAATTCGTGTTAGTTTTTGTAATCTACTGCTTGTATTTTTTAATTCTACCACAAAGTATCTTTGCACCATACTATTAAGCCAAGAATGTGAAGAGAAACCAACCAACCAGATACAATGTACATTTAGGCATCATTAAAGAAAAAGATCCCAATCCAAAAGAATCAGTTTCTAACCAGCTGGGGACACCTAACGAGGTACGGTGACTTCACAACAGATTATTACACAACATGTAAGTCAGCACAGCTTCCAAACTAACTCTTACTATAAGAGTTGATTATATGACTATTTATATTATCATAGTGATTGGGGCCCAGTCCTGTGTGAGTAGATTAATATACACACAGTGAAATCTGTCTTTAACTACCACACAAGACAAGACACCAGAAGAAAGAGTTTTAGCAGTTCATTTAACTAAACGCTACCCAAAACTGAACTGAAACCTTGAGGACTCTGACAGCAGCCTCAAACCGAGAAGGCTCCTGATGCAAGTTTTACCTATCTGTACATATGTAATATATACACATTCCTCATGAATGTGTCCATATGCATGAATCACTCTAGGTTTAATGAGGCAGCTCCTCAGAGTGGAATGATTTAGTGAAGGCTCTTCTTTTTGGGGGGCATGAGGATGGATTGTGGGTCCTACTGAGTTTGGGAAAGGGCAAGCAATAGAATGGTGAATGGTAAAATACTGTGTACATAAAGAGATTTGAAATTCAATCCTGCCTCCATTTAAGCCATGATTCAGGATGTTTTAAGTATCAAGGATAATGTTACCATTCATACAGGGTATGTACTGTACCTACCAAATATCATCCTGATATATAATGAAATGATCCTGGAAAGCAGAGTCCTATTTGCTACAATGTATGTCAAGACAGTTTTTAAATACGTCTTATTGCTTTTTTATAATAAAAATGTTCAGATTAATGCTGGACCCACTGCCAAAACGTCCATCGACTTTAAAGGGCCAAGATTTAACCCTACATTATTTATTAACTCCTTTGGTTCATATTATTAACATTACCAAGAAGGAGGAATAAGCCATATGAACCCAGAGATCTGCATTACATCACATCACCTAAGATGCTTTTGGGGCTGCAGTCACAAACATCCTTTCGGTTTCAATTGTGCTTTCATGTTTCTATGAAGGTACGTCTACACTGCAGCTCCCAGTCCCAGCAGACAGACATGAGTGTGATAAAAAATAGCCATGTAGACGTGGCAGCTCAGGCTAGCTATCCAAGTTCAGACCCAGATGTGGGCAGCTAGCCCAAGCCAGCACCTGTGCCACAATGTCCACACTGCTATTTTTAGCGTGCTCAAGCAGAACTAGTGGTAGAACTGTCTACCCAGACTGTGAAGCATGCTCCCAGCTCCCATGTAGACACAGTCCTTTAACTAGAACTTAGGATAACAAAAAAGATTCATCTCTTACTAACCTCTCTTTCCAATCCTGATTCTCCAAAAAACAGTGAGAATCCACAGAAATCATCAGAGTTACCACACCATGGTCTGCATTAAAATAGAAATAGGTTTTACAAAATGTATGCAATAAACTAACATAACAGAATGCAAAAATCATACATTTCAGGTGAGATTCCATGGGTCACATAGCCAACGGCTTGTTTATCATGGCATAATGTTTTCCTCAACAGCTGGCAAAGCACTCTAAGGCGTTTTACATTTCAGTTATTAGCTCTCATTGTTTTACACCAGTTTAGTTATCCCATTGGTAGTAGAGTCATCAGTACAAAAGGAATCCAGTCTGAAACCTTTTTGCCTGGGTACCCTTCATATTTATGACAGACAGATGTTAGAGATGGATTATAGATACTAGATCACCCATGCCCTCACCCTGCAAATACCGTATTTTTCGTCTTATAGGACGCTCCGTCCTATAAGACGCCCCCTCGGTTTTTAATAAAAAAGCCGGGGGGAAAAAAAAAAAAAGCGCCTCGCTCTCCCGTCCCCGCCGCGCGGGCGGGCTGCCGAGGTTCCCCCCTCCCCGCCGCGGGCGGGCTGCCGGGAGTGTCCCGGTTCCCCCCTCCCCGCCGCGGGCGGGCTGCCGAGGTTCCCCCCTCCCCGCCGCGGGCAGGCTGCCGGGAGCGTCCCGGTTCCCCCCTCCCCGCCGCAGGCGGGCTGCCGGGAGCGTCCCGGTTCACCCCTCCCCGCCGCGGGCGGGCTGCCGGGAGCGTCCCGGTTCCCCCCTCCCCGCCGCGGGCGGGCTGCCGAGGTTCCCCCCTCCCCGCCGCAGGCGGGCTTCCGGGAGCGTCCCGGTTCCCCCCTCCCCGCCGCGGGCGGGCTGCCGGGAGCACTCCCGGCAGCCCGCCCGCGGCGGGGAGGGGGGAACCTCGGCAGCCCGCCCGCGGCGGGGAGGGGGGAACCGGGACGCTCCCGGCAGCCCGCCCGCGGCGGGGAGGGGGGAACCGGGGCGCACATTCGCCCTATAAGACGCACCAACATTTTCCCCCCCGTTTTGGGGAAGAAAAAGTGCGTCTTATAGGGCGAAAAATACGGTACCTGCCATCTATTGGGGATGATTTGAATACAGTTAGATCACCTTTGCCATAACCCAGTAGAAGGGATGGATGACACTGATACTCCATGTACACTCTGTTAACCAGCCATGGGGATCCTATCCACAGTGCTCCAAACAATTACCCATGTGCTCCTGACCTCTGCCTACATGTATGCCCCAGCTGCCTCTCCCTCTGACCTTCCCACATTTCCTGTTTCCTTTCCCACATTACTGTGTAATGTGCTAGGAGAGGCCTAGAATATTGAATGTGCTGGGATAGTTGACATGTAGCATTCAACATCTGTATTGGACATTATCTGTTTTCAGTTACAATTTCTTATTTTCTCACAAATGAACATTTTTGTTCATGTAACCTGACTACATTATGAAGCTGTACTTTAATGCAAAAGAATTCCCATATACTCAAGTTAAAAACAAGCAAAACGGAACACAAGCAAGCAAACAAAATTTTGAAAGGTAACATTTACATCTAGCTTTAAAATTGAGACTCCAGATTCTCTCTGGAGGAAAGCAGAGCTGCCTTTAAAATCTAGAAAAACAATAAAAAAATTATATACTTAGCCGAACTGAGACCCTCAATGGTCGACAGCATTTCATCATAAGTATCTTCTTCCATCCTTCCCTTCTGGGACGTATTTCTAAATATAGAGAGAAAGACACAGAAGCTATTAAGCATCAAATCAATTTCTGGCTTATGAATGTGATGTATCTCTACTCAGACATCCAAAACGTGCTGTAGAATATATACACAGTGTAGCTGTCACATATTGCAATGATTATTCATCGTCACTTAAGCATAAATATCCTCAAAAATATATCAAAACAACAACATAATCTCCAAAATAAATTATTTATATTTAAATAATTCCAATACATTATTACACACTGAAGCCAAACTCGGGTCTTATCAAAGCAAAAATACAATGACTTTATATCAATATTCTGAAAAATGTCAAACAAAACTTTTTAAAAACGAGTAGGGACATTCTCAATTACTGCTAATAGGAAACGCAAAAAGAAATGGCACACAAAAATATAAATTTCTCTAACGTTACCCTCCCTCCTTACACAAACAGCATCTCATTTCATATCCTTCTTTTTAGAGGAAAGTGAGTCAGTGAGGAGATATGGGGTGTCCAGAGTAGCAGAACAAGTACAGAAGTAAAAGGAGAAAGGAGGAACTCACTTATAGTTTACAAGTGAAGAGCGACATAACTGTTCTTGTCTAGATCCATGCAGACTAACACAGAGAGAGATACATTAAATAAAATGCAACGACTGTAGCAGATTAATTAACAATCAAATTAATCATTCAAGATAAAAATTATTTTGAAGGCAACTGTTTATCAAGATGAAACATCTCTCCCTAGATAAGTTTTCATAAGAAGTCTGAAAGGCCAAGTTTGGTGTGGCTAGTTATTCCTGTGAGACATTAGCTGCAATATCCATCATTCAGAAAGAGTCGGCTCTAACTTAATAAAGCATAAGTACAGCTAAGAAGCCTCTCGTGATTAAGTGCAACATTTAAAAATTGTACTTTACAAATTGTTCTACTGAAGATGAGTATGAGGCCTGTATATGCAACCATGAGATATTTTAAATGTCTCAGGCACCAGTTCATCTTGGAATGATGTACCAAGCTGGAGAACAATACAATTAACTTCATCTATGTATAAAGAAATGGCCAAAGCTTGCTATAGTGAATAAGACTAAGAAGGGGGTGTGGAATGACTGCCTGGAAAAATGCTGTCACTGACAAGTTTGTGGGATGTCTATGTCACACCAGAACACAAGCAGGATTTGCAGGCTCATATAACCACTGTATTTGACTTCATTAAACACGTCTAATTTACTACCGAAGAATCAGAGAGGTAGCCGTGTTAGTCTGGAATTGCAGAAGTGACAAAGAGTCCTGTGGCACCTTAATGACTAACTAAAGTATTGAAGCATAAGGTTTCGTGGGCTAATACCCACTTCATCGGATGCATGCAGTTACTACCGAAGTTATTCTTCAGCCAAGATCCAATATTCTTCTTGCTAAACAGAAGCAGGTGCAATGCATCTGAAATTGATCTAGAGTGAAAGCGCTCTGGGGCAGGTACTGTTTTATTACTTCTTTGTACCGTGCCTACCACAATAAGTCTTCCTGCCAATCTAGGGATTTTTGTTTTAATAAAGTCACATAATTACAGTATGTCAAATTGTAATGGGACCACGTGGTACATAATAATGGTGTGGACTTACCTATCTGAAGTCTTCTGACGACCAGTAGAATTCAAAGGTATCTCCTAAACCAGAGGATTTGTGAGTGAGTTATACATTTCATAAACTGGAAAAAATATTTTGCATGGCTGGTAAGAGAAAATGACTTGGAGACAGTGATACAGCACAAGTGGGAGGAACTCAGCTGTCAGCTCATACTGCAGCTCTTTGTTCCCCAGTAGGCAAGCAGACACAGAGGAGCTGCAGAGGTGTTGTGTACCGCATTACACGGTATTTGATTAGCATATAAGTACATTTACTTTTCAGCGCCAGAAGATCAAAGATTCAAACACCATACCATAACTTGGTGTTATGTAAGTAGTGAGGGGGAAAAGAGGATGCTGCAGAGTTAGAGCTGTTATCCTTCAGAGGAGACATTCAAGTGAGATCTCTTTTGGGTCTAGTGGGTCCCCAGGTGAAAAGTTAAGATCCAAAAAGGACAGAGGATAACTGTGATGCACTGGAGACATCGACACCTCTCTCAGTAAGATGAGCTTAATGGTCGATTTATTTACTAGTCACAGCACTACATGGCCCGGATTCAGCAAAGCACTTAATTAAAATAAATCTGGACATCAGTCGAATTTACATGTGTGCTAAAGTTAGGCATAAGCTCAATTACTTTGCAGAAGCAGAGCCTAAACTGCTACCTTTAAAATCCTCTCTGAAATTCCAGGAGTATGAAAAGGAGAAGAATAAATCCTGTTTTATTCTTCATGTTAGCACAGTCAAGGTAATTAAAATTCCCACTGGGAAAAGCAGCAGTGGCCCCCTGCATATTGGGCTACATTTTAAATTGATCCAGAAACTGACGCTGATGCGGGATGCAGCAGTCTTCTTGTTATGTGATTAACCTTTCCATTCATCCCGCGCTCTATTATCTGCATTGGCCTGTTCCTTTCTGGGGTGATTCAAGGTATGATTATATGATCACTGGTGTGCATGTGTTGCCTTCCTACTCCCTATCTCTGTTTTATTTTCTGGGGCTCTCTCCCTGAACTCAGTGTTTCTGTTCCTGCTTAAGGCTGCGTGTGTGCATAGCACTGGGTATCACACACACACACACACACACACACACACACACACACACACAGACATACACTCCCACCCCATACACGAATTTAAAAAAAGTGCCAATCAAACCATCACCTTTCTTTGTCTCCCACTTGGAGCTGAAGATTCACTGCTGACACTTTCTCTGTGGTTCAGGTGAGCAAAGGGCCTGGCTGCTCCCCAGGACTCCAAATACCGTGTCATACGGACAGAAGCTCGCATCTTCAGCCCATCGTTCACTCGTGTTTTAGGGACATGATTGTTCAACGTATGCTGTTTACACTAAGAGAGAGACAAATTTACATACAAAAAAAATACACTGCACTCTGAAGCTCTGTTGGATTCATACCTGAGAGCCACACAATGGGCTGGTCTTCACTGGGGGGGGGGGGGGGAGATCGGCTGTAGATACGCAAAATCAGCTATGTGAATAACGTAGCTGAATTTGGCGTATCTACAGCCGACTTACCTGAGCGCTCCCCCGTGGACTCCAGCCTGCGCCTTTTAGAGAGCTGGACTTCTGGAGTTGATGGGGGAGCCACTGGCGATCAATTTATCGCGTCTTGACGAGACACGATAAATCGATCGCCCAAAGATCGATCCCTCCCCGCTTTAGTGAAGAAAAGCCCTTAGTAGGCAGGTTTCAGAGTAGTAGCAGTAGGAAGATACATATAGATATAGATACACACACACATACACACACCCCTCCACCTTTTCAAGTTCTCTATATATATCTATACTGTACATTCCACTCTGTGCATCTGATGAAGTGGGTTCTAGCCCATGAAAGCTTATGCCCAAATAAATGTGTTAGTCTCTAAGGTGCCACAAGTACTCCTCGTTCTTTTTACAACTATGTAGGACCTTGGTCTTCAGGGACATGGCACTATGTATATCAGCCAGAGTGCCATCCTTGATTCCCCATTCCTGGTCTTGTTTAACTCTAGTTTAAGCAAATCAAACTGAATTGTCCGAGGTTCCCTGCTTGGAAAACTGCTCTGATTCAACCTTCATCTCTACTCACAGCATCGATGACAACACTTGAAAGATAAAGGAAGAATTGTTGGACTGGGGAGAAATCCTGGCTGAATGATTCAGTCAATAAGACAGTGGTTCTCAAACCTTTTGTAGTGGTGACCCCTTTCCCACACCGGGCCTCTAAGCGCGACCCCCTCCAGGGGTCAGGCGGGGGGGGGGTGCCTGCAGCCCACTGCGGCAGGGGCTGGGATGGGAGGGTTCTGGCAGCCCCCCAAGGCAAGTGACGGCGGAGTTCCAGCAGCCCCACGGAGGCGCCGGCAGCCTACCGTGGCAGGGGCCGGGCTCACGGGGGCACCGGAAGCCCACCTCTGCAGGGGCCGGGTCAGGCACGTGGCAGTGCTGGCAGCCCGCCACAGCAGGAGCCAGGGCCTGGACTGGGCTCGCAGGGCTGCCAGCAGCCTGCCGCGGCGGGAGCCATGGCCAGGACCAGCCTTATGGGGGCGCCGTCAGCCCGCCATGGCAGGGGCATGGGCCGCCCGCAGCAGCAGGGGCCGGATGCCAGCAGCCCGTGGCAATGTTCGGAGCCGGCTGCTGGCAGCAGGGGCTCGCGACCCCCACAGAACTGGCTCGCGACCCCCGGAGGGGTCCCGACCCCCAGTTTGAGAACCAATGCAATAAGACTTCTAGAACAATGGTGATAGATCTCCACCAGATCCACCCTTCCCACATTCTGCAGCTCCTTGAAGCTGCCCACGTTCCCTCCATGCTCCAGTAGAAGAGCTTAACCCAGCTAGCCACAGTAGTAGCTAATGGGATCTGGCTGGTGACTCAGGCAGCTGCTTCACTCAGCAGCATACATTTCTTGCTCCCAAAGTACTCAGCTCAACCACGAGAAACACCCACTGGTAACTCCACCCCAAGGTGCATATAGATTTCAGGTGAGTGGTAGGAATGAGGGGGAGAAAAGAAGAAACCAGAGCAGAGGGGACCTAAAAACAGACAAAAACTGGGGGGAGCCAGGTGGCTCCTAGAAGGTGTAGAAAGTTTCTGATGGATGCTCTAAGTGTCTGCATGCTCTAGTCTAGCTATTCATTTTCTTACTTCTATCTATTAAATGGGAATTTAATAGCAAACCGCAGCACCTCAGTATGATCAGTGTTTGAAGAATGGTTTCAGGGCTATTGACCCAGAATACAGAAATGAGTGGTTATATAAAGCATCTTAGATAGGAAGCCTAATCAAAACAACAAAGCAGGTAACACAATGTTCTTCAGGGTCTCGGATACCTAAGCCACAGAACACCTACCAGGGAACATAAGAACAGCAAGAGCAGGGTTTCAACAGGAGGGCATATTTCCGAGGGCATAACAAAGAAGGATCAGTGGTACCAGTCAACAAGGCCTGTGTACAAGCGAACACTACAGAGGCTGAGCTCTAGGCATATTACTTCCATAAGCAAAATGGCAAATGTTCACTCACAGTCATCCGGTTAATTAACAGTTTTGCTATTAATGAACAGTTAATTAATGTTTTGCTACCCTAGATGGACACCTATTCTGTCTGCAGCACTGAGCCAGCCCTGACTGCACTAGCATACCCAGGGAAACTCAGGATTGTCTGCAAGGGCATGTAATCCACGCTCAGGGAACCCAACAAAATACAGGAACTGTTGGACTTCATTGCAATAAACTTCACAAGCCAAGCTCTGGATATGACTTAGCAGAGCCCAGTCTCAGATGGTATTTCAGGAGCGTCCCAGAGTTTCTTCTTTTGATTCTTTATTCGCTTTTCATTATAAAACTCTCAAAACTGTTAAACATCCAGGTGGCTTATTTTGCTTGTTTACAGATACCCAGACAAGAGCATGAACTAAAGGGAGGAGAATGAGACACATCTCCATGTCTCATTTGTAACACTAGCTCTTCATCCTGAAATGGAGTGTATTAGGGTAATAATGAAAGATAGTGAAGAGCGGTAACTATTGAGAAAGGTCTGATGGTGATGAAACCACAGTTTGGCGCTAATTCAGAGATTAATCACACTAGCAGTTGTTCTCAAACTGGGGGTTCCAGTACCAGGGGGTGGCGCCCCCCCACAGCTGCCGATATGCCATCAAACTAAACGTTTCCACCGAATTTAACATTTCCACTTTCGGCGTCATTTCGGCGGACATACTCATGCGCATGGGTATGTGCACCAAAAACGAACATTCCATTCGGTGGCATTTCGGCGGACATATAAGGGTCGCGATCGGAGGCGAAATTCGTAAAAGGGGTCACTAAAAGGGTAAGTTTGAGATTGTAAGTCTGCTATTGTCTTTGAGCTAAAGAACCTTTAACTTAAACTGTACAGACACGTGCTTTTAGATCCAGAGGTCCTGGATTCAAACCACACAGATGACCCATATACTTTTGCTCAACCACACACACACACACATAGGGTATGGTTAGACTGGCGCTTTGCGGCACAAAAACCCTCCAGTAGCACAATAATTTTCGTAGCGAACACACTTCAAAGGGAGATTTTGCGAAATGACTCACTGTTTAAAGCGCAAGTATTAAACCTCCTTTCCCAGAGTGATAAGCCTTTTTGCGCTAACGTTATAGCGCAAGGGTGGGAATGTGGACACCCACGGGATCTCTTGCATGCCTCCAAGCCATGTAAAGCCATCAGCAAGCCATTGAAGGCCATCAGCAAGCCATTAAAGACAATCAACTTGCCATGTAAGGCAAATGACGTGAGGTGTTGTTTTATAAAAGCGGAAGTAGCTTTGCAGTTTCTCTCTAACAACTCACACAGCAAATAACCAGTGAAAATGCTTGCGGACGGAGCTGTGTGTCTGAAATAGACAGCCTGTCAGTTTTCGCTAACAAAAACTCACTGACAGCCAGATCTCGTCTCCCTGTGAACAACTTCCCAGTTCCCCCACTTTGCAAAGCACGTTGCACCCAGCTGAATGCTGGGATACCTGCCCTATCCCGCAACTGCTACTGCCGCCAGAAGCGCGACAAATGTATCCATTATTTTGCACTACATGGTTTCAATCTGTACAGTCTCTAGCGCGATACCTATTGCGCTACATTGGGAAGCGCTACAAATAAACGCGCTATAATCTTCAGTCTAACCATACCCCTATATTTTTTAAATGTAGACACATACCCTTGGGTCAATCACCAAGTAGGTTTTGATGTTCATTGCTTTAAGATCTGGGTCTCTCAGGTGTCCATTCCCTTCTTCTACTTCGTAAGCTTTGCCTAGGTGATTTAGCGTTGCTTCAGTGATGTGTACACGACTAGAGTGGGGGGAAAAGAACAAAAGGCCGAAACATTCACAGAAAGGTCAGTTTAAGCAACTCATTTACATTTCAACAGGTTTGGCAGACGACTCCAGGATCCTGCCAGCAGTTCAAACAGCATTGCTTATTTATGATACTTCATGGTACATTATACAACTTTATTTGTGTTGTGTCTTTCATACCATGTGTATCCCAAAACACTTCCTACTACTAAGTAATACATGAAAGTAAATAGCAGAGGGATAGAGAAATTAAGAGGTGCAGGCAGGGTAGAAGAAATATCATCAATGAAGATTTGATGACTGACAAGGCAAAGAGACAGAGGAAGGTTCTTCCAGATGACGGGAGCTTCAGAGAATGCCCGCTCTCTCTCTCTCTCTCTCTCTCTCATACACACACACACACACACACACACACACACACACACACACACACGTACACGTTAAACTGTGTGGAGGGATGAGTCCTGTGCTAGACAGGCAGAGGGAATATCAGCAAAGTGGGCTGGAGCAAATCTATGGAAGGTTTAACAACAAGGACAGCAATTCTGAACATGTATTATTTTCTGGAGAGAGCAATCAGAAGCAGAGCAGCAACAGTGCAGGTCTTTGAACAGGATCTGCTAATACTCCCATGCATTCATTCTGATCATATGAGCCTTGTCTTGAATATTTCATTGCACTAGGTAATCACACGGAATCAGGTGTTTGTGCAACCCCTTTCTGTAGAATTGCTAAATAAAAGGCATTCTGAATAATTACATGTGTTACTATCATAAAATAACAATTATGATCCTTTCACTTGAATGCTTCTCTGTAGCTATAGATCTATCCTATTTGATAGATGGAGTAAGTTAGGCAGAGAGAGGTTAAATAATCTGCCCAAGGTCACACAATGGGCTGGGAAGAGAACCCAGTGATTGACTTTAAAATGGAATTTGTGAGGGTTCTGATGGCTTACCTGATTACAGCAAGAAAGAGGTTAAGGGCAGCTCCCCATTCCTTTTCCCTGCACTTGTGCTAAATGGAAGGGTTGGAGACTGTCGGCCAATCAGATTTCCCAGGAGGAAAGGTAGCTCTTTGGGAGTCAATAGGTGAGAATGCCTTGGAGCAGGGATCCGGCTGCACGGTTGCCCCAAAACAACTGGAGATGTTTCTGTTTTGTTTACTGGCAACTGGTCTATGAGACTATTTTGTTGAAATTCTTATCTCAGCTTTAACCAGCCTAAGAGGACTTTCTAAAATGAAATTTTGTAAGATGCCCTAAATCATTAATATTTGTGTCCAGTCGCAATGGTAAAATGCTAAAAACCCCAAATTAACTGGGGCTTATTTAGAGACAGTCTCCCATTCAGCAAATTCTTTAGGGATTTCCAATACATCAGAACCATTCAAATGTAACATCTGTCAGACACTATCTTGATTCAAGTGTTTGCTCAGCAGCATATTATGATTAATGCCATCAGATGTTTTATTTAAGCCTACACAATAAATGCAGCACACTTCAGACCTTGATGCAAACATGTCTTCTCTCCTTCACTTAAACTCTCATTGTAGCGTAAAGGCCAGTATCATAAAGGATATATTGTTTATAAGATTACAATCATCAAGTCACAACAAGAGCTGGTCATAAAACGTGTTTTTCTAAATATTTAGAAACAAGAAAGGAAATAGTTCTACAATTTCTGAAATGATGAAGGGAGATTTATTTGCTCATGGACGTTACTTGAGTCTCACTGAAAAAGGGACAGGCATATAATGCCTATTGCTGCCTCAATGCCGTTTTTGGTCATTTCCACAAGAGGGTAAATATACTGTCCCCTTCTCACCCAGCTTTGAAGACAGGGAGACTATTCACAGTAAGGATTGCAGGGCTGGGCCTAAACAAGTCAATGTTGTTTAAGTCAGTCTGTTCTTCAGATGAACAAAAAGAAAAGCTATTAAGCTACATTACAACAAGAGAGACGGTTCAAAGGTTACAGTTACAACACTTTCTGATCTTTCAGACACATGCAGACATGGCCAGCACTAACCAGCTTAGCAACACCAAATACTTTAAAAAAAATTATTCAGAAGCACAGAAAAGAAGTGAGGTCACATTACTATGGTACAAATAACTCTGCTCTAGGTCAGATACAAGGAATGTGGCTATTTGGGCACTTCAATAAAGTATTTTTGGATACGTTTTTACAGGGACACTGAAAATTGAGGACTTTAAAAAAATGTCACCAGTAAACTAATAACCAAATACACCTGCAGATCATTTGCAACACCTATTACATTGTAGCGAGAAAAAAATCAGATAGCAAAACAAAAAAAACACCACACCCTATGGTAAAAATGAACAAACCATCAGTTTTGCATATAATTCTATTATTGCGTGGGGTTTTCCATAGTGCCCAGCGTCTGCCTAGCTGCTCCAAACCTCCACTGAGCGCAGTGACAGCAAGCTTAGCCAACAACTGTGTGCTTATGGGAATCTCTCCCACGCTGTATTTTCTTCACAAGAGCTGTGTAACAAGCATTCGCCCTGTGAGGCCACGCCATACCCCCTGTGACACAAAAGGTCCCCTTCAGTCAAGCAGATCCCCTGTTGAGTCTGCAGGGCTCCCTCTCCATTAGTACAGTAAACCCTCGATTTAACGGACCTCGATTTAACGGACTTCGGATGCAACGGACAAAATTTCTGAGCAAGTCTGATGCATTCCTGATCCATTTCTGGCGGGCTGGCTGCCGGCTCCCGGCTGCCGCCCGGGTCCAGGCAGTGGGCGAGCTGCGGAGCTGTCGCCCCGACCCTGTGGCGGTCGGGCTGCTGCTCCGACAGCTCATTTTTTTTATTATTAAATAACGGACTTTTTGATTTAACAGACACCCCCTCGCCCGAATTAGTCCGTTAAATGGAGGTTTTACTGTAAACCCATCTTGCTACTGTAAGCAGAGCAATATGTAGTCACTCAGGCAGGCAGTAACAAGGAACCAACCCTTCAAGATCGAGATGTGCTTTATCATAAAGGATATATTGTTTATAATGGCAATTGTAGATTTAAAGAATAATTGTTCCACAAAACATTGTTAGATTTGCACAGGCTATGAAAGTCCCCAGAAAATTACAGAATCATTTGGGGTGGAAGAGCGAAGGGACTGAATCAACTTCCTTTCTCCTGGACAGGCTGGGGGGAAAAAAACAGGTTTCTTTGCTAAATCCATATAGCTCTCGCTCTCGCCTCTGAAAGCAGCATCTATGAAGTATGTTGTGAGATAACATTGTAAATTACAAAACTAAAACCCCAGGAGTGTCTCCCTAGATTAAACGTGAGCATCTGACTCAACGTAATAAAACTGCTGTTCTAACCCACTGGAGACAGAGCTGCCATCGTTTATTGGCTAGGACACTGGCTGAGCGTCAGAAGACCAGACTTTCATTTCTAGCCCTGCCACTCACCTGCTGTGTAGCTTGGACAGGTCACTGCACTTCCACATGCCTTTGTTCCTGCATCAATATTGGTTTGTCTTGTCTGTTTAGACTTTAAATTCTTTTGGGCAGGGCATGTCTCTGACTACACATACGTACAGAGGCCAGCACAAACGGGCCCTGCCCTCCGCTGGGTTTTTTAGGTACGACTGTCATTCAAATAGTTAATAATCCGAGGGTGTAAGCCCAGGACGTCTGTCTTTGTTTTTTAAAACAGAATTTTGGGTATTTTATAATCACAGTTTGAAATATTACATTCACTGCAACACAGAAAAACACCACATTGCTATTCTTTCTGAATAAAGGAAATACTAAACGGTTGTGTTTTAAAGAATATTTACATTTCATGTTATTTTTAGTGAGTATCTAAGACAGGCAGCTTGAACTAACGGATAGAGCACTGCACTGCGAGTCAGGAGACCCACGTTCTATTCCCAAATTCCACCCTACCCTGCTGGGTGATGTCAGGCAGGTCTGCCTCTGCCTCAGTTTCCCCAACTATAAAAATATATAAACGTGCTTACTACCTTCCTTTGTAAAGTGCTTTGTGATCTATAGATGAAAAGTGCTATTGTTATTATTACAGACAAACTACACACAAACCTACTGTTTATACATCATCAGGCTGCATTTTTATCTTGGTTTTCTGGATCTCTCTCTAACTAAATGTAACACTCACACTTGATTTAAATCAATAGAAACACTAAGTAAATATACAGCCTTGTATTGCCTACAGAAGCTGTGTATGTGTTTTCATTTAAATTTACAAATACAGATACAATATATCTTTAGGTACAGCTTGAATCAAGTCAGCCAGCATATAATAAAACACAGTTTCAGAGATGCAAGAAAGGTCAAGAGCTATGTAAGAAGTATTCATTCACATAAGATCAGAGTTCTATGAATCAGGTGTAGGAGATCCGCTTGTCGCCCACTCCAAAAACAGGCAGGAGAGTCCTTTGTGGCTTCACCAGTGACCTTTTATTTACAGTGCAAACCCCCACCAGCTAGGTACAGCTTTAACGGACTCTGCTCAGGGAGACAGCTCCTGCTCAGGAAGGCAAAAACAGGGTTACTTACCTGTAACTGTTGTTCTTCGAGATGTGTTGCTCACATCCATTCCACTATAGGTCAGGCACGCGCTGCGGGCCTGGTTGCCGGGCAGATTTTTCCCCTAGCTGCAGACTGGGCGAGCAGGGAGCCCCCTGGAGTGGCGCCACTGAGGCACTCTATAAGTAGCCCTGCGACACAGTCTGGCCCCCAGTTCCTTCTTTGCCGGCTAACCCGACAGTGGGGAAGGAGGGCGGGTCTGGAATGGATGTGAGCAACACATCTCGAAGAACAACAGTTACAGGTAAGTAACCCTGTTTTCTTCTTCGAGTGATTGCTCACATGCATTCCACTATAGGTGACTACAAGCAATACCTAGGAGGTGGGGTCGGGTGGACCCATTGCTGCTCGTAAGACCGCTGACCCAAACGCCGCATCGTCCCTGGTTTGCTGGACTATGGCGTAGTGGGCGGCGAAGGTGTGGACGGAGGACCAGGTAGCCGCCCTGCAAATGTCCGTGATAGGGACTCCTTCCCGGAAGGCCGCAGAGGACGCCTGCGCTCTCGTGGAATGTGCTGTTACTCTCTCAAGCGGCTTGCCCGCGAGTTCATAACAGGTGTGAATGCACGAGGTGATCCAGGAGGAGAGCCTTTGGGCGGAGACTGGCTGGCCCTTCATTCTTTCCGCAATTGCTACGAAAAGTTGCGTTGATTTCCTGAATTGCTTTGTTCTGTCTAAATAAAAAGCAAGAGCCCTCCTAACGTCCAACGTGTGTAATTGTTGTTCCCTTCCAGAGGTATGTGGTCTGGGATAAAAGACTGGGAGACAAATGTCTTGATTCACATGGAAGGGAGAAACCACCTTAGGCAGGAAGGCCGGGTGGGGACGTAGCTGCACCTTGTCATTGTGGAAAATAGTGTAGGGCGGCTCGGAGGTCAGTGCACGGATCTCTGACACTCTGCGAGCCGAGGTGATAGCTACTAGGAATGCCACCTTCCAGGAAAGGTGGAGTAAGGAACACGTGGCGAGGGGCTCGAACGGGGGCATCATAAGGCGTGAGAGCACCAGGTTGAGGTCCCAGGGTGGAATGGGACACTTGACGTTCGGGTACAGTTTATCCAGGCCCCTGAGGAAACGGTATACCACAGGGTCTGAAAAGACTGAGTGGTTCTCCTGGCCCGGATGAAAAGCCGATATGGCAGCGAGGTGGACGCGTATGGTAGAAGTAGAAAGGCCCTGGTTTCTAAGGCCTAAGAGGTAGTCCAGTATGCGCGGGATAGCCGCCTCACTTGGGACTATATCCTGTTGTCTGCACCATGCAGAAAAGCGAGTCCACTTGGCTGTATAGGTACTTCTGGTGGATGGTTTTCTACTTCCCAGAAGGACCGTCTGTACCTCAGTCGAGCATAGGAGCTCAGGACCTCTCAGCCATGGAGTAGCCAAGCTGTGAGGTGGAGGGACTGCAAGTCCGGATGCAGGAGGCGACCGTGATCCTGCGAGATCAGGTCGGGCCACAGCGGGAGGCTGATGGGAGGGGCCCTGGACAGCCGTAGGAGGGACGCATACCAGCATTGCCTGGGCCAGGCCGGGGCTATGAGGATCACGTGTGCCCTGTCCCGTCTGATCTTCAGGATCACCTTGTGGAGAAGCGGGATCGGAGGGAACGCGTAGAACAGGTGCCCCGTCCAGGGTAGGAGGAAGGCATCTGTCAGGGATCCCCGGGAGCCGCCTCGAAAGGAGCAAAACTGGAGGCACTTCCTGTTCTGCCTGGAGGCGAAGAGATCGATGTGGGGAAATCCCCACCTCAGGAAGATCGGTCGGATGACATCCGGCCGAAGGGACCACTCGTGGGACATGAATGACCTGCTGAGGTGGTCCGCCAGTGTGTTCTGAATCCCGGGGAGGAAAGAGGCCACCGGGTGAATGTCGTGGGCTATACAAAACTCCCATAGGAGAATCGCCTCTTGACACAGGGGACTGGATCGGGCCCCGCCCTGCTTGTTTATGTAGTATTGGGCTGTGGTGTTGTCCGTCAGCACCGCCACACAGTGACCCCGTAGCGTGTCCCGGAACGCTTGGCACGCAAGTCGGACTGCCCTCAGCTCTCGGACATTGATATGGAGGCAGAGGTCTGACTCCGACCAGCGGCCTTGTGTCCTGAGATCCCCTAGGTGAGCTCCCCAACCCATCGACGAGGCGTCCGTCACTAGGGACATGGTCGGGCTGGGGGGGAGGAAGGGGACCCCTCGGCACGCATTGCTCTGGTCTTCCCACCAGGTCAGAGCGGATAAGGTGGCGTTGGGAATAGACAGGAGGGTGTCCAAACTGTCCCGTCTTGGCCGGTAGGCCACTGCGAGCCACGATTGCAGTGGGCGTAGTCGCAGTCTGGCGTGCTGTAACACGTAGGTGCACGACGCCATGTGACCTAACAGGCTGAGGAAGACTCTGGCCGTGGTCATTGGACAGCTGCGGAGCTGTCTGATAGCCGACTGGATGGCGAGAAACCGGGGCTGGGGCAAAGATGCCCTTGCCACCCTGGAGTCTAGTAGGGCCCCAATGAACTCTATGCTCTGGGTGGGCTCCAGGGTGGACTTTACCTCGTTGAGGAGGATTCCCAAGCGGTCGAAGGTGTTGATGACCAGACGCACGTGGTCCGACACTTGGACCCTGGAGGTGCCCCGGATCAGCCAGTCGTCTAGGTACGGATATACCTGTACCCCGCGGCGCCGCAGGAACGCCGCCACTACCGCCATGCACTTCGTGAATACCCTGGGCGCGGTGGACAGGCCGAAGGGCAGGACTGCGAATTGATAATGTTCTTCCGCTATTAGGAAGCGGAGGTAGCGCCTGTGAGAGGGTTTGATGCTCACGTGGAAGTAGGCATCCTTCATGTCGAGGGCAGCGAACCAGTCTCCCGGATCCAGAGAGGGAATAATAGTGCCCAAGGTGACCATGCGGAACTTGAACTTGATCATGTAGGTGTTGAGTTCGCGCAGGTCCAGGATGGGCCGGAGGCCCCCTTTCGCCTTGGGGATTAGGAAGTAGCGGGAGTAGAACCCCTTTCCCCTGAACTCCTGTGGTACAGGTTCGATGGCTCCCAGTGCGAGGAGCGACCTGACCTCCTGTACAAGCAGTTGCTCGTGAGATGGGTCCCTGAAGAGGGACGAGGGAGGTGGGTGGGTTGGAGGAGTGGAGGAGAGTTGGAGGGAGTATCCCACCTCCACCGTGCGGAGGACCCACTGGTCCGATGTGATGTCTGACCATGCACGGTGGAAGTGAGACAAACGGTCTCCAAAGGGAGGATCCAGGACTGAAGTTATTAAGCTGCCCCCGGGCGCACCATCAAAAGTTGGACCTAGGCCCCTGGGAAGGCTTAGGTCCCCGCTGTTTCCCGCCCTGCCTGGGCCCCTGACGCTTGCGGAAGGGGCGGTTTCTCCTGCCGGAGGAGTCCTGTGGCTGGCGGGCGGGAGGGAAGAACTTCCTGCGCGGAGGGACGAAGGGGCGCCTTTGCGGCCCCGGGGCGTGCATGCCGAGGCCCTTGAGGGTCACCCCTCTGTCATTGAGGGCCTGGAGCCGCGCATCTGTGCCCTCCGAAAAGAGGGCCTGTCCCTCAAACGGGAGGTCTTGGATTTTGTACTGCATCGCCGGGGCAAGGCTGGATGAGGAGAGCCATGCTGCCCGGCGAAGGGCTATGCCCGAGGCCATAGTCCTGGCCGCCGAGTCCGCTGAGTCCAGGGCCGCTTGCAGGGTGTGTCTCGAGATATCCCTGCTCTGAGTCAGAAGGGCCCTAAACTCCTGTCTGCTCTCCTGGGGGAGAGCGGTCTCGAATTTGTTGAGGGCCTCCACTGTATCGAAGTGGTGCCTACTCATTAGGGCCTGATGGTTAGCCACTCGCAGTTGGAGGCCCCCGGAGGAGTAGACCTTCCTGCCAAAATGGTCCAGCCTCTTGGCTTCTTTGGCCTTAGGTACCTGGGCCTCCTGTCCATTGCGCTCTTTATTGTTCACCGACTCCACCACCAGGGAGGAGGGCGTAGGGTGAACATACAAGTACTCATAGCCCGTGGCCGGGACAAAGTAGCGCTTTTCTACCCCCCGTGCGGTGGGGGGGATGGAGGCTGGGGTCTTCCAAACCGACGTGGTGTGCGCTTTAATTGTATTAATAAATGGCACAGCCACACGTGCCGGGGTGCCCTTCGTCAGCATGGTGGTGACCGGGTCATCCACCATCTGGATCTCCTCAAGGGGCAGGTTCATATTTTTGGCAACTGCCTGGAGGAGGTGCTGGTAATTCGAGAGTTCCAGGGCGGGCGGGCTGTTGGAAGAGGTGCCCGCCACCGCCTCAACCCCCACTGGGGAGGCGTAAGGCCCTGGCTCTCGGGGGCTGTGTATTGCCGACGGCTGGCTGGCCAAGGATGGCCCTGGTAGGTCCTGCCGAGCAGCCCTCGCACACACTGGGAACCCCGGCTCGGACTGGGTTTCCCCCGGTTGGTCATGCTCCCATGCCACCCATTCTGGCCAGGTCGGGTTTAGGGTGGCTGGGGCTGGTCCCATAGCTGGAGGGGACGCTGAGGCAGAGGAGTGCCATGGAGCCGCTATGGTGGCCGACTGGAGGGCCTTGGGCGGAGAGTCATGCTGGGTTTGTGTGCCAGCCGACTCTCTACGCCTGCGGCGCCGAGGGCTTCTCGACCGGTGCCGGGAGAAGCGACTGCCCTCTGATGAACGGCTGCTGGATCCACTTCTGCGGGATCCACGGTGCCGCGATGACGACCGGTGCCGGGCTGATCGCCGGTGCCGCGATGAGGTCCGGTGCCAGGGCGAGCGGCGGTGCCGTCTGGATGTGGAGCGCCGATGTCTGCGGTGCCGCGACGACGAACGGTGCCGAGGAGATCGGTGCCGTGTCGATCGTGACCGGTGCCGCGACGACGAGCGGTGCCGGGAAGATGAGCGGCTCGGCGAACGGCGTCCAGAGCGGCCCCTGTGGCAGCTGACGGACCGGTGCCGGGAGTGCGACCGGTGCCGGGAGTACGACCGGCGTCTGTCCGTGCGGGAGTGCCGGGACTCCGACCGGCGCCAGGACTCAGACCGGCGGCCGGAGCGCGATCTGCGCGATCGGCCATGAGGAGACCCGGAGCATGGTCTCAACTCATTGCGGCGCCGAGACTGCGACCGGTGCCGGGAAGCTGACCGGTACCGGGAGTTAGATCGGCGCCGCGAGATCGATCGGCGTCCGTGCCCCGCCGGGCTTCGAGCCGCGATCTCCGTCACGGTCATGGGCGGCTTGCCCCTAGACCGGACAGGTTGCTGCGGGGTGTCCTCCGCAAGCAACCTCCTCGCAGCAGCGAACGCCTCCGGCGTGGAGGGAAGCTGCTGCGGCATCGGCACCCTGAGTGGCGAGACCACTGGCACCGGACTCGACGGGGCCTCCTGCGGCGCCGGAGTCGTCGGTGCGGGTGCGGGCGGCTGTGCCTCTGGTCGGCTCCCCGGCGGCGACCGTGGGCGCGTGAGCGGTGCCGGAGGCTGCACGCGGTCCGGTGCCGATGCTGGGCGCGGGTCCGAGTCCTTTCTGCGCTTAGCACTGGGGGAGCGCGACCGGTGCCGAGGCTTCGCTTTCGCCGGCTTGGGTGCGGGGCCCGGTGCCGCACTCGAGTCCGGAGTGAGAGCCGCCTCTAACAGGATCTGCCGCAGGCGGGATTCTCTGTCCTTGCGGGTCCTGGGTTTGAAGGCCCTGCAGATCTTGCAGGCGTCTGCCAAGTGCGCTTCCCCGAGGCACTTAAGGCACTTGGAGTGTGGGTCCCCCGCAGGCATGGGCTTCCCACACTCCGCACATGGCTTGAATCCCGGAGCCTTGGATGACATGGCTCCGGTGGCAGGGAAATCCCCTGCACCTAACTATTTACACTATAACTACTTAACAACTACTTAACAACTACTTAACAACAACTATTAATGAGAACAATAGGAATAACAGCTAGGAGATAAGGAGGACGCTCAAGAGCAGTACTCCTGTTCCGACTACCAGCGCGAGCGGTGAAGAAGGAACTGGGGGCCAGACTGTGTCGCAGGGCTACTTATAGAGTGCCTCAGTGGCGCCACTCCAGGGGGCTCCCTGCTCGCCCAGTCTGCAGCTAGGGGAAAAATCTGCCCGGCAACCAGGCCCGCAGCGCGTGCCTGACCTATAGTGGAATGCATGTGAGCAATCACTCGAAGAAGAACCCCCTTCCTGGCTCACAGGGATCCAGAGTCTCAATACTCCTCCCTCCTGTTTCCCCAGTCTCCTCTCTCTCTCACTCTCTGTCTTCCCCCTTCTCCTCCACTTCCCCCTGGCTTCCTTCCTCCCAGGCTTTATATCCCCTCAAGGCTGCCAGGTGTATCAGCTTGAGCTTGAGCCCTCTGCAGCCCAGGCGGCTGATTAGCTTTTCCCAGCAGGGAAGGCTTGCCAAGGTTTTTGCTCTCTTAAAGGGGCAGCAGGGCTGGCTCAGTCACTCCTGGCCAGCACCCTGCCACACAGGAGAGAAATGATCAAGAGACAAATATTTTTCACAGTAGAAGTGGACAGACATTTTTGCCCATTTCAAACCTTCATGATTTAAAATAAGTGCAGCAGCACAGTTCTGGATTCCAGGCCCAACACAATCTCATGAAATACTGAAATAATATAAAAATCATCATTGTGGAACTGAAGAAGCAGCCAGAACAAATATTCTTACCCAGGTATTCCTGAGGATTCCATACGATTAGCTAAGGAAACATCATGAGACCACACATCGTATTGCCATTTCCGGAGTCCAATCACGCCACAAAGCACATTCCCAGAATGGATACCAACTCTCATACTGATGTCCACCCCAGTGGCTTCTTTCACTTGTCTTGAGGGAGGGAAGGGAAGAGGGTAGAAAAATAAGCAGATAAGATATCTGCCACACATATACACATTACTTACTAGGATTCAATTTCTTCCACTCACTAAAAAGCAGATGTGAAACATACAATTGCTGAAGACAGGAGGAGGGAAAATGTGGTGATTTATTAAAGGTATCCAAAGATTTTATGGAGACGTCCCCTGATTTGTACATCTGAAGCTTTTCTAATTTTATTCCATAGAATAATACTGTTACTGTGGTCTCCCATATAAAGGGCAGATAAATGGATTGATTCTCAGCACACGACACAGCAATTTAGAACAGTAATTAAGATTAGACTACACAAAGGCTCACTTTCATAATGAAAATAAAATATGAATTTAGGATGGGATTATCAAAGCCCTAGACCAAAGTGGTCTAACTCTGCTCCTATTGAAATCAATGGGTACAAAGTTAGGCCAACTTTTGGCTATCCCTTGGCACTGTCACAGCTAAAATATACGATAAAGGAGAATTAAATCCTAGGAACTTTAATGTAATTTACACACAAACAAACCATTTTGTGTTATTTGGCTGTTAGGCTGAAGCTAGAGTTTAAATATTGTGAAGTGTTCTTAAATACATGTCTTTTCTATTTGTGCTGGGATTAATAGAGGTTGTAGGTAGTCTCATGGTAGTATTTGAAAGAGTTGGCACAGTAATTTCAGCTGTCCTAGCCAACTTTATCCTCTTTAATATAAGCAACAACATAGTTTAATTACCTTCACCACTGAAATTTAAGCCTGAACATGAGATGGTGCTGAAACGTAATAAGCCGCCAATCCAGTCACACTATAACCTTAGAATGAAACATTACAGAATCCCACGTTATTGTGGGGATGGAACCAAACCTTTGCATTACCACCTTGACACCTGAACTTGCACTCCCTTGTGCACCCAAATCTGCATTCCATCTGCACACAGGGAATGCAAGATCAGGCCTGGTACACTGCCCTCTTCTCCTCAATACATTTTGCATGCTAAGCAATAGAAATAATAAAAGGTGCAGTGACTGCTCTAGATATGTGGAAACAACTTTTTTTAAACAAAAAAACGGGGTGCTTGTCTACACAACGCTATCAAAATGCATTAGATGGGTGTGGTTTTTAGAGCACAACACATCAGAGTGCTTTAATTGCCCTGTGTAGATCCTGCTGGCGTACTCTCATAGGTGTCTAGTTCATGTCAATGTAGACCCTCTAGCAGGGCTTATATGCGGCAATTTAAACACGACACATCAGCGTGCTTTATAAAGTGCACCCCTGCACTTTGCTGCAGCAGGCAGGCAAGCCCAAAGGAATACTAACACAATCAAGCAGACTTTGCCATTTTTGATTTGATGGATTTATGATAAATCATGTATAACTAAAAATTGGCCTCAAAGTATTTCATTCAGCTTTTTATTCTCTTCTGATTTCATCTCCTCCTACATAAGTTATGGAGACCCATGATATTCTGCTCTCATAATACATATTTTGTTAGTAAAAAAGGTTGGAGCCATTCTGACATGACATGCAAAATGAAATAGTAAAAGAGATACCATAGTTACTGAATGCACTCTAGACTGTCCACACAAAAGACTAAGAATGATCTTATCCAATGGCTTCATGACTTAAAAAAAAAAAAAAGCCCTACATTTCTAAAGTGCTTGTTTATTTTCTGAGTGTCTATAGATTACAAAGTCCTTTTTACACAGTACATACTTTATAGCTTCACACATGTCGAGTCCCATTTTCACACAGTTCTGGGCATGAAGTGGTAAGGACACGGGTAGGCCTGAGACACAGTAATAACAGTCTCCCAAAATTTTTATTCTCATGCATTCATTTTCCTGCAAAATAAAGAGAAAGAAACATAACAGGAAAAAAGCACTACTTGTATACGTACCCAGAGCATGACGACACCATACTTTAACAGCAGCATAATCCCCTGTTCTAGAATTTACAACTTCTCCTGCTTACTTCCTGGAATGCTTTAGAACTTTACAAACTAAATGAGATTTTTCCAACCCCATTAAATTCCTTTCACTATGCTTCAGTTTGTTGCATATGCCCAAATATGCTCAGTTTATAAATCAAACCACAATCTTTTCCTAAAAAAAAAAAAAAAAGGATTGGGAGTTCCGAAAGGCAGGCTTTGGTCCTTCCTTATTCTTCATCAATAATAAATTTATAGAACCAGAACGTGACTGGCATTTACTTCATGTACATTACAGGACAAAGTAAAATGCAGCGTTACGCTTTTGAAGCTATATTAGCTCCATAACACTGACACTAGGAAAATCATTAGACAGGACTCTCAACAGCCTTCCAGCCAGTCCAGGAAAAGGAGATGCTACTGGCACATCTTTAAAAAGCTTGCTCTTTGCTACAGTCTTAAGTTCTGGTCATCAGGATGATTGATATCACGAATGTAAATAAAGAGGTGTTTATCAACTAGGGTTTATCAACTAACTTGCAAGTTAGGGCAAGAAGTCATTTGCATACATTCCCAGATTTCAGCGCTTTCAGTTTTAATAGACATCTTGTTGGGCACTGCAATCCACATTTTATGATTTGTTCCATTTCTATCATAGGTACAGACAAAAGTAATTTTGAGAATATTGGCAGGCAGCCCATACCATCACAAGCAGTATTTTTACCAACATACTTTCCCCTTTAGCTATATTAATTTGATGTTTTTGGCACAATATTTAAAGAATTTCAGAACACTCTATCTTTGCCCATTTGCTTCATATAAGTGTATCAAAAGCAGATGTTACAATGATTCATTCTGCCAGCCTAAGGTCAAATTGTATATATGCAAATGACTAAATACAGAGAAAACAGAACAAAATATTCTATAATGTGACTCAATCATTACATTATACTGCAAATATAATTGCACTCTAAAAAAATTTTATCAAATAACGCAACCCCCTTTTTCATGCTACATGGTCTCGGACATGGTTTTATATTGTACAGTTCCCAATGTTTAAATTCTATTACATAACTACAATATCCCAATATTTTGCACTTTATGAAGTGCTCTTTAAAGGACGTACACACATTTTAAAAAATGTTAAGGAATTTTGCAGATAAGTATTACTGCTCCCATTTTCCCGGTGGGTAAACAACATACAAGGAGTTAGGGATCTCACCCAGAGACCCACAAGAGCTGAATGTAAAATCCCAGAGACCTAGCCTGGTTTTATACCACAAACCCTCCTCCTGGCACTTAAATAGCTTTCCTGGTTCTTTTGAAGATTTTTAAATTAATTTTGCCTTTTGCTGGGATTTTTACTAGCTTGAAAGTCAGGCCAGGCAGAACCTCCAGGGGATACTTCCTACCCTGTTTTTTGCATGTCCCAGACTTCCCAAATGCAGGAAAATTGAGCTAGTTATTTTCTAACAGTGGCATTTACCCGCACTCACATAATGAAGAGCAACACCTACCTTTGCAATTTGATCAAACTTCCCAAAGAGTTCATTTAGCATCACTACCAGCTCCTTCGGAGAGCAATCGCTAGCCAGACGAGTGAATCCTACAATGTCTGCATACAGGATGCTGGACAAGGACACACTATTTAGTCACACTTTAATTATCTTTGTTTTCTAATAAAAAGTATGGACATTTAATTGCACTGTGGTTCAATACTAAAGATCTCTAACAGCATCTCTCTCTCTGGCAATCAACTACAGAAATGACAATGGGCAATGTGTGTGGGTTCGTTTTTATTTAAGTTTAAAATACAGCACACTAGTCTAGGGCACACAGTCTTCAAACAAGCTCACTTTGGTATGAAAGCACATTCAAAAATACTGACTTTAACCAGCCAAATTTGGACAGCTAAAGAGGTTAATTAATTGGGGGGTGGTGTTACCATTGCAATGAAAAAAATAAATCCCAAATCTGGCAAAGTAACTTCAAACCAGTTCTCTTCCTTCCTCTTAATTGGCAGATGTGCTCAGAGCATCTGAACATAAACTCCTCATTCAACCTATCTGATCCCAACCATGACACTTCTTACCATCAGTAAACAGACAAAGTATTAAAAGACAGAAGCATGTCTTAATGCAACCATTTGTCAAGTTTCTTTGCTTACCTAACATTCTGATGCCTTTTCACATGCAGACTATGGAAGTTGTTATCATGCATTTGCCTGTCGTCATTGGTTTCCTTCAGTCGCTCTATGATGGCTAGTTTCATTCCCATTGAGATATGAGCCGGCAGAATAGATAAAAGCAAGCTTTCCTAAGACGGAAAAAAGATTTAATAATGTAAAGTTATTTTAAATGCCACGTTAGGAATCTCAGTATTTTAGAAAATTATTGGGGGGAAGATAAAAAGAAAAGTCTCCTTATTCAGCAGCTTCTCAGAGTTGCAGTTGGACTCTCTTTTTCTGCTCTCAGAATGAGAGCTATGAGCATATGCATTATTTTTTTTAATATTACATGTGCCTCAGTTTACCAATTTGATATTATTCTGCTTGAAGGCAACAAAGGAGGCTGTACGGTGGAAGTAAATAGCAACTGAAACAATGACAAAGGTAAAGCCTTAAGGAAACAAGATTGGCAGCTATTAATTGGAGAATGCCCTTCCTTGGCTTCTCCAGGTTAGCAAAGGTTTACTCCTCCATCAACAGGTATAACTAGAACCTTAAAGATGCTGGCCTACACAGGAAGGAGGCTTGAGCAAGCTGTCCGTATGCTGACAGAAGCCCATACTGGCAGAAAGAGACACAAACAGCAGCAAGCTGTCAGTTTTCCCTAACTCAGAGATGGAGGTAACTGGCTGAGTAGAGCTTACCAAGGCTTGCAAGGAAAAATTCAGGATAAGTAAGGGGATATGCGCGTATAGGCCTTTTTTGTTTTATACGTTTGTTCTGAGTGCTTTGTACCTTTGGATGAACAAATACTTTGTTTGGAGGAAGTACAGGCGGACCCCGCAATACCGCGCCCCACGATAGCGCGAATCCGTTTATAGCGCGGGGCGGGGCTGGCTCCCAATGTCGGCGGCAGGCACTGCTTTGATGCAGCAGAACCCCGCAATACCGCGACCCCACACTTATCACGATCGGGTTTTTTTGGATCTCAATCGTCTCGGTATTTCTGGGTCCGACCGTAGTTTCTGTGTCACTGCAAACTTATTCTGTCACAAAATGTCTTACAGGTACCACACAATTGGCTCATCTGGTGGCTGGCCCAGTAGAGTCCATTGGACCAGAGCTGAAGGCAAGAATTGAGACTAGTTACCAAGCCGAGTCAGGAAATGGGGACCAACTCTCAAACCGGTATGAGGTCCAAAGCAGGAGTCAGACTAGTTACCAAGCCAAGTCAGGTACTATGGTCAAGCTGGGCCAGGGTAAAAGGCAGGAGTTGGGAGCACAATGGGGCAAAAGGAGAGCTCGTTAGCAGCAGGAAGCCGGAGTCTGCATTGTTGCTCAGATGGTTCCCTAGGACAGATATCTTGTTTAAATAGTTGGTGTTGATCAATCAGGCAGCTGCAGGGTTCTGTCGTTCTTGTCTCTTCAGGCAGTACTTCCTGCTGTGTCTAACCTTGCAGTAATTTTTGGATGCTGCTCTCCAGTGGAGACATCAGTTGCCCAGGACTCCACAACCCTAGAGTCTAGACCCACAAATCCTTACACTGTTGGGTTAGTACAGTTGGGAAGTGGGAGCATAGGAGCTGCAGCCCAGAGATCCAGTCCCAGAGTGGTTGAACCACACAGCTCCGCCCAGAGTGAGATGCAGGAAGCCAGGCCTATCACCTGAGGTATGCACTCGAGATGAACTAAACAGGGTCTAAAGCACAGCTTGCCCAGTCAGCGTGAAACAAACATTCTCCTCTCAATTTTTTGCAGTCTCCCTCTTCTCAGCAGGCTTCCAGCATCTTTTGATAGAAGTTCAAAAGCTCACTCTGTAGAAGTAATAGACTATAAAATATTCAAACCACCTGAGTTCTCAGCACATGATGTGAAGAATTTAATTGCCTTCCTTGCTGGAGAAAGTATTTGATTAATTCAAATACTGGATAGGAGACTTTAAAAAAAAAAAAGTCTATTGCCAAAATGCTAACACAACTTAAAATAACTGAGTTACTCAAGGCTATTGAGGTAGAGCCTTTCAATTTTGGCAAGAATGGAATCCTTTCCTCAGAAATTACAATTGTTGCTCGGCTAATCGGAAATCAATAAGGCTTTGTCCCATGTGCCCAAACACACGCATCTTAATGAAATTGCACCTCTGACCGGGGAAGAAGCATCAGTGGACAAGAATAAAAGAAAAGCAGGTGTAGCAGTGCTTTCAAGACAGCTGCTGCTCTCCGCAGAGGAATGAAACCAACAATACTCTGAAGAGCTTACCTGGAATAAAAAGGATCATAAGATCCTTCAAAAGAATGAGCACACTCAGAACTGATCCAACATTCTTCTCCACAGACTGTAGAAATCCCTTTGCTGAAGCAATTAAAGGATGGATTTAAGTTAGCTCCTTGGCCTGCTAGAGCAAGGTCGATTGCCAGGAATTCTTACCATGCCCCATCACTTTGAAAATATAGTCAAATTTCAATTGTTTTCCTTTTAAAAAATGAGAAAATACAGCAGAAGATGGAAAGCCATAGCAGCGAGAGTTTAGGAGGCTGACAAATGGTTCTGGGTTCCAATCTGTAGCCTGTGCAGGGAGAAGGATTTTCTCTTTCATGTATAACATTACAGAATTAGTTATCTGTATGTCATGAGTATGGGGGGGGGAGGTCACCTTATTTTTGAAGTATCAAGAACTCCTCTTCCTCCTGCTGTGCAGGAGGATTAGACAGAAATATGGTCTGATCTTGTTACGGAGGAACCTACATTCCACTGCCCCCCCCGCCCAGGAAAAGAAATTAAAGTCTTCCTCCCCTTCCCTGGTATTTTAAGAGACTTGAGGTTAGTGAACAATTATGGTGACAACAGAGCCCTACTTAGTGTGAGATAATCTTACTTTGCTGGTAAGTGTCATTTGTTCAGAAATAAAATGGCCCTTCTCACAGCTTCCTGGTTGGTGGGGCGAGGAAAATGGAAAGCTGGGAGTCTGACAAACCATGTAGGTGGCAAGGCAAACTACATGTAGGCTGCAAGACATCTGGCTTTCAAGTAGCACACCAGGGCAAAAAAAATGCAAGTTACCATACCAGGATCAGTCAAGGAGGTTTCAGAAAGCTTGATACTAGTTCAAGCAGATCATGTGCTTCCCTAACTGCTATCTGTGAAAAAAAATTAGCATTCATAACAAGATTTTTTTTTTTAGGCGTCTGTCATCACATCTGGTAAGACAGACAATAAAGGGCAGACTGGACATTAGTAATGTGGTGTCAATTCAGCCAACTCAGTCTTTTCAACCTTCTCCTCTTAGCTCACAATTAATGAGCTGAAATCACCATGCACACGCAGCACTCTAGATCAGCAGTTCTCAACTTTTTCCATACTGGGACCTGTCCTTCCACTTAGCAATGTGGGAAAGGCAGGCAAGTTGTGACCTCAAAAGAACTGTTTGCAACCCCCAGGAGGAAACCCCATGTTTCTAGATCATTTGTTCCCATAAGAATATAAAGACAGACACCTACAATCCAACCACTGCCATAAAATTTCAAAAGGTTTTTCTTCTTCTTCCCCCCCATCTGCAATTTCCTCATTTTATCATGAAACTGTTAGCTAGGATGGGCGGGAATAGTGTCCCTAGCCTTCATTTGCCAGAAGCTGGAACTGGGTTACAGGACATACTGATAACCTGTCTGTTCATTCCCTTTGGGCCCCTGCCATTGGCCACTGTCAGAGGACAGAATACTGGGCTTGATGGATCTTTGGTCTGACCCAGTATAGCTGTTCTTATTATTGATAATCAATTTCTGGTTTCAAATACTAGGTCTAGTACTATACAGATTTGTCACTTTTCTACGTTTTTGACTAAGACAAATACCACATAAAGCAGCTTTCTCCCTTTAATTTCCCCTCTCTATTGTCAATGGCACAGTTGGTTTTGACATTAGGTGGTTTTCATAGGGATTGGATCAAGCCTTTCAGTGTGCATTAGTTACAAACTTGGAAAAAAAGATACACATCACCCAAAAGAAAACACTTAATTCATGTAATAGAGGCTTTTACTCACTTGTTGCCTCTTTTCAATCTTCAGTTTCATTCGGACTTGAATGCACTTTAAAGTGTATCTGTACAAATCCCATGAAGCATCTTGCATCCGATGCTTGTGAAATGCACCCATCAGGTTACCACAAAGAAAAATTACAGCATTGGCGAGTAACTGCAAGAGAAGAAAAATATTCAAGTGCTGCAGAAGAGTTTGATTCATATCCTATACTGAAGTAACTTACAATGGTTTTGTCCAGAACATAAGAAAAAGCTCAAGTTTTTCCCATCCTTTCACACAAGCAAACCACCTTTGTGTTAGCCAACATGTGTGTATTAAACAGAAGCTAATTCAATAAAGTGATTGCTTCTATTTAACTCACTCATGCTAGTCCATTAAAACACAAGAGGGATTCAGTCACATAAGTTAAGGCCTGTGTTTGCTGACATGTGCTGGGTACTGGGGCACGTGTTCTCAATATAATGCATCTGTGAAAAAGGCATCTCTGATTCTAGGATGTATCAGGTGAGGCATTTTCAGCAGAGCGAGGTATTAATGCTGGAGCTGGGCGCTAGGCCAGCAGCCACCTCTCTCTGCTCTGCCTTCAGGGCTGGGGAGCTGGAGAGCAGCAGGTGCTACGGGGTGGCTGCAGGGGATCTTAGGGACTATAGCCCTCCCACCCCCTCCGAGTTACCTGGTTAATAAAGCCAAACCTCAGGAAGCATGTTTGTTCAGGTTGTTTAGGACGGAGAAATATGGGGGCGGAGGGAGGTCAACAAAATGCTACTGGCTCTCTGTCCAGTCATACTCTTAGGTGTACACATCTGAAAATGCGTGCCTTTTTTTCTTCATCACAGATAAATCAGTCTCAAGACCAGGACACGCCTTTACCTATGTCTACCCTACAACTTATGTCGGTATAACTTATGTTGCTATGGGGGGAGAATAAATCACTGCCGAGTGACACAAGTTACACCGCCATCAGCGTCGGTGTGGACAGTGCTATGCCAGTGGGAGAGCTTCTCCCACTGACATAGCTACCCGTGCTTACAAGGGCTGTAGTAGCTAAGCCGATGGGAAAGCTCTCTCCTGTCAGTTTAGACCAACTACATCAGAAAGCTTACAGCAGCACTGCTGCATTGGTAACCTCTATAGCATAGCTGTGCCCTAAGTAACCAAAGCTCATGTGACAGGTTATAGCAGGTTTAAGTAAATGTACTTATCTAATTTTGTCCTACTCCAACCGATAAACTTAAGAACTCCTCACTGTCTCTCCAGCATCAACTTTATCTGCATGTAAATGAGCCCTTTCTAGGACAGGTGTTACCTGAAGTCATTTAGCAATACCAGAGTGGCAGTAATTTAAATTATGTGTTTACCTGAATGGAAAGTGCCAGAAAAAACAAAGGAAATCATAGTAAGTTTATTTTGGCAAAACATTTGAAGGTCAAGAAACCCTGTTTGAAAGGGTCATGATCTAATTAATAAAACGAAATTAACCATGTCAAGTGGATGCATTTTGATGAAGAATTAATAAGTACCATGACTCATGAAAAAGGCAATTGCACCTTTCAATTGTAACATCTAACAATTGAAGAGGAACTGGCCTATCTAGGAGGATATAGAACCAACAAAAGGAGCTAATAGACAAATCCACTTGATGGCAAGCTATAAGGTTGAAACTGGACCACATTTGCTTCTGGGACAGGTGCAATCCAACTGATCAAACTTGGAAAAAATCCATTAACTAATGACAAGTGGGAAATGTTCCCCCCAAACTCCATGCTCGCAACAGCAACATAGGGCTAAACCAATCAGTTTTGTAGAATGCAAGCATCTTTCTTTGTTTTTTTTAAATTGTCAAGTCTTTAAGGCTGTGAAATTAACAAATGTTTAGTCAATTTTCACTGCTGCTATTCCGAAAAGAGTAGGCAGCAACCACGGTCTCAGTTATGTCTATTTTATTTTGCTACAACATGGGAAAGCTACAGGCTTGCAGCTGATGCTGGCCATGGAATTATTCAAGGGTGAGATCCTCTCTCTCCCTATGTATATTGCCACAGTTGCAGGGCCACTAAACTCCCCTTGAAATAATAGAGAAGAGGCAGCTGGCAGGCTGAGTTCTGGGCCTCTTCAAATACCCTTCGATCCCTGCTCTGAAACAGCCTGGATTTACTGAGTTCCAGGCAGCACGGCAGTGTTCCTGTAGCATTTCAAGTGTAGACAAGGGGTATGTCTTCACTATAGGTCTAGGTCGATTTCCCTTAATTCGATTTTCTAAACTCGAGTTTAGAAAATCGAATCAGTGTGTCCCCACCAGGACAGCAGGTCGACAGTGGTCGACACTGTCTGTCCTTGAACTTTTGCAGGGGGTCGACATAGCCCGCATTGCACTGTGGGTAGGTAGCCCACAGTGCAATGCGTGCTGGACCCCCCCCCCCCCCCGCCCAAGCAGCCCCACGGACCCCCCCGCCCGAACAGCCCCCCCCCTCGCCGTACCCACCCGCCCGAGGGGGGGTGGGGGAGCCAGCGCGCGGCTGCTTGGGCTATCAGCTCAGCTGCCTGGTGAAATTGACCAGACAGCTGAGCCGATCCCTCAAGCAGCCCCGCGCGGGCTTCCCCCCCCCCCCCCTCAGCAGCCCCGCGGACCCCCCCCCCGCCCGAACAGCCCCCCCGCCCAAACAGCCCCCCGCTGGACCCCCCCCCCCGCCCGAGGGGGGAGGGAGCCGGCGCGGGGCTATCGGCTCAGCTGCCTGGTGAAATTGACCAGACAGCTGAGCCGATCCCTCAAGCAGCCCCGCGCGGGCTTCCCCCCCCCTCAGCAGCCCCGCGGACCCCCCCCCCCGCCCGAACAGCCCCCCCCTCGCGGGGCTGCTCGGAGGTCGGAGGCTTAATTTCTGATGCCTCTTCACTAGCCCACAGTCGAGCTTGTAATGTCGAATTTAGCCTTACTTCTCTCGTTAGGCAGGAGTTCCGAAATCGATCTTGAGGGCCCTTTAAATCGACTTTAAGGGCATGTATGTGAAGACAGGTACACCTTTAATTCGACCTAACGTCGTTAAGGTCGAATTAAAGTGGTAGTGAAGACATGCCCAAGGTCTGAGGCACCTGAAATCACTAGCCCCTTCTGAAAACGTATGCCAGGTTCAGTTAGGGAAGTCATTTAGATTAGACTCTGATTCCATTACTATGGGAGCTTTTAATACACAGGAGGCTGCTTTAGAGTGTGATTAGTGTATTGAAAACAGATCTGCTGCGAACAATGGAATGAGTATCAAATGTTGGCAAGAGCAGTGACCTTACTCTACCACAAGCATTTGTCTGGGAAGGAAATAAGGTTGTCATGAGTTACCTCATTTACTGAGACATGACATGCATGTATAAAATATGCAGAGAGCCTGAATCACAGCACTTGCCCTCCTTCTTCTAGCTATTTATCTTTTTTTTCCCAAAGTGGAAGGATAGACTAGTGGTGGCGCCTGCCAGAAAAGATTGTGGAAACTCACTGACAAGGTGGGGCTGGTACATACCATATGCTGTTAGGAACTGTAAGATTGCTACCTCTCCCCTCCACTCCCTGCACCAACTCAGCAGTTTAGAGAGCATAGATACACTCTCGCTCTTTTATTCTGGCATTTAAAAATTCACTATAAAAGATTTTAGCTCCTCCTGGTGAGGCAAAGGAGTGGTGCTAAGTGCTTGCTTTCTCCTGAGTAGGTTGAAACAAATTCAGGTTTGTGTTTTGCATCCTCTTTAGTGACAGTAAAGTGACCATGTGAAGCTACAGGGCTACATTTTAGTACCTTTGTGCCAAAACTGTGACAGAACAGTCGATTCCTGGCTTTGGAATAGAAAGAAAGTGGCCAGGAAGGGGTGCACTAATAGATATTTTCACTGTTTGATAAAAGTGCCCCCAGATTAGTTATATTCACTTCAAGTGCTTGATTGAAGGCCACTAGTATTACTGACATAGTGATTTAACCATACAAAATACAATGGAAAGACATACATTTTTATCATTAATTCAGTTTCATAATGTGTGATGCATGTTCTTGTAAACAAGCCTGATATTTAAAGCACACATGTCCTCCAGAAGGTAAATAAATTGAAGGAAACTGTAGTAAGTGTTTTCCCATATTGTTCCCCAAGACATATAAAATGACTGTTAGTTCTAAGAGAAAAGAGCTCATTCATTTCCAAAATGCCTTTGTCTGACCTACACTCCCCCCTCACTCATGCAAAATCCCCACCAGGCTCACGTGTTTCAAGAGTGGGGGGGGGGGGAGGGAATACAGTAAATACCTATCAAAAATCTTTTCCTTTAGAAGTAACAGACCATCCCTTTCCTTAGTAACTGAAAATATCCTAAATGGCAGCCCCATAAAGACAGTGCTAAACTTAAATGGTATGTCCCTTTGAAATAAAAGAGTCAAAAGGTTACAGCATTAGGTCATTCCACCAGTAATTAATGTTTCCCCTGCTGTGAGATGCAATAGAAAATCTAATTATTTTTAAATGCAACAATGAAACAAGGAGGATGTGCTTGGAATCCTAACAAAGCTGCCAGCATTGGACTGTGCTAATCAAGTTTAAACTGAATTAAACTAAAGGGGCAAAACCAAAATTTGCATAAAGTGACAGTGGAAGTGGGGGGGAGTGGGAAAGAGACTATAATCTAACAATGTTTAAAAATTAAAACAATCAAAACATGATACATGAAAACATATTGCAAATGTAAGAGAGAAGATCACAGGGAAAAACTGATAAGCAGAGCCAAGGCAGACTGCAAGCAAAAAGATTGTTCTTAAAAGAAGACCTACAAAAGTGCAGCTACAAATCACAGATGTCCATGGTATAACTACATTAGATTACCTGAGGATAATTTGATATCTTCTTTATATTTACTACTACATACTTATTTTATCTGGTAATTTACTGCTTCTCATATTAATTTGTTATATGGATTAGCTGTCTCATGAAAACTATCTTGGTAAATTCTAGAATTTCACAAGTTATCTTCATAAAAAAACACACAAAAAGTTATTTGCAGGATGAAACTTACCATAATGTTATCTTTTTTTGAAATCACAGTTCTACCTTTTAGCTACAGGTCTATCTTTTGTCTTATAGTCAAATGGAACCACTTCCTATAGTATTCTATACTATACAGCCAATCACATGTAGTAATATTGAGTGCTAATATTCTAGTCTACTGTTCTTATACTGCGTTCATCACCATATCAGAGTGACTTCCAGTAGTATATTAAGTAAAGTGACTAATATATGTCACACATTTATTCAACACATTGCAATTTCTTTCTGGAGAAGCATGAAACACAAGGACGTGAATACAGCCAAACTTCATGGCTCTGTGACCCCCTTCTGACAACAAAAATTACAATACAATCCCTGAAGGGGCGACTGAAGCCAGAGCCCAAGCCCTGCCCCCTTGGGCGGGGGGGGGGGGGGGGACAAAACCAACACCCAAGAGCTGCAGCCCCAGGCGGGAGGCCTGTAACCTGAGCCTCATCACCCAAAGCTGAAGCCCTTGGGCTTCAGTCCTAAGCAGAGAGCTCAGCCTTCAGCTTCTGCCCCAGCAAGTCAAAAGCCACTCTAGCAACCCCATTAAAACAGGGCCCCAACCCACTTTTCGGTCCCAACCCACTGTTTGAGAACCACTGATCTAGATAGGATTTTATCACAAAGATATGGCACTCAGTTTAGGGGGCGCCAGTGCATTTGTTTCAGTCACCAATAAAAACATTTCAGTCATTTAAAAAGGGAGTTTTATTTGATAGACTTATTCTGCTACCAAATACACTCCAGTAACTAGGGATTTTTTTAAAAATGTAAAATCCTCCATGAAGCATAGTTTCTAAAACCATGGAATGAATGCAACTAAACTACATATAAAGTTGCACTTCTCCTGTCTCCCAAGGGTCTATGATCAAAGACATCTTAAACACTAAGCTTTTTCTTAACAGTCTGGAAATCATAATGTTAAAAGAAATACCTTTCATTGTTTTAAAATGTTATTCTTAATGTTGTCCCAAGATTATTTTTTAAAATTTGTTGTCCCTTCCATTTTCTGTCTCGTGTTGAAAGCAGATATGGTATAGTATGTAAAAAGTAAATATTTACCAACGGGTGTCATTTGCGTGCCAAAGAAGGCATCTCTACATTTAAAATGATACAGCACCACTGCTGTAGAGCTACAGTGTAGGCACTACCTATGCCAACGGGGAGACTTCTCCTAGTGCCGCAGGTAATCCACCGCCCTGAGAGACAATAGCTAAGTAATGGAGGAATTCTTCTGTTAACCAGTGCTGTTTACACCAGAGGTTACATCAGTATAACTATGTCTCTGAGGGGCGTGGGATTTTTAAGGGGCTATACTTAAGTTAATTCCTTGTGTACGAGGTGGACCCAAATCCTTGAAGTATGTGGACGCTTGCATCCATATCTGAACTTTGCAGTTTGTGCCCAGCTCCAATGGAAATGCTGCCTATGACATTTGAATATTTTAACAAATAGCATTTCCTTACCTGAAATGTAATGGGTTGTTGGCCTGGTTCAGGATACAGTGTCACTGCAATGCTGAGGGCTACAATATGGGACACTGCAGAAAGGATGCTGATGATGACAGCATCTCTCATCCCAAAGGGTAACATGGTATAAACTGTGAAGATTATGAACAGGAAGAATGGCACCTTTAAAGAGAAAAAGGGAAAATCTGTTATTAGGTGCCAGCTAAAAATCACTGCAGAGCCAGGGGAGAAACAAGCATTCTGACTTTTCTTCAGGCTGCATCCTCCAGCAATGACATTTCAATGGAACAATTAAAATCATAAGGAGTGTTGTGTTCATAAAAGCTTTGAGGAAACTGGATAAAGTTATATAATACAAATGAAGCCAAACCAGTTGCTTAAAGAGGGCACTTGACCCTTAATTTGTTTCATTCACCTCTGGTAAAGCAAACTTACATCTGAATTATGTACCAAGAACAGTACAAAGCAAGGCTGGAGCTACCTCCTTTAATTTCAAACTTCCCAAGTTCTTATTATAATGATAACCAAGCAGCTTGCATGTGTTTATTTGCTTGATATTTTATTGACCCCTAAAACCAAATCATCCTTGGTGGAGTTGATACAACAGAATAATCACTACTGCATATAAACATACATTTGAAGGCCCACTTAAAGAGTTTATGGCTCAAAAGACACTTTTAAAGTCTATCATTAAATCTATATTTATGGATTTCTGTTGTAGTCTATATATGGGGCCTCATAATACTTGAGTCAAGTACTGTGACAGACACACTGCAAGACTGCCCATTCAGCTCTCCCGCTTCATTTCAACCCAACTTCCTGCTGTTACCAGACATCAGCCTCCTTTGGGGAGATTCTCACTCATGACAAATTCTAAATATCAAATGATGGTTTTGTAACATGGACAAAGACCAGATAAGGAAACACACAGGCTTCACTTGTGATCAAAGATATAATTTAAAGTCACATCAGAAGGTTAAAGGCAGAAAATTCCTGTTCCAGCGGACCTCCTAGAATATGGTCTTCACATTAAAAAAAAAAGTCAAATATATCAGCCCACATTATGTCTTGCGGTATTTAAAGAAGCAAAGCCAGATCTTTGTTTAATTATAGGAGAAAAGAAAAAAATACAACTAAAATAATTTTCCTTATGTTTAATTTAAGATCTTTCCCCCCCCACACACAAATTTTATAATAAAATTTCACTACTGAGTAAAATGATTTTGAAGGCCAACTCACACAAGAGGAAATTTAAGCAATAAACCTGAGGACCTATGGCTTTATAGCAGGGATAGGCAACCTGCAGAACACGAGTTGATTTTCAGTCACACTCACACAAGGGCAGTGCAAGGATATTTTATGTCCCCTCTTCCCCCTGGGGAGCCCTGTGGCAGCTCCCCACCCCAGCTCACCTTCGCTCCACCTCCCAGGCTTGCGGCGCCAAACAGCTGTTTGAAGAAGCATAGTGTGAGTGGCATGCTCAGGGGAGGAGGTGGAGCGAAGGTGAGCTGTGATGGGGAGTGGTTCTCCTGCGCACCCCTCCCCCCCCCACGTTACTTGTTGCAGGTGCCCTCCCTGCACCCCTCTGCCCCAGCTCACCTCCGCACCACCACCTTCCCGGAGTGTGCTTTTTGATGCCCCCCAACCACTTGGTGCCCTAGGCGGCCACCTAGTTCGCCTATTGGTTGCACCGGCCTACACTCACACTGCCTGGGTCCTGGCCACCGGTCTGGGGGGCTCTGCATTTTAATTTAATTTTAAATGAAGCTTCTTAAACATTTTAAAAACCTCATTTACTTTACATACAAAAAATGTTTAGTTATATAGTGTAGACTTATAGAAAGAGACCTTCTAAAAACGTTAACATGTATTCCTGGCACGCAAAACTTTAAATTAGAGTGAATAAATGAAGACTCGGCACACCATTTCTTAAAGGTTGCTTTATAGTATACATGCTGCTACCTTTAACTGTTGTATGGCTGCAGTAGCTAAAGTCTGCAGTTAACATATCACTGTGCTGGACAGCAGTCATAGTGGAAATCACATTCTGATTGTCTAGTAAATAATTTCTAATTTTCATTATTCAGAAAAGGATGGATGGAATGGGAAGAGTCAATATAATTAGATAAAAAGTAATTTTTCTTTTCTTAAAAACTGTTCTGTTTATATTATCAGAGCTTAGGCGTTTCCTACAAGTTATGACTTTTTGGCTTCATAAAATTGTCAGTTTTCTGGTCAGAGATACCAAGTAATCACCTCTAGCCACACCCAACAATGCCAGGATGTGTCATAAAATCTTATTGTTCACTTCACCCTCTCTACTTGATTTGAGATCACTTTCACTAGGCACACCCAGCTATAGAGTTCTTTAAAAAATTGCTGGAACACCACTTTGTAATCAGGATCCTAATCAGCACCCTATTAAAACACTGATAGTTATTCAAGAAATAATTTACTTTTAAGGTACATTCATGTCAAGTAATACATTTTTATTTGGATAATTTAAATTAAAAGCATAAGGCCAAGAGCTTACAAAGACTTCAGCACCTGCTTAATTTTACACACTGTGTGGAATAGTCCCAGTGAAGTCAATGTGATGATGATGAACTTTAAGCAGTGCAAGCACAAGTCTGCAGAATCAGGGACAGACAGAGAACAAAAAGTGTTAACCTGTAATCCAATATAACCAGTTTGGGGAAGAAGCAAACCTAAAACTAATGGAATAAATATTATATAATTACTATTTTAAGAACAAGTATTTACTGATTACCACTTGTGAATGTAAGTGCATCAAACAGGAAATACATACCTCTTCCCATGCATAGAATGAAGGGATATTATTTCCTTTTCCAAAAACTGACACATATCCTATGGTCAGGAAGCAGATCCAAATCAAAAGCCCAAATAATTTCAGCCATCTCCGAAATATGGATTCAATGCATACAAGCAAGTACATGACTGCAAATATTACAAGAGCAGTACATACTGTAATAATGAAAGCAAGATGATCATGATGTGGTCCCGGCTAAAAGCAGAACAAAATATTATATTAGTACTGAACTTTCCTTTCAATAAGTGCAAAACCTAATTGTGTGTTTAACGTCACCCAAGAAGTTATGATGTCACCATATTATATTAGAGATAAAAAGCTATTCCTACAGCAATGTCTATGTAGATGTACTTTGTCATGTTATATGTGGGACCATGCATGTTTTCAGAATCCTAGGAACAGAAAAATCCCTATTAAAACTAAAAGAAAAAGCATCCCAACATATTTCTGCAATTTCACCTGCTAATATTAGGGGATGCCATCCATTACACTAACATGTTTTATTAATATCTAATACTTACAGAGCATAACACTGACACATGACACTGCTTGCATCCAACGAAGTGGGTATTAGCCCACGAAAGCTTATGCTTCAATACTTTAGTTAGTCTTTAAGGTGCCACAGGATTCTGTTACCTTTACAGAGCATAGTTTTTCTATTAATTTATATTAAAAGTAATGAAAATTGTTAAGTCATTACTACTGTTATTTGTAAGAACAACAAGGGAGGGAAGAGTGTGATTAGAAAAATTCAGGATGAACTTCCCTCTAGAAGTACCATGGGTACCCTGTCAAGGTCCTCAGTTCTGAAAACCTGATTCAACCTGCACTTGAAGAAGAGGAATGTTAAAAAATGACAGGGAGATTTACCAACCCTTTTATCACCATCTTTACAACCAGCTCCTCTTCCTTTTTGCCACTCTTTGGTTCTATTTACGAAAAGCAAGCACACCTTCCAACCCTGCATCTATTTCCTTAATTAGCCAGCAAATGATTCTGATAGTATGTTCACATATAGATTTTGGCACAATATATTTTTCCTAACACCCACAAGCAGTAATTCCCCAAACCTGGATCTGTCACATAGCAAAGTGATTCCACTCCCAGCTAGCTTAACAATTTTACTGTTTACTGTCCCAAAAGAGTTTCCATAATATTTTTTTCCAAACAATTAAACTCTAAAACTACAGTCTACAAAGTCAATCACAAGAATTGATAAGCAAGGAACCCACATGTTATTTCACATTTTAGTTTGCTGTACTTTTAAAAACATTCATATTCTTGAATCTGAAGTTAGAATTTACACACACACAAAATGCTAGTACTCCCATGGACACCACTACCACTAACCTGAAGTATTCTAGCCCAATGAAACATTTACCCAGTGAGTTTCCGTGAGCTTTGAGACAAGTTTCTTCTTACCTCACACAATGTACAGTACAAAGCGAGAACTCTGGTTATACTCACTTGCTTGATAAAGAATATTATAATTAGCGTAATACAGAAAGCAATTGCAATGAAGAGCAGCAGGAGAAGAAGGGGGTGCTGCTGGCTCGTGTAGCGATACTTCTCATAAAGTGGATCTGTTATCTTGCAGTCTTCATTTTCATTAAAGAAGTATTTGCCCTTAGCTGGCATTTTATTCCAGTTTGGCTTTGACTTCTCTCTCAGTTCCCAGTGATGACCACAAAGCAAGGATAAATCTATCCTTCCTTGAAGAGCACTTCTGTCTTCTAAGGTAGCCCTTGGTTCTGTCTTCCTTGACCCCACTGAGTGACTCACATTCTGCACTTGCGCTTCTCCTCATGAGCATGAAGTTCAGATCTCAATATAAATGAAAGGGAAGAGCCCTCCTCTGCAGAGCCACATCCTACACTTTAACAGCTCCATGCAAGTTTTTTCTAGATTGATTGACACTTGTGCTGCTGCTGTCGAGGTTTTATTTTGCCACAATCACTTTAACTCCTTTCCACAAGCTGTCAGCAATTCCCTTCAAGTGCTGTTTCATGGGAGAAACTGTGGAGAGAAAGCATGATTAAAAATAAAGCTTCAGTTAAGTGGATGCATTTTTGTCTGAAAAAAAGTATATTCTTCAACCTTACTGTAAATAACCTTGATCAAGGGGACAAAAAAATATTCCTTGGCTGTGAAAATTTGGCATAACAGTCCCTCAACATTTATTACTTTCTGTTTAACATAACATACAAACTCCAAAGCAGTGGATTTCACACAGTGATCCATGGAACACTTGATAAAGCTGGACATATGGTGCTGGCTCACCTTTTTCTAGACACTGAAACACTTAAAAGTAGCTAAAAATATATTAAATACTTTTCCAATGTTACATCCCCACATGAGTAATTGCTGAAGTTGCCAAAGGCATATTATGCAGCTGTGAATGATAGCGGGAGATGGCCCAAGCAATTAAAAATGGCAAGAGGCGTGACCAACGCTATGTAGAAATTTGATCCCCACCTCCCGCCCCACCTCTAATAAAAGCTTAATTCCAGCCTAATCTTGAAACTGATTTTACATATAGACACGCAGAATTCTTCTGAGATTGAGATAGGCAGAATAAATTGAGCAGTGCAGTGGACTACTACTCATGCATATTTGATATTTTGATAGGCTAACAGATTTGACTTTGATGTTCAGTTACAAAAGGATTTTAACTCTATAACAGAATCATGTATTGGTCATACTAAAAAGGAGGAACATAATATATTCATGTTTAAAAACTGGCTGCTTAAAGCCAAAACAATGTCTGAATTCTTCTCTATCCCCCCTGCCCCTCCCCCACTCTAACAAAACGGATCCTTCCAAGGATCAGATTACTAATTTTCCAAAAACACTTTCATGATTTCTTTGCAGAGAGTTGCCCCAATTTACAAGTTTGCATAACATGGATTTAAAGACGTGTGCAAAAATCATGTACCTTCCACTTAAATAGCAGAAAGATCACAAATAAGTAAAACACACAATCCCTTTGGGCTGGATTTTGCCACCCTTACAAGAAGTGATATCTTACTCCTCTAGCCGTCCCATTTAAATAGATTTAACAACTCGTGGAAGAAGCAACTACTCAATGTACGAGAGGTCATCCTTTAAATCAGTACTTTCAAATATTCCTAATCAGTGCTAAGAACTGATTTCAGTTCTTGCTAACTGAAGGACCCAATCCTCTATTCCTACTAGTTTCCTCAGACTGAAGCATCTTTGTTTCTTCTTGTTAAAAGGAACAAGCCATACTAGATTATCACTTTTTAAGGAGAACACTCCTGAATCAATGGAAATTTCTGCCTAAAACTGAAAGTGATATGGGCCAACACATACAGACAATTTCATTTTATTCACAATATCTTGTTGGTATTCTATTGATTTTGCAACATAATAAAAAATCCCTAATTTAAAATTTATTTAAATTAAAATGTACCTTCTTAAAAATATGAAACAAAAAATAAAATAGGAAAATAAAGTACAGCTGTCAAAACCCAAACCTACTACACTAATATTTAAAGCACAGATTTGTTTAAAAACAGGAACCAAAAAAAACATAGCTCCTAGTTCTTTCAAATCTAATTTATACTATTTCTATGGCAACAGCCATGTTAAGGTAACAATGAACATTAAGGGATAAGTTACACTGTTAACTAGTAATGACTGATGATGTTCAAATAGCTGCTTAAATATAGTTCATTCTATGACATGGGAGACTTTTTTAAAAAGAGCCAGTGAAGTGTGAAAAACAGGATTTCAAAAAATGTTTTATTAGCACTTGATAAAATAATTACAGCTCCCTTACTGTTAGATTACCATCACCATGGTGTTCTAATCTTGACTTTTCTCCCAAAAGGTATGGCCTGATACAAGAAAACTTGCCGAAAAGCCAACTTAAATCAGTTATCGTATATACTCGTTCATTAGCCCGTTCATCTATAAGCCGACCTCCCAAGATGGATAGGTAAAAATAGCAAAAACTGTATGACCCTTTCATAAACCGACCATATATTTCCGGGGTTGGCAAACTGGCTTCCGGCCTGGGTCGGGATGTTTTGTTTACTTGGAGCATCTGCAGGCACAGAGCCTCTCAGCTCCCAGTGGTCACAGTTTAACATTCCCAGCCAATGGGAGCTGTGGGAAATGGCGCCACTTCCCTCAGCTCCCATCGGCTGGGAATGGCGAACAATGGCCACAAGGAGCTGAGGGGCTTCATGCCCGCAGGCACTCCAGGTAAACAAAATGACAATGTATTAGCTATTCAATTCAATTATTCCATAGAGTTTAAAATCATCAAATTTTGGTGTAGACCCATTTATAAGCTGACCCCCGCTCTTTGATGCTTCACTTTTTTACCAAAAATATTTGGCTTATGAACGAGTATATACGGTACTCTCAAGTGACAAACTGTTTAACCACATGTAGACAGAGTGGACACATTGCAACTGAAAATGATGCTGCAGCTTTTTTCTTTTTTAAAACCATACCAAATGATTTATACTACAGCAATATAAACAAATTCTAGAATTTTACCCACTAGAAAATTAACAAGTAAAATTTCCATACATTAGCCTCAGGTGAAAGCTTAAGACCCAATCCTGCAATTGTAGCAAGTATGACACTCCCATTGACAAACAAATTGAGTGCTTGCCCACAACGTTCTGTAAATGTGCATTACTTAAAAAACAAGAGGACAAGGTAGAAGAACAGAATATAACGGACTGTGAATTGTTGCTGAATAATAAAAAAGTGATTCCTATCAAACATCAGCAAACAACAATGTTTATACACACACTTTGCAAACAAAAAGAAGTCATTTTTAGGAAAAAACAAATTACATTTATTAACTGTAATTGTTAAAGCCTGGCTTACCATAAGGGACAGGTTTTAAAAAGCCTCCTGCACTTTACTTGTGAAATTAGTAACCTCACAGATATCCATTTGCATATACAGTTGGTGCATTTGCAAATTCTGTGGATGTAGTTTAGAAGGCATCTTTAAAAACCAAACTGAAGGGGGCAGGGAAGAGATTTTTTTTATATATGCACACGATGCCACATTTCACTTTCTCATAGTAGTAATATATAAATATAAATCTGTAAATGCACATCTACCTTTTTTTTAAGATACCAAATAGATGATGATCACACAACTAGTTTTGAGAATAAATTGATATGAGGTAATTCTGCACAGAGCCTTGTGATTGCCCCTGCTCTCCTTTGGTATTGTCAAAGAATGACAACTTATCAGGACAAATATTTTAAAATATGGTAACAGATTATTTTCAACACAAGAGAGTAGATATAAGCACGTTTGTGAGTCATGCAATTTTTATAAGAGATGCAATATACATTTGCTCCAATATGCCTTCTCCAACAATCGCTCATACTGTATTCTCAGTGGAAGGTGACAATTCCTATAAAGGAGCTGAATTTTTTTTCCCACACAATGTATTCTGACCTGCTAGTGATCAGTTTATGATCCGAATCTTAAGTACAGCTAGCCCTGGTTGTTTTTAATGCCTGCAAGCATACTGCAGACACTATTTTTATTCATGTGCATTTAAATCCCACCCCACCCTCTATTTTTTTAAAGTTCTGCTAGGTTACATGCTTTGAGAAAATGTGCTCTGAACAGCGAACGTGACAGAGATTGTACACACTGTAAAAAAGTTGTATCATTTTTACATTTTTTTCTCTCTCTTCTAATGTTACGCAGCTAATGTCAACTCTTCTACAGTATAAGTCTGATGATTCAGAATGGTACAGCTGGCATGGAATGAACAATATTATTAATACACACTCACTACAGGTACACGTGATAAATTAGTTTTACTGAACAGCCAGATTGTGGAATTGGGGCTATAAAGTACTATCAAAATAAGCAATTTTATTAGTGCAGTAATTACTATAATTATTGTACGTCTGAGGAAATAAAACACAAACTCAGCTTTAATGACCCATATATAATCCTTTATAGATACCGCTCTAGTCAGTGTGGTTTGTATTTCACACTAAATTTTGAGGGAGGTTTCTCCCATTCATAGATGTGGGATTTGTGCAGATAATAATACACTAATATTCTACTCAACAAAAATAAAATTAATGAGTTGTTGATCTAGCATTATTCATCCCAATTTCAACCCTGACACTAGGAAATTACCTACATATCATGTCATGGCTATTTAAAAAACAAACAAACCCCTCTTAAAGCCCAATGGAAAGTATTAAAAAATCCATTTGGATGCTCCACCTTTTCAAAGTTCTGGTTATGTTTCTTTGCTGGGCAATTCAACAGTCCTCCTATATTTTCAATTTATGATTCTTTTCTCAAACTTACTGAGCCAGGAAATAACATGGACAACAAACAGCTTTTCCCACTCAATTGGACTTCAGCATAAGCTTGAAGTTAAGCAGATGCTTAAGTACTTTGCTGATCAAAGACCTAATTGCCACTTTTGCACATCCTCCTGTCACACACACATTTATAGGTAAATTATACCTATAGCTTCATAGACTTTAAAGGCCAGAAAGGACCATCAGATCATCTAGTCTGACCTCCCATATATCACAGGCCATAAAATCTCACCCCTGAATCCAATAACTAGTCTTTGGCTACAGTATAAATTCTAGAAAGGTATCCAGTCTTTATTTGAAGGCATCCAGGTCAACAATCCAACCCCTTCCCTGGGTAGTTTGTTCCAACGGTTCATCACCCCCCACTGTTAAAAATCTGTGCCTTATGAATATCCCTGGCTTCAGCTTACAGCTAGTCATTCTTGTTCTGTCTTTCTCCGCTAGATTAAAGAGCCCTTTAGTCCCTGGAATTTTCTCCGTGGCAGTACTTATACACTGTCTTCAAGTCATATCTCAATCTGCTGCTTGATAAACTAAAACTGCTTGAACTCTTTAAGCCCCTCACTGTAAGGCATTTTCTCCAGTCCTTGAATCATTTTTGTGGCTCTTCTTTATTGTCTCCAATTTTTCAACACCCTTTTAAAGAACTTTGCACACAATATCCCTTTATTGGTCTCACCAGTGGCACACAAAAAGGTAAAATCGCCCCCCTATTCCCACTCACTACACCCTTGTTTATACATCCAAAGATGTCTGTGTATTAGCCCTTTTGCCACAGCATCAATTTGAGAGCTCCTGTTACAAAAACTTTCATTTTTCCAGCCATGGTTCCTGCAGTACTTGAACCTGGGACCTGTGTCACAGTAAAATATTCACATATAACCCAACCCCCCGACAGCACCCCAGGCTGTTTGGCTGGTAATCAAACCCAAGATCTACTGCAGCTGAAGTGCCAAATCCTGATCACCAGACCATCGAGGAGAAACCATGTTGCTGTGGGTGTCCCATAAGTCCATTACAAGAGCAGCAGCTGATAGAAAAGCTGTATTTAAATGGGTCAGACAGGAGTAATTTGTTACTAACCTCTAGGTTAATACATATCTATACAAAGCAGAGTAGGGAGGGTTAGGAGCCACACCACAAAACAGTTCAAGAGAGTCTTTACAGTACCACTGACAGCAACTTGGCGAAGACCTGTGTGTGCTTTGCAGTCAACTCTATATGTCAGTTAGTGTGGTGACTATTTAGGCCAAGTAAAAAAACTAGACCACTGAGAGTATATAACACCTAATGGATGTCCTGATAGTGAAGGGAAAAGAAAGACTCCCTTTACAGTGAGACAAGATTATTTCTAGTCCAGAAAGAAGAGCGAAGCTTGCTACATCCATAGAACCTCCTCCCATTTAGCTTAGAAGGGGAAGGACTGGGCCCCCACTAAGGGCTCGTCTTCACTCCCGCGGTGAGGGATCTATCTTCTGGCGATCGATTTATCGCGTCTTGTTAAGACGCGATAAATCGATCGCCTGCGGCTCCCCCGTCGACTCCAGAACTCCAGCTTGCCGGGAGGTGCAAGCTGGAGTCGACGGGGGAGTGCGCCGCCGACTGCCGCCGCCGTGGGGACGGCAGGTAAGTAGGCAGCAGATACGCCGTCGATCCCCCCCCCCCCCAGTGAGGACAAACCCTTAGTTACAATGGGAACCAAAACAAGTAGCATCAGACTCCATTTTTAATGGAAACCAGTTTGCTTCAACTAGAGCCATATTAGAAAGACAAAGCAGATGAGGTGATATCTTTTATTGGACCAACTTCTGATGGTGAGAGAGAAGTTTTCGAGCCATACAGAGCTCTTCTGCAAGTCTGAGAAAGGTACACAGCTAACTTGCAAAATAGAACAGATTGTTTCCCATAAGTAGGCAGCACACAGTCTAAGGTCCCTGTGTGGCTCAAAAGTTTCTCTCTCTCATCAACAGAAGTTTGTCCAATAAAAGAGATTATCTCACCCACCTTGTCGCTCTATTATCCTGGAATGGTCACGGTAACAAGTACACTGAATAGTACCGCAGTAAACACATACGGGAGGGACCCTGTGTGTGTAGTTCCCCTGATTTTTTTTTAAGGTTCCATTTATAGAATGCTCACCTAAGTTCTGAAAGTTTCATATTTTAAAACATCATTCTGTGTCATCTGTAATCTTTGTATCTCACGCAGTATGGAGGTTTGATTATTCCTGCCTGGCCTACATTTTCACTCACAGGGCGGGTCAACTCTCCCACTTACATCGATCTAATTTATGTCGCTCAGGGTGTGACACACCACAAACACACACACCCCAAGCAAGGCAAGTTTCAGCAACCTAGGCACCGTCCACGCCAGCGCTATGTTGGTGGGAGACACTCTCCTGCCAACACCACTTGCAGAGGTGGAGTAATTATGCTGCTCTCCCATCAGCAGGGAGCATCTTCACCAGATGCACTAGAGCGGCGGCACTGAAACACTTCTAGCGTGGACTTGCCCACAAAGTCAGAATAACCAACACTGGAACTCTGTAGTGTCCCCATGTTACAAAGACAGAGGGGTCTGTTGCATCAAATGGTAAAACTATCATCAGGCTGCTGGGTACAGATTGAATCCCACTTGCTCTCAGACTTATTAAAACCATCTATAGTGCTTCATGTGTACAGTAGACTCTCGATTATCCAGGATGATAGGGAAAAATTAATTCTGGTTAATAAAATCCCGGATAATCACCATCCATAGGAAATATGGGAAGAGGGGGTTGGTTCACCAGCCACCCTGTGCCAGGGGGAGGGGATGTTGGTTCACTGGCTGTTCTGCACCCTGGTGGGGGGGGGGGGCGGTTGTGTGTGTGCTGGGGGCAGCAGCAATGCCAGAGCCAGCCCTATGAGTTGTGCATATTTTCTTTTTGGTTAATCCACATCCTGGTTAATCGACTCTCTACTGTATTCTTAAAACTGGGCCTGGACTCACTAATCACAGAACGGACTGACTACACCGCAGACTGCCTTGTAGAGCCTGGGTAGAGAAAGTTATGGGCAGATCAACAGAAATGTGAAATTGAGGACAATACTCAGCAAGTCATTTTCTGAAATTAAGAGAGGCCTCTTTACTCATCTTAAATGAGCTGCAAGAAATATATGAAAAATCGAGCCACTTCACAGGGAAAATTGGCATGGAACACATACTACGCAGATCAATTCGTTTATCAATGCAAAAGCAGAAAGTCTGGCTGAGACAAGAGAGCTAATTTATGGTGTGATAACATGATTCGGGAGTTTGACTGATGTGCCTCCAAAGCAGCAAGAACTCTTATTCCTTGTCTGTCTTCAGCCTGGTGACAATCAGGTGAACTAAATGCTCAGTATACAACCAATTAACAGCTAACAATTTATTACTGAACAATACATATATTTCAGGTAGCAGCTACCTCTCTTACTATTGCTGAGCTACTGAACAGATTGCCCCCCCCCCCCCCCGAAGCCTTATTTTCCAAGACAGTCTAATATTTCATTAAGTGGATCAGTACAGTGTTTCAGATAGATTTGTGTGTGCTGAGCTGATCAATTTGTTGCACCAAATTTCACACACCAAACAGTCTTCCCAGCTAGCGTGACTAACCTCAAAAGGATTTATGTGATTCTTGACCCTCTCTGCCCCTAGCAAGGAAACATTTGGGGGCAGGGGGTTAGGCCACCTCGAACAGTGAATTGTACGTATATAATATGGCTGGCATAAATGAAGCAGCCTGTACAAAGTGGATGAAATCCTGGCCTTACTGAAATCAATGAGATTGATATTTTAAGGCACTGAATATAATCCTAATTTGTGTGTCTAGTCAGCCATCCTGAGCTCTCCTCTCTAGTTTCCTTTGACCCTAGAATTATTACTTCACATAACGTCAAGGGTGATCTCCCTGGGATTTGAGGTTTCTCAAGGAGCCTCTGCTAAACCCAGGGTTGTGCGTTCAAACCTTGAGGGGGCCATTTAGGGATCTGGGGCAGAAAACTGTGGGTGAGATTGTGGCCTGTGTTGTGCAGGAGGCCAATATTCTAAAACAATAATTGAACAGGTTCAATCCAAGTCCCCTGGCTATTTCCGCAAGGGGACAGGTGAGGATGTCTATCCACCAATTTCCCCTTTGTCCTCTTCTGCTCCCTAGATGCCTGCCAGACACCAAAAGGGTTTGGGATCCCCACCTTATCAGACATATCTTAGGTCAGGAGAGTGGCTGGTGGTCTACTCTCAGGGGCCTCCATTATCTTCTGGAGGCAGGCAAGCTACCCACTTCTCACTCACATCTTGTTTGGAAGTGAGTGAGAGTCCCACCATTCCTCCCTCCCCCCACACGCACACAGACACACCACATCCAGCAGCAGAAGGCCCATTGAAAACCTTCTTCCCACTCTCCCTGTACCGTCACTTTAAGCACTGTATACATACATGTTTCATGGGGCACTGAGCTAAGGGAAAACTCCAGAATCTCTGCCTTCACACAGTGCCCAAAAAGGGACAGCAGGAATGGAAAGAGTATTTAAAATGAAATCAGAGTAAGAACAGGGAAGATCAGAATGATCTTAGGGACTGGGACCCTGACCTCCTTCCTTGTGTCTGTAGAGCATGTGGCATTTTCCACAATAAACGATAGTGAAGAGACCTGGTGGTTGGGGCACCAGCGCATTACCTCTCCTCCCTGGTGATGAAGCACAGTGTGCAGGTGGGTCAAGAATCCCATCCACCCCTTCTGAGAGGAGCTGGGCATGAGAGGGTATTTCTTCTCTTCCTCCCCAAGGCAGTTCTCTCCGCAGGCAAGAGGAGGGTTATACGCACAGAACAGGTACTGGCCAAACTAACTCCCGTCAGACTGGGAGCCTGAAAAGGCTTCAGTTTTGTTCTTTGTTTTGAAGTCACTGAATGGTTTGGGTGCATACTCACAGTAACTGCCTGGGTAATCACACATGTACTTCTGTGCACACATTGTTTCATCTGAGCCTGGGCCTTTACCTGCTGAGAATTTGTTCCCACTCACCCAAAACCATTCTGCTTGTGTTCTAAAAGCTAATCTGTGCAATCTCATCTTTGAAAGATGAAAACAAATCCAGATAACAAGAACCAAAGTAAAGCAGGATTCGCTGCCCTATTTTTTTCAATAGCTACAAGACAAAAGAAAGCAGAACCAGTTTGTCCATTTTTAGCCATAGTTTCAAAAGGTAGACAGTATGGTTTTAAATTTCAATTCCTCCTTTCTTTAGTTTTGACCAAATGTAATGACTACAGTGTTTCTGAAGCGTCTTTAGTAATTAATATTTATTTCCATAATAAAGGTTATCATCTACCATGATTAGTCACAAGCAGACGTTAAAGCAAAAGAAATCCAGGAACCCATACAGGCAGTAATAAAATTAATTGAAAAGGTACATCAATACATGAACTGTGAACCCCAGGAAAAAGTAAACCATTGACAAGCTATTAAAACGGACAACTGAATCAGTTAATGAAAATTTAGTTTTGCAATAAAGAATTTGTTTTAGTAGCAGCTTGTCACCGAAAGCGACAATTGTGTTAAAAAGACTTCACATCAGGACGTGCTCCTTCTTTTAGGGTTAGCAATTGCACCCCATCTGCAGTTACCTCAACCCTTAGTAACCATATCCAAAATTGCATAGTGAGGAATACCTATTTTGTATTTAGTTGCTTACCTGTTATTAGTAGTGCAGACAAGAAGCTTTGTTAAAGAAAGCCAACCTGCTTCTTGCATTGCTTCAGAATGGCTACCTACGTGACACTTCACGATCACATATGAAGCAAACCTAATTATTCATTAGGGAAGGCATTCCTAGGGAACTCGGTATCTATTTCTATTTATCTTGCATTTTCCTACACATTAAGAGCATATTCATCTCCTCATACCACCTTTTAAATAAATACCTTACAAAAGTCCAAGTACTACTGAATATTTGTGTCTTATAATTAAACTTAATATTTCACAAGTAGGCAGAAGTGTAGACAAAACAAAGGACAGGATGAAACATCATGTGACACTTTCCAGCTTCTTAGGAAATGTGTTTAAATTTTAAGAACCACAACTGTGAGACCACTAAACACTTTACAAGTAAACATTCAAACTTAATATACCTTAGTTTTGTAGATATTCACAGTTGTAATTCTACCAAATTGTTTAATTCGAGACCCTTGTCATCATATACTCCTTAAAATCAGAAGTATTCAAATTATATATAGTGTTAATTGAAAATTGCTCCTTTAGCAACTAGCAGAAACAGATGACTACACGCTCTAGAAATAAAATTAAAAATAGCTAAGAAAAAAAATACTGTATTCTGTCCTATGAGGTTTTTGTAAGCATTTACACAGCAAATCTAAAGAATTCATGAATTTGTAGTACTCAAATGGATAAGAGATATTTGTTTTTATTTACTTCCTTACCCTGTTAGGTGCTATTAACATCTATTGCTTTACGTACCAGAGGTAGCTACATTTCAATAATGAGTGGAATTACTTTTGTGTATACATACGCACAGTAGTTTATACAAAATGATGTAATCATTCCAAAGAACAGAAGTTACATAAATATATATTATGGTCATTAACCCCAAAATGATCACTTTCTCTATTGCATATGATCTTTACTTAAAACCACTTCCTAATTGTTGTATTTACCATCATAGGCTTTAAGTAAACTGATAATTATGAATTAGGGACAAAAATATAATATGGGGGTTCCTTGGTGGAAGTAGATATAAATTATTTTCAGACAGGCAAAAGGGAAGAAATTTCTAGGAAGCAACCACAATATTAAAGTCAATGGGCTTTTCACCCTTGACCAACGTAGTTATACCAATGTAAGTTGCTAGTGTAGACCAAGCTAATAAGACTCAATGGTCTGACTCAATTTTTACACAGTGATCCTGGGAAACATTACATCCAATGCCTCTCAAGGATTTTCCGGGACATCACAAATCCAAGTTTGCGTGTTCTAGCGTTCCCCTCCCCACACCCACAAAGGGAAAGGGGAGGAGATGGGACTATGCACCTGTACTGGACCTAAACTTGATCATCATCTTAGGGTGAGCAGTGGGGCCTGAGGTTTGGGGGTCGCCTTCATGTGGTGAATATTTTCCAATGAGAAGAAAAAAAATTGGGGGAGTTGCAGCTACCTTTAGGGATTTTTAGTTAAAGAAGGCAGAATTCAATCTCAATTTCAACAGGAATCTGCCACCAAGTGCCTCATTCGCAAGTCCCTCATTACTACCATGTTGGAAAACTTCTTAAGAAATATAGAGGGGAACCATGGCATGGCTGCGTTACAGACAAAGCTGTGTTTGGGTGGGAGGTGAACCAACCAGTGAGGGACAAAGATTCTAAAGGTTTAAGATTAGCAGCTGTGTTAGTCTGTATCCGTAAATAATCTGAGGAAGACTTTGTAGCACCTTAGAGACTAACCAGTTTATTTCAGCATAAGCTTTCGTGGCTATAGCCCACGAAAGCTTATGCTGAAATAAACTGGTTAGTCTCTAAGGTGCTACAAAGTCTTCCTCGTCTTATTTAAAGTTTCTAAAGTTACTGGAAGAACCCATGTAATCCAACGCAAACTGTTGGGCATAAACTTCACAATTGAAATGATAAGTCTGTTCAGCCTTATAATTAACTTCAATTTCTATCCCAGCAGAAAAATATTTCTTTCTTAATACTGATTTTGATAAGAAGTGAACTCTAGGGGGCCATGAAACTTCACACCAAAGGGGAAATTCAGCTATGCTTTTTGTCTTTCAAAACCCAAGGGATGCGATTATTTCATGATTACCAGACTTCCCATCATGCCTCATGGATAGATTTTTCTGTCCACAGCTAGTTTGAAACTGATCTTACCACTGTACAAATCAATATCCCATTTATTCTTTAAGCTTTCAGTGGCCTATTTAAAATTCTCTTCTTCAAACACAGTGTCCTGAATAGTTAGCTAACTTTTCATTGTATAGATTTTTCCAAATCTAGTCATAGTTTAATTTATCCAAAACAGAATGCCTGGGAGACATCTGCGGGCTTTGTTTGACTAGATGGGAGTAAAGAGAGCAATTAAGGAAGATAAGGATATTGCAAAGAAGGCAAATGAGTTTTTGCATTAGTTGACACAAAATAGGATGTTGGGGAAATATCCTCCTCAGATCCATTCTTTTCAGGTAATGAAGATGAGACGCTTTCAGAAACTGAGATCAACTGGCAAAGCTGAAATATACTGTTGCCCCTTCCTGCTTACTCTCCCATTCGTCCAATATGCCAGAACACTTGGGCCCAAAGACACAAGTCTTCCACTGGCTGAACACTGTGCCCTCAATCATTGCCTATATAAAGTCAATAGTTACTACTGTCAAAGAGACTCTCTTTACAAGTTGGCTTGCTGGTTTTAATGCCACTTGGGCCAATTATAGTAAATCAGCCTTATATTGGTGATCAACCAATTTAATAAAAAAACACAATTATTCCCTTCATTGAACTCTGAAATTCAGAACTCACTGAAGTGGAACGATGTGAAAAAAAATCTCTTATTTCCGCAGGGTGGAGAGAAATGTGTGCTGTGGCGTCAGGATTCAATTAGAAGTTCTTGATTTTAAAAACAACTGATAATCCCTGACTTTTTCCAGGAGGTACAGAGAAGTGTTTCAGTCTCTCTAGGAAAAACTGGATTAATTAGGAGAAAAATGACAACATTTCCCCCTAAGTTAGAAACATTAATGAGTAAAAATTACTTTGGGACAGGAATGTTCGACAAAACAAATGGTGGTTTTGCATACTGTACACTTAGGGTTTGTCTATATTTAAAAGGCTGGAGCAGCACAGCTGCATTTGGTGCACTCTGACGCTGCAGTGCTTCAGTGAAGATGCTCCCTGTGCTGAAAGAAGGGCTTCTGCCATCAGCACAGGGACTCCACCTCCCCAAATCCCTCCGGTCAATGTAGCACTGTCTACACTGGGAGTTAGGTCCAAATAACTGCATTGCTCAGGGTGACGTAGTTTTACTGACATAAGCTGCTAGCAAAGACCAAGCCTTAGGCTATGTCTACACTGCACTTTGTCAGTAAAACTTCTGTCGCTCAAGGGTGTGAAATACACACACACACATGAACCGACAAAAAGTTTTACTAATGAAAAGCACTGGTGTGTACAGCGCTATGTCGGTGGGAGATACTCTCCTGCCGACAAAGGTACCACCTCTCTTCGGGGATGGTTTTCTTTTGTCAGGGGGAGAGCTCTCTCCCCTCTCTCAGATAAAGAAAAGCTACACCGCATGTCTTACAGTGGCAAGCCTTTAGCAGCACAGCTGTGTACACACAGGCTGTTAGGGGTACAGCAAACCAGAAAATTACTAAGACTAACCTAATACAATGCCCCAAAATGCATCTGGAATAACTCTCTCTCATGTGATACTGCTCCAGTAAATCCCAACCCCATCCTGATTTCTAAGCAGGCTTTAGGATTCCCTCTCTCAGCAACGAAAAGAGGAAGCACAACCTTCTACTACAGAGCTCTCCAGTGTGCAGGCACAGCCCCTAGGGGGTCACAGAGGAAGTTTCAGGCGAGGGGGGGTGGGCAGGAAGGGACCACCACCCAGCTCCACTCCTGGCCTGGGTCCTGGCTGCCAGCTCCACCCTGGAGCCCCAGCCCCACTCCCACCCCCTCCAGAGTGCCCTTACTCCTGTCCTCATACCGCCCCCCCCTCTGGAGCTGTGGCCCCACTCCTGACTAGGGCTGCCAATTTGGGTTGGATGTATTTCTGGAGGTTTCATCACATTACATGATCTTTAATTCCTAGAGGGTTGGCATCCCTACTCCTGCCCTGGCTTCTGAAGGTGGGGAGGGGACCACTGTTCTACCATAAGAGCCCTGGGCAAACTGGAAGGAACCTGACTCTTCCTCCTGTGGCCAGAGGATGAGAGCATGGCTGAGAAGTTAAAAGTCTCCATGAGCAAGAGTGCAGCACACACCAATCTCTCATTACATTTCAGCTATTTTTGGAGAACCGTTGCAGCTTCAGGTGGGACTGAATAGGTATTTACTTAGTGAAGTGCGGTTGTAATGTAGGACAGGAATAGGGATACAGAGGAGGGAGTGAAAAGATAAATCTTATCCTGGGGCATATTAGAGATCATTTGGTGTTGGTCTGATTGAAAAGAGCAAGAGAACAGGGAAGAAACCTCCTCTTTCTATCTACAATACCTCCAGCCTATCTAAAGAAATTAATAGCCATCTATTCCACAACTGAGCACCCACAACTCAATGGCTTCAGAGAGCAGTTGCTGGGTACCTCTCAAGATCTGGCCCCCAATTTCCACAGGTGGACTTTTATTATTATTAACGACCAAGTTTTTTAGAGGAGTAATATTGTAGTATTGGCCGGAGGAACAACCAAAAATGGGGTCCCATTGTGCTAGATACGACACAAAGAGAGTAGTAAATAGTCCCTGCCCTGAATAGCTTATGAGCAAAAGCAGACAAGACAAACAGAGCAGCAGTAGAACACACATGCCCAGTGAACAATGGGATGGAAGCAAACATCATGTTAGTGCCAAGATTCTTTTTTAAAAGGTGGCTTTAATTAGGAGGGGATAAGATAATTGGAAAGAAAAGTCAAGGGAGAAGGCACACTGAAAGTAAGGGGACAGGCAGTATAGACATTGAAAAGCAGGCATTTGACCAGGGAGGCCGCAATACAAAGGGCATGTTTACATGGGGATGCTCAGGAAAGTTTAGGTGAATCAACTAGAGATGTGAAGTCAATGAACCACCTCCCTGCCCACATGGACCCTCTCATTCAGGAGTAAAGTGGCCTAATCTGGCCTCTACTCCAGGGTGTAAAACAGCAACGAATCTCATCTCTGCAGCTGCACCAACTGCTACCACAGGACCAAGCATTTTCAAAAGTCATTTTTCAGACACAATACATTAATTTAACTAGCTACACAAAAAGGAACAAAGTTGAACAATAAGCCATAATGCAGTAGCAATAGCATTCAAATCTACTGCCAAAGGCAAAAATTGTTCTTTCCATTTAAATTTCTATTTAAGCTACACTATCATGGTATCTGTACTACAGCAAAGCACCCTCTTTTACCGGTGGCTGAGCTAGGGGAATCTGATGAGACAATTCACGAATGGAAATCAGCCATAGCCAAAGGTCAGTACAGTAGACAACAGAAAAGGGACCGTTCCACAGCTGCTGCAATGTCTACATTTGCTCTTCTGTACCCAACAAAGCCAATTTCTGGTTTGTCCAGATCCTGGCCTCTTCTCCTGAAAAACTGTTGCCAATTCTCACTCTTTAACCACCAGTACCATGATATCTGGTGTTTTTCATAAAGCCTCAGCTCCTGGATTCATGTGAATGCATGAGAATCTTTTTTCGAATGAAAAGTAAGGTGAATTTCATGGTTGCAAAGAAAATTATGACCATGTGCACCTTAAAGTTTCAAAAAATGGCAGGTAAATAAAAAGAACCCAAAATGTATTTTTTTTTAAATTTCCATGATTTTTTAGTCAGGCAATCTCCTTATTTCTGGAGGTTTGACCCCCACAATTTGATTTTTGATTGTTTGGTGTTGGCAATAATGTGTTTATGCCGCACTAAACATGAGTCAGCTTTGAGATGAATCAACAACTCCCATAAACCATAAAGGGTATGTTCTGCACTGAAGTGGAGAGCAAATTTTCCAGCGCATGTAGACAGATTCGCACTAGCAGAACTCAAGCTAGTGCACTAAAAATAGCAATGTGGACATTCAGGCTTGAGCGGAAGATCAGGCTGTCAAGTCCATCCAACTTGAGAGCCCAAGCTCCAACCTAAAGTGGAACAACCACATTGCTATTTTTAACATACTAGCTCCAGACCCTCTGGTGCTAGTCTGTCTACCTGGGCTGTGAGGCTTGCTCCCTGCTACAGTGAAGACCTCCCCCAAAAGAGACAAATGATAAATGAATAGAACATGATTTTATTGCGTCTGCAAGGAAGTGGCACTTTGCTGAGAAAGGAGACTGATGGGATTATTTTTCATCTTTAAAAGTAGTTTTGAATTAGCTGAAGCCATCATATTGTGTAGTGAATAACCTACGAAACCCCATAAGCACATCATTGTTATCTGTGCCACCCCTGTTTTGTTCAGTCCTACTGCCAGTCACACTCACTTGTTGCATCCGGACTCTCTCAGAGGTCCAGGGCAATTCCAGCTTTTAAGACCCCCCTAGTCATAATAAAAATTAAAAAATGACGACACATGAAAACAAAACAAGGCACCAAAAAAAGAGTGAGACACAATTTGAATATTTTTGTATTTAACAAATACTTTTCTGGTCCGATAGGAATGTGCATAAAAACAAGTTGTGAAACTTATCAAATGCCAAAAAATTAACAAGTGTCTAAATTTGAGGCCTTCTTTGAGCTTGAGGCCCAGGCCAAATGGTCCTCCTGGCCCCCCCGTTATTGGCTCTGGTTGCATCTTATCTCAAATCAGATTGCAAGCTTTTTGGGGCAGGGACCAAAAAGCTCCCAGCATAAGGAGGCTCTCAGATACATATTTTGTATCATTAAGGTATTAAACACCTTCCAATTCCAGATTTTAAAAAGCCTGCTCGTTATGTATACAGTCCTAAAACAAGCTAAAAAAAACCCCTCCAATATGAGAAAAGAATCCCTCAATGACCCTGGAACACAATCACCTCTGAGGTAAACTGTTACAAAGGCCAAAAAATGAAGTAAATGTTTTTCAAGTGTGGTTTTAACATGCTTTGTAACAGAGTAACATTTATTTAGAGGGACATTTTAATTTTTCCCCCCTCAAGCTCCTTCATCAAAGCACAGCCATGCAATACATGATACACCACAACATCTGTACTCTACAGTCAAAACTAAAAAGCGAAACTAAAACTACAACCTCCGCTTAAGCAATTTTCTCTCTCTCTCAGGGTATGGTTAGACTAGAGATTATAGCGCGTTTGTTTGTAGCGCTTCCCAATTTAGCGCAATAGGTATTGTGCTAGTGCAGTGGTTCTCAAACTTTTTGTAGTGGTGACCCCTTTCCCACACCGGGCCTCTAAGCGCAACCCCCCCTTGGGGTCAGGCGGGGGGCGTGCCTGCAGCCCACTGTGGCAGGGGCTGGGATGGGGGGGTTCCAGCAGCCTCTTGAGGCCAGTGGGGGAGGGGGTGATCCAGCTGCCCACGGAGGTGCCGGCAGCCCACCGCCGCAGGGGCCGGGCTCATGGGGGCACCGGAAGCCCACCTCAGCAAGGGCTGGGGTCGGGTTGGGTACATGGCAGTGCTGGCAGCCCACCGCAGCAGGAGCCAGGGCCCGGACTGGGCTCACGGGGCCGCCAGCAGCTCGCCGCGGCGGGAGCTGGGACCAGACTTGCGGGGCCACCAGCAGCCCGCCGTGGTGGGAGCTGCAGCCGGGACCGGCCTTATAGGGGCACCGGCAGCCTGCCGCGGCAGGGGCACGGGCTGCCTGCAGCAGCAGGGGCTGGATGCCAGCAGCCCGTGGCAGCGGCATTGTTCAGGGCCGGCTGCTGGCAGGAGGGGCTTGCGACCCCCACAGAACTGGCTCGCGACCCCCAGAGGGGTCCCAACCCCCACTTTGAGAACCAATGCGCTAGAGCCTGTGCACATTTAAACCCTGTAGCACTAAAGAATGCACACATTAGCAGCGCTTCTGGCGGCAGTGACTGTAGCGCGATAGGGCAGGTATCCCAGCATTCAGCTAGGTCAGGGTTTCTCTGGGGTCGCTAGCTCCTGCCCCCGCAACTCGCGGCGACTGGGGCTGGGGCGCAGCCCCCCCAGTCCCCAACGCAGGTGGGCTCCGGGCTGCCCGCTGGCCCCCAGTCCCCACAGCGGGCGCACTGCCCGCTGCTTCCCGTCCTCGTAGCGGGCAGGCTGCCCGCTGCTCCCCGGTCCCCCGTCCCTGCCGCGGGCAGGCTGCCAGGTTCGCCCCGGTCCCCTGTCCCCGCAGCGGGCGGGCTGGGGACCGGCACGCAGCCGCCCCCCCCCTCTCCCCCCGCTGTGGGGACGGGGTACCGGGGCGAACCCGGCAGCCCGCCCGCAGCGGGGACGGGGGTGCACGCAGCAGCCCGCCCGCTGCGATGACGGGGAGCCGTGGGCAGCCCGCCCGCTGCGATGATGGGGAGCCGTGGGCAGCCCGCCCGCAGCGGGGACTGGGGCTGGGGCGCAGGGGGGGGGTCAGTTTTTGTTGTTGTTTTTTTAATAAAAAAAATAAAAATCGGAGAACCGCTGCCTTATTGCGTAATAAGTTAATAGACTGGCCCTAACACGCTACAGGGAATACGCAAAAAGCCTTCTGACTCTCAGAGAGGTGGTTTTATAGTTGCGCTTTAAACGGTGACTTATTGCGCAAAATGTTACTTGCAAGTGTGTAGGGTTAGATAATTATAGCGCTCCTGGAGGGTTTTAGCACTACAAAGCGCCAGTCTAACCATGCTCTCAGGTGAAAAATCAAGTGGAAGAAGAGCACGCTTTCCTGAGTGAACCATTCTGCTAAGGAGCAGTTTTGCAGTTAGACATGATTTCACAGCATAACGTAACAGCCAGACCAGCATAATCAATTTTAAAATTTTACATACTGTGTTTTTGGAGGACTAAAAAAAAACCGAGCTGTCGGAGCAGCAGCCCGCCCGCCAGAGGGCCGGGGCGGCAACTCCGCAGCCCGCCCGCTGCCGGGACCCGGGCAGCAGCCGGGAGCCGGCAGCCAGCCCGCCTGCTGTCTGAACCCGGGCGGCAGCCAGCCCTCGACAAATGGATTTCGGATGCCTCAGACTTGCTTAGAAATTTTGTCCGTTGCATCCGAAGTCAGTTAAATCGAGGTCCGTTAAATCGAGGGTTTACTGTACTCTGTCTTTGGCATCATTCTTTTAATGGTACTGTTGTTTTAGTCTCAGTGACCATAATAAAATCACCTTCTGCATCTCCTCACTCCTCCTTCTTCCTGTAGCTATGTAGTAAACCCAGTATATGGCCATCTCTCCCACATAGATACTGTATGCAAGATGATGAGGTGACCTTACATCTTTTAGATTTATTTAAACATCCAGGCAGTTCAAGAATCTCTGAAGCCCTCAGTGAATCCGTTTGGTTGGGCCACCCCACTACAACTGGCAGGTATATTTACAAAGAGAGTCAGTGACAAAGAAGATGGAGCCTCAGTTTCTTCTTCAATAGAAGAGAACCAGCAACATGCTTAGGCAAGGGAAGATTAAGGTGGAGACACGAGAACCTCCCCAAGAAGTTGTCAGTCCCAGAGTCACGTCTTACGCTAAACTCCATGTAGCACTAGACCACATACAGCACACAGGGCACCAACATTTCCATTTGCCTTTTTTGGGTTGTGGTCCCTGTGGCCCCTCCAGCTTCTGTTTAGTAGGATCAGTCAAGGCAATGCTGCCAGACATTATCCTCCCTGCAATTTTACACTTAACACTGAACAAGTCAGACAAATTCTACCAAACACTAACTCTCACCATTCCCTGCTTTTGGCTTTTTCCCATAGGGATTTATTCTCAATCTCAAAATACTGCGCTGCTAAGCTACTTGATAATGTGTAAAAGCCAATTCCATCTATGCCGGGGTTTCTCAAACTGGGGGTCGCGAGCGCTCCCAGGGGGGTCGCAAGCTCCTGCCGCTGCCGAAAAGCCACCAAATTGACTAGTTCCGCATTCGGCGGCTATTTTTGGTGGATATGTTGAGCGCTTCCGACATTGGTGAGGCCTCATCTGGAGTACTGTGTCTATTCGACATTGGTGAGGCCTCATCTGGAGTAGTGTGTCCAGTTTTGGGGCCCACACTACAAGAAGGATGTGGAAAAATTGGAAAGAGTCCAGAGAAGGGCAACAAAAATTATTAGGGGCCTGGAGCGCATGACTTATGAGGAGAGGCTGAGAGAACTGGGCTTGTTTAGTCTTCAGAAGAGAAGACTGAGGGGAGAATTGATAGCTGCTTTCAACTACCTGAAAGGGGGTTCTAAAGAGGATGGATCTAGACTGTTCTCAGTGGTAGCAGATGACAGAACAAGGAGTAATGGTTTCAAGTTACAGTTGGGAAGGTTTAGATTGGATATTAGGAAAAACTTTTTCACTAGGAGGGTGGTCAAGCATTGGAATGAGTTACCTAGGGAGGTGGTAGAATCACCTTCCTTAGAGGTTTTTAAGGTCAGGCTTGACAAAGCCCTGGCTGGGATGATTTAGTTGGGGATTGGTCCTGCTTTAAGCAGGGGTTTGGACACTAGATGACCTCCAGAGGTCCCTTCCAACCCTGATATTCTATGATTCTATGAATGCGGAATTAATCAATTCGGCGGCTTTTCGGCAGACATAGAAAGGTTGCCGCCAGAGAAGAAAAAAGGGTCGCAGTAAGTTTGAGAACCGATGATGCAGCCAAAGAACTCACATGTTAATTATACACATAGACTAGATCCTTGGCTTTCAGACTTTAGTTAGCTATTCAGACACTTTGAATATGCATCTGAATGGTAACTATTGTTGTATGCAGTGTTGTTGCAGCTGTTTGGTTTCCAAGCGATTAGAGAGATAAGGCAGATGAGATAAATCTTTTACTGGACAAACTTCTGTGGATGGGAGAGAGGTTTTCAAGTTTACACCTGTGTAAGCTCAAAACCTGTCTCTCCCACCCACAGAAGTTGGCCCAATATATTACTTCAATCCCCCCTTGTCTCCCTATTAACCATTGCAGCATTCCCCTGTGTTTCCAGTAACTCGTAATATCAAATTCCATGATACCCAAGGTCTGCTTGAGATATTTTACTCAGATTTACCTTCTCAGATTGCTCTCCACAGCAGAGCCACTCTGCTTCGTGTGGTGGCAGCAAAGTTTTATTTACTAAAACCCTATGTTTTGCATTCCTATGTTCTGCCTCTTCAGGCAGGAAGATTTCAGTAAAGGTAAATTCCCTGCCAGCACCCATAGCATGGCTTACATGCTGCAAAAGGGGGTGACAATCACATGAACAGGAGGAGTAGGGAAAACTCAAAACAGTGGTGAGATGGGCATGGTATTGGATGAAGAAATCTAAAGCCTAACTAAGTGCATTGTCCTGTGGACACTAAATGTAAGACTAAATCTTGATCTCACTAAATTCAATAGGAAAACTCCCACTAACATCAATGGAACTAAGACTTGGTGAAAAGGCCGTACATTCTCCACTGCTAAAATCTGCCAAGGCAAAATACACACTATGACATCCTAGGCAGTGTATATGAGATGTACTGACATTCGAGGTATAAGAACCCAGACAGAATAGAATAGAAGTTAACTCCTGTAGCAACCAGATATCTATAAGGAACCTGACCTTTTTTTTTTTTAAATGGGACTTCTGAAATTAGACTTTATGGGACTAACCTTTTCCCCTACTGGAAAATTTCTGCGTTGTTTATAGCAAAAGGATTCACCAAGCAGTGCTAAGAACATTTATTTGGCTAACTGCTTGCAGTGTTGTAGCCGAGTTGGTCCCAGGATATTAGAGAGACAAGATCGATGAGGAAATATCTTTTATTAACCCAACTTAAACTGGTGCGAGAGACAAGCATTTGAGCTTACACGGAGCTGCCCTTCATGTCGTGGGAACTTGCGTAGAGTGTCACAGTGAAATACAAGATCGAACAGATTGTTTAGCATAAGTAATTAACACATATTTCAAGTGAACATTCAAGGTGAAGTGACTCATCATTTGGCTACCACATTTCAGGCATTTTGTTACAGCTTCAGTGATAGATTTCTCTGTCATTCCAGGAACAAGAAATGTTTCCAAATCAATGTAACACTTCAGAGTGGGCTCTCCAGAACACCCTAAAAGAGCTGGGTGTCTAAGGATTTGTCTATGCTTATAGCACTCCAGCTTGGTGAGACTGTAGTGCTTAGTGAAGATGCTACCTGCTCCAATGGGAGAGCATCTCCCATCAAAGTAGGTACTCCACCTCCTTGAGAGGCGGTAGCACTCCCATTGATACAAAGCACTGTCTACACCAGGGTTTCTCAAACTGGGGGTCGCGGCTCCCCAGGGGGTCGCAAGCTCCTGCCGCCGCAACTCGCCGCAGCCAGGGGCCGCGCCGCAGCCGGCCGGCCGGCCGCAACAGGGACCAGGGAGGGGTCGCGCCGCAGCTGGCTGCCTGCCCGCAGCGGGGATGGGGGGGGGGGTCGCGCCGCAGCCGGCCACCGGACCGGAGGGGTCATGGCGCGCCGACGGCGCAGGAAAAGGGGTCGCAGTCTCAATAAGTTTGAGAACCGCTGGTCTACACCAAGGGTTCAGCCAGTACAACTACATTGTTCGGGGTGGGGATTTTCCACACCTATGAGCAACATAATTATATCAACATAACATACGTTGGTAGTGTGGCCCAAGCCCGAGGTTGAGAAATTCAAAGTTTCCTAAGGGAGCTAATGCAGCAACCTCTACTAGTAACATTAAATTACCTCTAGGAAAAGGATATTATTGGGTGAAACCCTGACCCCATTAAAATAAGTAGCAAAACTCTCAGTGATATTAGTAGGGCTAAGATTCCACACAGTTTAATCACTGTATATTGAATTTTTATGATGAACTGAAAATACAACATTCATTAGCTCCCCTGATCTAGCAAACACTTATGCATGTGAACAACTTTATGTTCAAATGGGGAAGTTGCTCATGTGCATAAAAGTGTTTGCAGCATCAGACCCAACAAGTATTTAATAGCATATAAAGACACTGAAAAGAAAAAGGTAGCAAGTATGAGAAGTATACACAAAGTATTTTAGATTACATGACAAAACAGATGAAAAGATTTTATGTATATTTGCAAAGAACAGCTTTCAAGAATCAAAGAAACGCTAGCATTTTGTCTCTTGCTGCTCATCAAGAGAGGCGAGTTTCAGGAAATAAAGTAACATACAGCCTGTGTACTTTAAACCACTTTTTGATCTGCAAGTCACACAAAACCCTCTGCATTCAGCACTAACCACAGGTGCCTATTTCCCTAGCAACAGTTTGAAGGCCAATTTCATTTTGACTGAAGAACATTTAACAAGTTACATAAGGAGCACTGCACGTTGGTGCTGTAACAGCAGCTGCTTTTCACACTTACCAAATGTTATTTACATAGTATTGAATGGGCCAATACTTTGCTGCAATAACAGAACCGAAGACAAAAAATTACAAATAAAAATGACTAATCCATATTAAACAGTAATGTTAAAAGACACAAACTTTCTTTAGCCAAGTTTTAATATAAAGCAGATTTCTCTTTATTCTTCAACGGCACATTTAGTCTGTCACTTTATTAGAGCAAACCTTTCCTTTGTCCATCGAGATTTGAGACTTTGAGAACCAGACTAGATAGCAAAAAAACAATACAACACAGCAATTATATGCTAACTTTAGGGATATTTTACTACCCTGTTTCCCCGAAAGTAAGACATCCCCCGAAAATAAGACGTACTTCCAGTTTTGCCTCTCGCTGTAATATAATGTAATGTAATTTTGGGAGCAAAAATTAATATAAGACACTGTCTTATTTTCGGGGAAACACGGTAGCTATAGAAATTAACAAATTTTACATAACCATTAATATCTAAAATCTGTGGAAATCCCAAACTGTGCAGATGACCCAAAGAAGAACTGTGTGTAAACTCAAAAGCTCATCTTTTTCACCAACAGAAGTTGGTCCAATAAAAGATATTACTTCACCCACCTTCTCTCTTTAATATCCTGGGACTAATACAGCTACAATACTGAATACAGGATAGATATTGTCCGTACTAAGAAACCCTAGGCTTATACTGGAGCAATTATAACATCTGTCTGAATCACAATACACATTTCCAAACTTATTTGATCCTTACCAGACCTGATCAAGACATCGGGTCATTGACTGAACTTTCACTGGCATGGTATTAACTAAATTTTGGAAACACAAATTTCATTACATGGTATTTATGTCAATAGTGTTAACAATACATTGGAGGGGAAGAAAAAGGGAGTAGGAAATGGCAAAAAAGGAAAAAGTCAAGTCAAACAAAACCAGTTATGAGATGTACTTGCTATCCTGACCTGTAAGTTCATTTTTTATTCAAAACATGAGTGATACTTTAAAGAGACTTGCTGAAATAACTGTTTAAAAATATATAAAAAACCCACAAAGAGGATTACTCAAGCACTGCGTGGTTACTAGCTGTGGGATCTTCCAATTAGTTCAAAGCATGCTTCCCACAAGCCTACTTCAGAAAGGATCTCAGTTCTGTAAGTTTGTTGTTTTTTTAAAACCAGTCTATACAAAAGTTGGTACTGAGTCACAAAGAAAGTATCTATGGGCAGTTTACATAGCAATAGCATAGTACGATAACAGGATTCCCATACTGAACACTATCTTCAGTATTACGAAGAGGCAGCTGCCTCTGTATAGTTGTGGTTTCAGACAACTTCTGTGATAAATCCCTATTTTGTACCCCCATAACTTTGGTTTGTGACTTGTTACATTTACATGGAGTTCAATGATTTTCTTTAGTCTTTACAGAAACAGTCGCTTTTGAACTAGAGCTCATTAAAAATGACTGAAAAGAAATGTTGATATTTACCTTTATGCCTGTCTCTATCATGCTAAAATATTGTTATTTATTTGGTTTATCAGGAGCAGAACTGGGCATATTGTTCTTATCAAGTGTACATGTGTGTGCGGGTCTGTGTGTATATGTAGTGTATTTTACCATAACAAGCTTAACTGTGAACAAAAATAAATGCTATTCTTTCAGCAGTATTTTGAAAATATATACACCACAAAACATTTTGGAAAAAAAAAACACATTAATGACATCATTGGTCAGCATCCAAAGCAGGTCCTCAAACACATATAATTTTTTCATATCCTGATAAAGTTTATGCACTTTCCCATTTAACTACCTATACAAAATTATTCTCAGCAACAGTAATTGTAAATACTTTACAAAAGAATTCTCCATGAAACAAAAGGAACCAACTTCAGCTTGCCACGCAGGAGCATAGCTTCGCAGGAACATGATATGGAGATTAATCATATTGAGGGTTGGACAAAATACCCGACACCCCTGTCCAGAAAAGAGGGGACAGAGGTGAAGTTAATATCATGGCCAATGAACAAAACTCCAGCAACAAACTCACAAGGGGAGGTGTGACAGTCACCCCAATGGGAGAACAGGGTGGTCTGAACCCCAAAAATAAGCAGTTGAATCAACCACTTTAACATTGAAAACCTGCTCCCAGAGTAGGAAGCCTCAAGCACCTGTGTAACCATTAGCTACCATAGTGTGAGAAAGAGAAAGAGTGCAACAAGCCACCTTCCCGGTAACCTGTCTCGAAGACTTTGGACCACACTAAACCGCATCTGAACAACCATAGAACCTGTAGCAACTTGATGCACAAGTGGAAAATCAAAGACTCCCCTTTCTGTGACTGCAACGAGAACATCCAAACCAAACACATCATCATATATCACTTTTCCTTCAAATTTTTTTACATCCATGCATGGAATTAATTTTATGTGCACCAATATTGAGATGATGTATGGCAGGAGTGGGGCCGAGGGGTTCGGAGTGTGGGAGAGGGCTCAGGGCTGGGGCAGAGGATTGGGGCACAGGGGGATGAGGGCTCTGTCTGGGGGTGAGATCTCTGGGGTGTGGCCGGAGATGAGGAGTTTGGGGTGCAGGAGGGGGCTCAGGGCTGGGACACAGAGCTCTGGCTGAGGGTGAGGGCTCTGGAGTGGGGCCAGAGATGAGGGGCTTGGGGTGCAGGCAGCTCCAGGGCTCAGGCCAGGGGAGAGAGGTGCCTCTCCCTTCCTCAGCAGTTCAAGGTCTGGGGACGGGGGAGAGGTGCCTCTCCCTGCCACAGCCCTGCACACCCCAACTTGTTCTCTGCCCATCCCACTACCTCTCTTCTCTCCAGGTCTCTGTGGCTGTGCACCTGCAGGGCCCTTGATAGCCCGCTGCATGGCTTAGAGGGAACTTAGTGTAGTGCCCATATATGGATTCAGAGATGAAATGGACAATATCCACAAGGTCACAGAGACGACCTTGAAGTGGCTTTTGGACCTACAACTGCATCTATAGATTGTTGCTCTGTAGATGTCATACGCACACAAGAGAAAACAAGAGAAGTCAAAGGACCATCACATTCCACAATTTAAGCTATTTTAAAAAGGACCAAAGCAGAGCATTATGGAGCAACCCAACTTCAGCTTCTTGTAACTCATCCCGCCTTCAATATCTTCCTTTCTTCATTTCAATTTTTTGTTCCATTTGAACTTCTTGAGCTATTTAGTTTCATGCCCATAAATGTAATTATTATACACCCATCTCCTAGATACATCTGCACCACCTGGCTCCCTGAACAGAGTACAGGTCACGTGGGAGCAATATTTTGTCGATCCTTTCTCTTAAATATGGGAAGTTTAAATTTGAATGTGTGCTTTTTTCCTTTACAGTCAACATCAGTGTGACACCAGGAACATTCCATGATTTCTCATATTATCTCTAAGTGCACTGGTAGGTTTCAGTTTATCCAGCATTGTTGACATGCTTTTAAATCTCAATGACTACTGCTTTTCCACATGGCACAAGAATCGAAATCAGAGCTTTGTTTACACTCAATCTACTGTTTGCAATTTCATGTCTAAGATTAGATACTGGAGATTACATTTTTAATCCTTTAGTGAGCAAAACTTAGCTCACATTCCAAAGGTTATGAACTGCTATGTTTTTATTTAAGAAACACCAACAATTAAGCAACACTGTCAGTCTAGGCTATTTTAAGGAATACACACATGATTGACCCTCACAGAAGCCCAACCCTCCCTCACCTAACATACTATTGTTGTTAATTATTTGTATTACAGTAGGGCACAGAGATCTGACAGTGGCCAATGCCAGTTTCCCCAGAGGGAATGAACAGAACAGGTAATCACCAAGTGTTTCATCCCCTGTTGCCCATTCCCAGCTTCTGGCAAAGAGGCTAAGGACACCATCCTTGACCATCCTGGCTAATAGTCATTGATGGACCTATCCTCTAAGAATTTATCTAGGTTTTTGTTTTTTTAACTGTTAAGCCTTGGCCTTCACAACATCCTCTGGCAAGGAGTTCCACAGGTTGACTGTACATTGTACGAAAAAATACTTCCTTTTGTTTGTTTTAAACCTGCTGCCTATTAATTTCATTTGGTGGTCCCTAGTTCTTATGTTACGAGAAGGCATAAATAACACTTTCTTATTTACTTTCTCCACACCACTCATGATTTTATAGACCTCTATCATATCCCCCCGTAGTGGTACCTTTTCCAAGCTGAAAAGTCACGGTCTTATTAATCTCTTCTCATACAGCAGCCATTCCATACTCCTAATCATTTCTGTTGCCCTTGTCTGAACCTTTTCCAAGTTCAATATATCTTTTTTGAGATGGGGCGACAACATCTGCATGCAGCATTCAAGATGTGAGCATACCATGGATTTATATAGAGGCAGTATGGTATTTTCTGTCTTATTATCTGTCTCTTTCTTAATGATTCACAACATTCTGTTCCCTTTTTGGACTGCCGCTGCACACTGGGTGGATGTTTTCAGAGAACTATTCACGACGACTCCAAGAGCAATTTCTTGAGTGATAACAGCTAATTTAGACCCCGTCATTATATATGTGTAGTTGGGATTATGTTTTCCAATGTGCATTACTTTGCATTTATCAACACTGAATTTCATGTGCCATTTGGTTGTCCCATCACCCAGTTTTGAGAGAGCCTTTCGTAGCTCTTCACAGTCTGCCTGGCATGTAACTATCCTGAGTATCATCTGAAAATTTTTCCACCTCACTGTTTAACATATTCATCAATGATCTGGAAAAAGGGGTAAATAGAACCAGGCCCAGTACAGATTCCTGGGGGACACCACTATTTACCTCACTCCATTCTGAAGACTGACCATCTATTCCTACCTTTTGTTTCCTATCTTTTAACCAGTTACCAATCCGGGAGAAAAAATTCCCTCTTATCACATGACCTTGCTTAAGAGCCTTTGGTGAGGGACCTTGTCAAAGGCTTTTTGAAAAACTAAATACACTATGTCCCCCTTCTCCACATCCTTGTTGATCCCCTCAAAGAATTCTAGTAGATTGTAAATCATGCCTCACCAAAAATCATGTTGACAATAATTTTACCACTACTCTCCTTGCTGGGGAGGAGTACAGAAATCGATTTTAAGAGCCCTTTAAGTCGACAAAACGGGGTTGGTTGTGTGGACAGATTTAGTTTTAATTTGACATAACACAGCTAAATTTGACATAATTGCATACTGTAGACCAGGTCTTAGTATCTTTGTACAGTCTGCAAGGTGTTACTACCATGCTTTGTCAACAATAAACCTAGCCTGGTGCCTTCGTACCTTAATGGATTTTGTGGTCATTGGGTGGTTCACTCAAGGTCTGCTGTGCCGGCTGTCTGCACAGAGCTGGGGCAGCACCCAGGGAAAACACACGCAAGCAGCCAAACATCTAACAACAATACATACCATGGACCTGATCTTTTCTAGTAATAAAGTTGGGGTATCATCAGAGACTGAGCTATTAGAAAAAGAGGCGCAGGAACAAACTGATCATTTAAAAAGCAATAAGTCACTAGATCCACATGGTATACATTCAAGAATTCTGAAAGATTTCACGTAGGAAGTATTTGAGCTGCTAACAATACAGCCTCTCATTAAAATCAGCTTCTGATCCACATGACTGGAAGGTTACAAATGTTGTCCCTGTATTTAAAAGAAGACACAAGGGGGGGATTATGGACTAGCTAGTCTCACATCTGTACTTGATAAACTGGTTGAAATAATAATTAAAAATAGAATAATGAAGCACCTGGAAGATTAAGATCTAACCAACATGGCTTCTGCAAATAAAAAATCTCACTAATCTATTAGAGTTATTTTATCCACTAATCTATTGATTATTCAAAACAACTTGTTGACATAATGTACAGTATATGGACTTTCAAAGGCCTTTGATAAGGTCTCTCACATGACGCTAATAAAGAAACTAAGCAGTCATGGGGTGAGAGGCAAAGTATTGTCATGAATCAAAAACGGGCTTGGAGATCAAATAAAGAACAGGATAAAATGGTCCATTTTCACCAGTAGAGTACCTCAAGGTTCCATACCAAGTCTGATGTTGTTTAATATGTTTATTAGAAATTGGAATGAGTAATAACTTAGCAAAGTTTGGAGAGGAGACAGACTTATTTATGTTGTCTAAAACCAGAGAGGATTTAAAGAACTTCAGAGACTCTTAACCAAGCTAGGTCACTGGGTAATATGGTGGCAAATGAAGTTAAATGTTGATATATGAAAAGTAATACACACCGGAAGGAAAAATTTAAGTAGTCATATTCCTTACAAAACTCTAAATTAACTGTATTATAATACAATAATATACACCAATTCTCTGCCCTTATTTTGAGTATTGTGTAATGTACTCCCCACGACCACCATCTCGAAAAGGATACTGCAGAATCTGATGGAGATGGGCAACAAGAATTATTAGAACTAAGGAAAAAATATCTATCATCTGAAAATTAAAAAGATCAGGATTGTTTACCAAAACAACAATGGTCCTGATTATAGAAATAAAAATAAGAAGGATATAACAGAAGGCAGATAAGGAGTTTTGGCCTTCTGTCTCACAACACAAGAACAAGGGAACATTCAATTAAATTAAAAGATGGCAAATTCAAAATTATAAAAGGAAACACTATCACCTGGTATGTAATTAGACTGTGGATTCATTGCCGTAGGAAGTAGTTAAGACTTCACAGTACATTCTTAGCAAGTTTCAAAAACAGATTGGACATGTTTATGGATAACAAGAAAACCCAGAGTTATAGTTGTTATTGCTTGACAAATTCTGAAAGCTCAAACTTCAGGCTTAAATCACTATCTTCTCATTAAAAGGTTAGGATGTGGTCTATGTAGATGGCAGGCTATTCCATTCTGACTACTGCAAGATTCTTATTGCTTTTCCTGAAGTATCTGTCAGAAAGAGGACATAGGACTACCTGGACCTCAGATCAGATCCAGTGTGGTAATTCCTATATTCCTAAAAGACGAGCTATGACCCACAGATTTTATAATCTAAACAGACAACACAAAGGGTGAGGGGGGTAACAGAGGCACAGAGAGGTGAAGTGACTTGCCAAAGGTCATACATAAAATCAGCTGCAGAGCTAGGAACAGAACCCACTCCCATAACTCCTAGTGCATTACCTTATCCACTCACCGTAGAGCTTCTCATGGAAAGGGACACTCTTTAAGTACACAATTTAATGTCCCACTTGCAACTGCTCAGCACCATTCAGGATCAAACCGTAAACCACGACCCTTCCCAAAAACAAGCACACACGCCTCAAGGAATTATTAAACAACTACATCCTGTGGCGAGAGTGTAACTGATTCCCAAATGAACTTCTTGGTAATCCAATCTCTCCATTCTGGACACACACATGAGGTCTAAAAACCTCAGAAGCCATATGGAGCAGGAATGGTCCATGTGGTTAAAGCAAAGGACTCAAGAGAGCTGTGTTCTAATTTCTACCAGTGCCACAGACTTCAAGTGTGGCTTTGGGCATGTCCCAGCTTCAGTGTCCCTTTTCCTCTAGTTGTAAAATGGGTATAACACCGCTTTTTCAAAAATGGTGTTGATAGGCAAGCTTAATATTCAATAAGACACTTCTGAGAGGTATAGAAGTTCAAATAATTATCTATTACGTACAGATCATTTAGCTTGTTCTTAACACAACAGTAAACATCATTTTTGGCATTTCCATAATTCTGTTGGACTGCATTTCAATTTATCTTACTTTAGCTCAGGCAAATTATCCCTTCAGGAAAATTCTTGAAATACAATTCTGGCCTTTGAAATACCATGTGAAATAACAATTAAACCATTCTACACATGGGCTGTAACGGATATTCTGCTACCCCTGCTGTGCATTCAGCTCTCCTTTTGACATCAAGAGCTGGGGAGCTTATGTATGGAACAGCAGCATGTCAGAGCCCACATCAGAAATGCTATTACAGGACACCCAAGTTCTTTCACAGTGCTTCAGAAAAGAAAGTTTGGTTTTGCAACAGCAAACCAAATCAGTACAATTTAATAGGATGTGTAGGTAGCTAGGGGTGAAGGATACAATTAGGAGTTTCCTTCCAACGTTATGACAAGGAAACCACAACTTCTCTACATGCCAGGCCTGCCAACTGGGTGGAGGAAGGGGTGGGAGGCGGGGTCTCCACGGATTGCCCCCACCCCGAGCACCAACTATGCAGCTCTTATTGGTTGCTTTCAGGAGCCACCCAAGGTAAGCGCTAAATTCCTTGCCCCCTCCTGCACCCCGCCCCCGCACTCCGCATCCCTCACCCCCTCCCAGCGCCCCCGCACTCCGCATCCCTCACCCCCTCCCAGCGCCCCCGCACTCCGCATCCCTCACCCCCTCCCAGCGCCCCCGCACTCCGCATCCCTCACCCCCTCCCAGCGCCCCCGCACTCCGCATCCCTCACCCCCTCCCAGCGCCCCCGCACTCCGCATCCCTCACCCCCTCCCAGCGCCCCCGCACTCCGCATCCCTCACCCCCTCCCAGCGCCCGCACTCCGCATCCCTCACCCCCTCCCAGCGCCCGCACTCCGCATCCCTCACCCCCTCCCAGCGCCCGCACTTCGCATCCCCTCTCACACTCAAACTCCTCGCAGAGCATGCGCCCCAACCCCCTGCCCCAGCCTGATGAGGGTGGATGAAAGCAAGTGATGCGGGGGGGGGGGTGTGGAGTGAGAAGGGGTCAGGGCCTCAGAGAAGGGGCAGGGCAGGGCATGGTATCAGGGAAGGGATGGGGCATGGGCAGGGCAAAGGTCTTTGGGGTTGCATGATTAGACAGTTGGCAACCCTACCGGGTGGGCATTTGGAAGCCCTGACCATGTTGGAAGAGCGTGCCCAACGTGCAGCCAGCAGCTTGCTGGGCACTAGCCAGCGCAGGCATAGCACTGCTCAAATATCAGGTGGACCACGGGCGCAGCTTGTGAATGCATGGGGACTCATTGACTGTTCTGCCCTGGGCTCCGGAATTGCTGTCAGTAGGCCTGCTAGGTACAATTCTGGCCACCACATGAATCATCATCAATAATTCATCCCTTCCTAAAGCGCAGTTATATTGCTCAAATATCCACTAAAAGCAGCCTTCTCATGAAGTGAGAGAGAGTTTCATTTGTATGGACATTCAATTAAAGAAATATTCAAACTGTGACGAATGCATGTTGATTCAGCGATTAAGGTGGGAAATGAAGCTTGTGATATGAACTTCCTCATTTCACAGGAATTTAAGAGGAAACCCTTGTCACCTCCCCCTCAGTTGATTTTCTCCAGGAGAATCTGTCTACCGGTTCCTCGGGCCTGGTTTGCCCTGTGAGACTAGATACTGTTCAAAAAGCTCTGGACAAAGACCAGCAATAAAGACCATCCCCTCTTCCCTCCCACCCCCTGAGAAAACACCAGTAGTATGAATTTGCCAAGCATGCAGTCGGGGTAGTTCTGCAATTCCCTATTTTAACTCAGAACATAAACAGTTACTCAGTGGCTCAGACAGAGGCGACTGCTCTGCCAAAGAAAGGAAAAGAAAAAGTAACTTAAATGAGGAATGATGGAAAAGGGATGGGGAAAAAGCCAGTCAGATCAGCAGAGTCAAATGAAAAGTCCCTGCACACAGCCTTGGAAAGAAGCTAGTCTCAGATGGATATACACAGAGCAGAAAGGGGAGTGAACAGAGGGAGCTCCGGAATGGAGAACAGCCTGTCCTCAGTTTGGGAATGCTGGGGCAGTGAATGATGATAATTCAGTCTGGGAGGCAGTATCAGAATTAGGTCATCTTCTACACTGAGCCATCGCCGTGATTCTGTGAGTAGCTCTTTTTCCTCTGGATGCGTACTGAAGCAGTGCCTTAGAGCGGAGGCACTGTGCTGCTGTAGGTGGTGACTTTCACACGGCACTTGTGCTTATTAAAAAACCTACATTACTTCTCACAAAGAATAAGGACATGATGCCAGTATCATGGACAAATTCCACCTCCCGCAAATTCTAATATTTTCATTTCTGTAACATCTTCTGTCTCCATCCAGGGATCCCAAAGATCAGTGAATAAAGACTCATAAGACTCCTTCGACACCAGGAAAATTACTGTCCCCATTTTTTTAGTAAAGAAAATGTGGGCACAAAGAGACTGAGTTGCCTTAAGTCACAGCAGGAACAGAACATAAGTCTCCTGACTGCCAGGTTTATGCTTTCACCTCTACATAATGTTTCCTCTCTCTTGCAATTCCAAGTGGAGAGTGTTCTTCACTTCCAGCCCTAAACTGCAGTATGATGGTGTGACCTGTTAAACTGCCCATGTGTTGCATCCCAGAAGTATCTGCATTTCAGTACAGGGAGGGAAGTGAGAGGAAGACAGAGATCTAGTGATAGAAATTTAGGTTGTAAAATGTCTTTGGGATCCTTTGAGCTAAACAGTGCTATTTAATTCGGGAGTGCTCAGGACAAATGTGGTGACTTCAGCGTGGGGCCATCAACTCTTGCTGGTGGACGCTCTTACAATTTTTCCTAAAATACTTAGTAAACTTTAAGAAAAACAAATAAATGTGCACACAAACACGTCCAAATCATTCTAATTTATTTACTGCTAGCTAGTAAGTCAGTTATGAAAAGGGATATTTACAAGTATCACTTATCAGAGCAGACTTACTCAGCCCTGGCAAGCATGGACACAAATTAAGCCCTGGATGGGGAGTTAGGGAAGGCAGCAGGGACCAAGGATATGGGGGCAGAGGCAAAGAGAGGCAGCAGGGGGCTGGAGCCCAAAGCCCTGCAGCTGGGGGTGGGGTCTGGGGATGGACCATGAAGCTGTGTGGCCAGAGCCTGGAGCCTGCCACCATGGGCCTGGAGCCCAAAGCCTGGGTCTTGATGCTCCCAGGAAGGTGGGGAACTCACCAACTGCCTGCTCCTCCAGCGCTGTGCCCCAGGTATCTCCAGGGTGGGGCAGGGCCACCCTGCTGGCAGTCCCAGCAACCAACACCAAGGCGGTGCATCCAGAAGCAACAGGGAAGGGGACCCCACTATTTTGCCCCTCACTCTCTATCACAGCCCCTGTCATAGGTTGTGGCCACAAGAAAAGATCCTGGTGGTCGCATCTGAGAAATGCTGGTCTGTGTCATGCTCTCATTTAAGTTAATGGAAGTTTTGCCCACAAAGTGGAAATTATAAAGTTTTTAACATGATTTCAAAACGTATAGCATTTATATTGCATACAACATCCCTAGGTACACATCAAGTTACAAGAATTTTACATTTACTTCACAGCCTAGCATGAGATGTCATTTATAGTTCCATCAAACTGAAATTTCATTTGTTTTGAAGACTTCTCTCTCTCTCTCTCTCTCACTCTCTCTCTCTCACACACAAATGTAAAAGATTTCAGAGGAAAATGTAATATTCAAATTAATAATGTCCCTTGAACATTTTCCTTGTCTAAAGTTAGACAATTTAACCATACCCTATGACAAAGCTATATTAGGAACTTCAGTGGTACCCAAAAGAAAAGAGATGTCTCAAAGGCAAACATTTACAATTCAGGCAGAAACCACTGTGTATTCAGTATGACAAATCCTATGCTCATAGGTGTATCAGACTATCCTGCTTTCGTCAGAATCCAAATACCCAGTGCTAGAGGAAAGAAAAGCAATCCATATGCAATCCTCAATTACCTAGCTCATTACATCAAACAGGTTCAAGCTTCCTTCTTAACTATACATACTAAAGAAAACTGTAAACACTTAAAAGAAATGAATGTCTCAGGAGTTTGGTAATGGGACACTCAGCTTTTTATTTCTTGAACACCATTTTAAAACCAGACTACATCAGCATAGCATAAATCAGATCAGAAAATGGAGGGGAACCCCCATAAACAACTAGGGACGTTTTCATTTCCATTGTTTGTTTGTTATTTTGTCAATAATTTCTCACCAGCTCTTCAAGTGACTGAAAGTGGGCTACCATTTGCTATACATCCATACATAGCACACACACATGCTGCTATTACCTCATGAAGGTTTGTTTAAGAATCCATTTAAGCATATTGAGGCACAAGAAACATTTGGGGAAAAAATGGAAATTAAATCCAAATGGACTTTCAAAACCTGTTTTACTATATATAGAAATTACAAAAAGAAATCAAGGCTTTTAAAAACGAGGTAGTCATTTTAAAAGTGAAACACTAAAAAGTGTCAGAATGTGCTCAATGACAAGCAAAGATTGATATTTTATTTCCCACAAGACTGTCAGATGGAGATGGAAGCCAAAAATGAGATGCAGGAGATCTGAAAGAATTACTCTACTAAAAGCAATGGCAATATTACAGAAACCAGTAGAGTCAAATTTGTATGTTGAAAAGAGAAAAATTCTCTGTACTACATCCACACAGGGTATTAAGTGCGAAGGAAGCTATTTGAAGTAAAAATTTAATTTTGATACAACCAATAATGATAATAGATAGATTAGATACATAGATTAGATAGAGATAGAAAAACAAAAATCAAACTGGGATCTCCATGCTAAAAATAGATTTATGCAACCCTACTTACTAGACAGCATGATAGTAAAAGCTGTGTTGCAACCTCCCATCTCCAAGCACAAAAGATAAAGCTATATTTCCACATAGATATTTGCATGTATTGTGGACACTAGATAGTGATGACACACTATAGTTGTCATGGTTAAAAATTAATCATGCTGTATCACGATGAATACAAATCAACGTCTTTAATGATCCAGACCAAATACAGAACTACTAGAGCTTTACAGATATAACCTTTATAGTAGCAAATGTTATAGCTAAGGGAGCAAATCAACTTTCATCTTAATTTTTGTTTGCTCATATGCTTGTGGCTTGGTTTTAGTTTTTATTAAAAAAGCCCCTCTCCTTATGAGAAATCGGTTCTCTCAGTGAGGTGAGCAGAAAACAATAATACAAATGATATATCATTAATTATTAAAAACAAGTAATATATACACTGATTTTTTTAAAAAGGCATTTTTGCTCACAGCTACAAATTCCAGTCTCTGCATGTGATTTGTGCCATGAGGAATGGACATTCAGGCTCTTGCAACTGTTACTACTGAACCCCTCCAGAATCCCACCGACTTCAACAGGGCTCCTCATAGTATGAGTAACATCCAACTTCACCAGTTCCAGGCCTTAGGTTCTGATTCTCCTAGCTTTATGCAGAACTTTATTCCATGAACAGCCCCACTGAAAACAATGGAACTATTTCTCTGTGTGGGCTTCTGGGTTTTGGAGTAGGCCTGATCTACCATAGTACAAACTGAAACGACTTCTGCAATTATCTTTGGTACAAGCACAATGAGGCTGGGGAGGATTCAGGAGAAGCCATATTAAAGAAAACAGTGCATGGAAATCTTTTTGATATAGAATAACTTCACTATTTCAGGCTAGTAAATCCAGAATAAAAGAACAGCACTACTCTGGGAGGAACTACTGCAAAATGCTAGACATGAAATTCGCTGACACAAACGGATGTTCTGCACCACAACCCACAGCCCCAGTTCCTGTTCAGAGCTCAGATACTCTCAAAACGACTCCCACTACGAGCTACGTTACAAGTACAAAAGAGTAGCAGTATCAATACCAATGTCACATGCTACAGAAAATAGAGTATATGTCCCTGGCCAGAGGTTTCCATTTCATGCACCACTCAAGTTGTGTACATTTGAATAGATATTTTCATATGCTAAAAGATGTAGCAATGTTGTGTCACACCAACATGTCTTGCAAATCAGTTGACTTCTCTGTGAAGAAAGGAAAGAGCCTACGCAAATACATTAACATTGTTCACCACGTCAGTGCCGGAGACTCCAATGATTTTAGAGTGCGTCTTTCAATATGCGGTAGTTTTCTTACACCACCAGCTCCTGGAGTGATTATTTAAAGATGAAATCTTTACTTTAAAAGGAAGGTAAGTTTCTAGTTCTCAGAGTGGTGGAGAAAACATTGAACAAGAGTCAAGTGCTCAAATGGCTCAAAAAAATCAGAAGGAAAATAAGTATCTACATTGTTTTATCCATGAGATTTTAGAAAAAATATCATCATGGTTTTGGAGTCTTGACTCATGATTTTTTCAACACAATAATTCAACTTGCTCTCTTCCCAGGTCACTAATTTGTAAACAACCAATAACCGTTGCCTAGTTTTCCACTCTAAAATCTGCAAGGCTATATTTTCACGGTGCAGGGGCTCTGCAGAGCTACTCATCTGTACATAAGTATGGGAGCACTATGAAATACCCCAGCACCTTGGAACAGTAGGACTCCTAAAACATAATCTGGTTCAAAAAATTTGGTTTTACATACAGGGGGACTGGTATGATTTCAAGCGAGAAGGACACGTACAAGAGCAATATGTTAGATGCACAAAGGAACTGGTCCAGGATAGTCAGATGTTAAAGTTATTTTTTAAGAATGCCACTGGATAGAGAATATAAGTTAAAGCCTGAATGAGTTATGTGCCCAATGATTGTGTCAATATTACTGTTTCCTTAATTGTCTAAATGTTCCGCTATTCTAATTGTTCTAAGCACATTTGGTTAGGGTTAGACATTAATTAACAACCGGTTTATAAAATGGTTTAGCCAGCCTGTGTGGAAGGAGACCAAAACAGGTTAATCCCATGTTCAAAAACAGTATTTAGGGTTAGTCTGAGAAACCAGTTTGGCTGCAACCACATTTGATCTCTATTTGTATATGGTTTGTAAATGCTCGTGGCAAGTGAAGACAAGGTCAGTGTAAATCAATCCACAAATGTGTTTTAAATCTACTAAGAGCTTTACAGCACTAGCATGAAGAAACACAGGATTTCCCCAACCATCCTTTTCAGTACAGTAGAACCTCAGAGTTATGATCACCAGAGTTAGGAACTGACCAGTCAACCACACACCTCATTTCAAAATGGAAGTACACAATAAAGCAGCAGCAGAGACCTCCCCCTCCCCAAAAAGAGGCAAATACAGTACAGTACTGTGTTAAATGTAAACTACTAAAAAAAGAAAAACAGCATTTATCTTCTACATAATAAAGTTTCAAAGCTGTATTAAGTGAATGTTCAGTTGTAAACTTTTAAAAGAACCACAATGTTATTTTGTTCAGAGTTACGAACAACCTCCATTCCCAAGCTGTTCGCAACTCTGAGGTTCTACTATACATTATCTGTGAATTCCAATGTAAGCCAATTTACATACCACCATGGAAACTATCTCACTGGTCATCATCATACCAGAATCATCCAGCTAATCTCCTCAACCAATTCTGCTGGAGGAATCTACCCACAGGGTGTTCTAAAATGCTAAGTGAGTTCTGAATATATACTGTGTGCAAGTTCTCTGGGGGAATGGACCTTTTGTCTGACCAGCACTGTGCACATTTGTGGAACTATAAATAAAATTATTCCACTGAATCTCATTTTGATTTTTTCAGATAATTGCATTGTTTTCCACTTCCCTTAGAAGTTTAATTTGGTGCAGACACCACTTTAAGTTTAAAAAAATTTGCTTTATTTTAAATCACGCCAGAGTAACTCCTAAATTTAATTACTTTCCAAAATGTAAAAATCTCAAATACATGCAGGCAAAGAACATTGGATGTAACATTCACTTTCAAACACGATGCATTTCATTAACCTGCATCACAATATGAATCAACACATTTGTCACGGTAATAGGACAAAGAGGGATTTTTTTTGTTTGTATTATCCTTAGGGATGTTTTAGGGTTTTTTGTTTGTTTGTTTGCAGATGTTAGTGTGCAAATGCTAAGCAGAGCACAGTCTAAAAATTAAAATTAAAAATGACTAAATCTGAAACAGGATGTTCATCAAGAACTGGTCAAAAAAAGTACATATTTTAAAAAGGCTACACTGAAATTTAGTTTCCTGCTATATAGGCAGAGTTAAATATACAAATCCTTTTAGCTGTGAAAAGAACTGGAATTTTGCTGACAATTCTGTTGATGATACTTGCGCCAGAATACAATCCAGTTCACTTTGACTTGCTCAGAGTAGTATTTCTGCAGTACCAGCAGACATAAAACTTCACTTGGATCTCTAAAACATGCAGGTGTGCCTCCGAATACAAAACCTGAGTAAAAAGGGTGCCATTTTACATAGTCACTTCTCACAGCAAAACCACATTTATGCTTCTAGGCTATTCCAAAAAGAACCAATCCTGCCTTTTCATACATATGCATGACTCCTGTTGACTTCAGTGAGACTGAGGCCATGTCTACAACTAGCGAGCTTACAGCAGCACAGCTATGCTAATGCGTCGCTGTAAGATTGCTTGCATAGTCACTCTACATCATAAGGAGAGAGCTCTCCCATCAATATAATAAAGCCATTGCCATGAGTGGCAGTAGGTATTTCATACCAGCACTTCTGTCTGTATAACTTATGTCACTCAGGGGGGTATTTTGTTCACACCTCTGATATATATTATACTCACAAAAGTGGTAGTGTAGACATGGCCTGACATCAGATGTATGAAGACTCGGGTCCCAAAAGGCCAAACTTAAATGAGTTCATGAACATCTGAAATTATTTTTAGCTCTTGCTGATTTCAGAGGAAAAACTGAATTTCTTCACATCTAGGTTCCACTTTCAGAGAGGAAGAGACACTATGCTGAGAAAAAGCCTCAGTTCAGACATCAGTGGGGGTAGCTATACCAGTGCTGATCCCAAGATGTAGACAAAAAAGAAATGGGCTTTGCACTAGTTCAGCTAACTGGGTCTTACTGCTGCTTCTAACAGGCCTCTCTGGACCAGCATACCCACAGTGGGGTTCCAGGGGATTGGAAAAGAGGGAACATGCCACAAAGCTGCTGTGCTCCCACATACTGACCCCACAACCTGTCGTAGGCAGCATCAGGAGGGAAGAAGGGGAGGAGATTCGGGGCAACATTTTAATTTATTGTAAAATTAAGTGTTTGAAATAATTTTCTCATGAACTCCTTTTCCCTCTGTTGAGAGCCAGATTGTCAGAGCTGCTCATATGCCAGCAGGTGCTAAGTACACACTCTATGGCATATACACACTGACTTCTCGCCCAGATGTCTAACTAAAATGAGTCATGCCAGTAACCTATAACACCTTATTCCACAGAAGTAATCTGTATCTCAAATATCAACCCATTAAATTGCTTACCCAGTTGGAAACTCAACTGGTTGTGTCTCCTGGCTACCTATGAAAAGACTCCATTCTTCAACTGTAGATAATATAATAATATGCTAAGCATTTACATAGATTAAAATAGAAAGTACCTGAATCAAGCCATCGGATATTCCTCTTTTAAAGCTGTTTTGAGGAAGGGCTTTCACCCTGGAGCAAAACTTTCAAATCTATCAACATTTAAACAAATATATGCACCTGTCACATGTTTTTCAACATTTCTCTTTGCATATTTGCTAAATTACTAGAGCTGTTGGTATAAACAAACCTTTATTGCCAAGAGATCATTGCTCCTATCTGACCATGCAGTGAAATTTCACTCACTTTCATGGCAACAGACTGAAGCCGTTATAAAATAAGGCTAAAGTGCAAAACCAGGTAGTTATCTTATTAGGCAAGAAACAGGCTTGTAACCAAACCCCAGATCCAACCACCCCACCCCCACTCCCCCAGCTCAGCCTGAGGAAATTCAGATTGGATCTGTGTTTTGCTGCTAAGACACATTTCTTATTAAACCCCATCTAACTTCAGCTGCATCAATGGACGGTGGGAGAAAGAGACATACAGAACCCGCCAACTATTCTCTCTGTATAAATGTTTTTCTCTTCTCACTGCCTCCAACTCAAGTTTGCTTCAGCATGAAAGCCCTCCTTTAGGACCTGATCCTGTGAGCTGTCGGGCTCACTCTGTACAAGGTGCTGAGTGCCCTCCACTCCAACTGACTGCAGCAGGAGTTAACCGTGTTTGGCACCTTGCATGAAGCACTCAACCATAAGGCCTGACCAGAGCCTTATGGAAGTCAATGGAAAGGCTCTCATTGACTTCAGTGGGCTTTGGATCCAGTCCTCTGGCTTCTGCCTACCTGTATCCACTATCCAATTTTTCGTGATTTACTTTGCCATTTTATTGGAATTATTTTTTTCTTCATCGTGTATGTTATATGGATGGAAAACTGTATGTCTGAGTTAAAGTGACTCATCGCTATGTGGGGTTTGATCATTCACCAAAGTTCTTTGAAAATAAGCCTCCAGCATACTAAAATAAATTCCATATAAAAGCAAAACTAATAATAATTTGGACACAATAAACTCCCAACTTCCAGCAAATACAGTGCAAAAGAAGACCATGAGTTGCTAAATACCATTACAATAAACCCTTGAACTGGTTAAAAAAAAAAGATTAAAATCACTACCAATATAGTCATCAGTTACATGTAGTCTCCTTCCAAGTTTATCTGCCTGTCTTAGGCATTTATGATAAGGCTGCTCCTGATACAAGACATACTCTAAGACCTCCCAGCTTAATCAAAGTCGCTTTTACAAACACTCTTTACATTACTTCTATTGCTATTAGATGCAAAGCCCTTGGCTCTGAACACCAGGCTTTTACAAAGGGATATTATGAACAGTTAATAAAGTAATACATTCCTAAGTATCTCAGAGAAATACAGAGTATTTTATGGGACACTGGATGAGTCCTTCACTCTTGGAAAATTCTTGACTGTGGCGTTGTGACTCACACACCTGCAAAAGGCTGTTGATACATGTTTGTCTCATTAGCACTTTCTGCTATTCCAATGATGCCACAACGTATTGCCAAGAGGCATCTGGCAGGTTTCCCGACAATACAATATCGCTGAGGAAACGCTAACAACGTGCCTCGTTTAATCAACCGCCTTTCAGTTTATTTACACTTCCAATGAGTGGGAAAAAGTCTGGCGTTTTGGTGTGCATGGAAGTGTTCTTGTTCTTATGCAGCTGCTGATTCAGTTTACTATGCTATTTGACCCCTTCTACATTGTCACACACTTAAGCCCTGCCTCTGACCGCAACACACACACTACTTTTGGCCTGTCATTTGTTCCAAGAGACTCTTTCTGTAAAGTCTTAAGAAATTTAGGCAAGCCATTTTAGGGGACATTTTTTCAGTATATTTATAACAAGTACATTGTATGGTAGATATTTCAAGCCACATCCCAGAGGGACCAAGCTTTCCACTGGCCTTCTGCACAGCAGCATGAAAAAATAATTCCTTCATCCACCACTTTTGCTAAGGAGCAGCAGTGGAGGCTCCCTAAAGCATCTTCTTCAGTCTTAGGCATGCAAGAGCTCCCTGATGTTGGTATGGTCCCACTCCATAGGAGTGGATATCCAGTGGATTCATGACAGAATAGATCCATCAAGGCAGCTGTCCCTACACACCACTACCAGATGCCCTTATTTTCCAGGCACACCTCTGCCAGCTCCTGCCCACATGGGTTTGTCTGGGCTATACTGCAGGGTAACAAGACTTGGTGCCTTGTTCAATATATCTAGATGCATAGAAAAGATTCACTGTTGTCCTATTCAATTACTGACAAGCCGTGATCTGATTCCTTAGCAGAAAGTGTTACAACATAATGGCAGTTATCTACATTGCTCTTGTAACAGAAAATGATACAAGGCTCTTATTACTTTTTAAGCAAAAAGTAATACATAGATTGGTGAGAATGAATACATAGCAAGGTCAACTTCAGATGCAGCTCCGCCAACTTGTTTGTAGAAGGCTACAGAAAGCTGCCTAAGTATGGCCAGCAAATATACCCTACAAACCTCCAGCATATGGAAACTTCAGTGCAACATTGATTCTTCATTGTCAGGAAGGAGTATGTTCAGTCAGGTTCACAGGAACAACTAGTTCCTATCTGTTCTTTAACTGTTTCATTATAATTTTGGTGGCCTGTGTTATTTTTATTTTTACCCAGAATATGCCATTTATTCTCCTAAGAAAAGAAAGTGGGCTAAATGCAACACACTGTGTTCGATCCTCATTTCCAGTTACAGAAAAATAATTACATTTATCCTGAAATGCCTTACAGCTACTCATAGTACACATAGTAGTAATGAAATACAGCCATCTCTTGACTCGGGAGACAGAAGCTAGTGCATGGTAGCATTGAGAGGGAAGAGTTTTTGCCATTGATCCTGAAGGAAACAGTACCTTGAATTGGGTTGGTTTTTGTTTGTTTGAAATCACTGAAAAACCCATGCACAGTAAACTATTACTGCTTGCATCCGACAAAGTGGGTATTAGCCCACGAAAGCTTATGCTTCAATACTTTAGTTAGTCTTTAAGGTGCCACAGGACTCTTTGTTACTTCTGCTATTCCAGACTAACACGGCTACCTCTCTGATGATAAACTATTAGGATTCCAACATAATCTAGTGATGCTGCAATCCAATTGTCATAGGCTAACTATTATGGAAGAGAATGTTTGGTTTATATTAAAACTATTGAAAACAAGCAGGTTTCTATTTGAAAGATACCGTACAACATAAACACACATATCTTAACTCCATTACCAAGCGATGAGACAGAGCAATCCTGTGGATAGGACAAGAACTGAAAGTTGGGAGACCCAAGTTCTAATCCTCACTTTGCCGTTCATCATTGCATGACTGTGGGCAAGTTACTTAACTTTTTATACCTGAAATAGAGATGATACTTGCCTTGGTAATCATCTACACATGAAAAGTGTTAGAAGTTATTGAACAATTATACCAAGCACACACATTTTTGTTCATTAGGCACATTAGTATATATTTAATAGGCCTATAGCATTGCCCAGAGACCCCAGTCAGGGCTCTTACACCCACATAATTAGAGCCCTACCAAATTCACGCTCCATTTTAGTCAATTTCATGGTCATCTGATTTTGAACATCATCAATTTCATTATTTCAGCTATTTAAATCTGAAATGTCACAGTGTTTTAATTTTAGGGATCCTGACCCATTGAGGAATTGTGGCAGAAGGGGGGACAAGGTTACTGTAGGGGGGGTTGCGGTAATGCTTCCCTTACTTCTGTGCTGTTACTGGTGGAGACACTGCCTTCAGAGCTGGGCAGCTGGAGAGTTCACAGCTGGGTCCTCAGTCAGTAGCTACCACTCTCCGGCCGCCCAGTTCTGAAGGCAGCAGCGTAGAAGTAAGGGTGGCATTAAATGGTATGATGACACTTATTTCTGCACTGCTGCCGGTAGGGTGCTACCTTCAGAACTGGGTGCCTGCCACCCAGCCACCCAGATCTGAAGGTAACAAAGACATAAGGGTGGCAGGGCTGGCCTTACCACACCTCAGGTGCCAGACTGTGGGGGGGAGGGGCATGCGCCACTAGAACCTAGAAAATGGTGTCTGCTGCTGGTGCCTATGTATTGTCTCTGCTCTAGATGCACAGAGATGGAGGAGTGCTGTGCTGGAGGAAGGAGGGCATAGACATAATAGCAGGCAGGAAAAAGGTGAGAGGGAATAACGGAAAGCAGCAGGAGCTGCAGGAAGAGAGGAGGAGGAGGAGGAGGAGACTCCTATTTACCTCTCTCGCACCCCCAGGAACCTGGACTGATTAACACCAGCTTCTCAGGGAGCTTCCTGTTTCCTGCTGCTTCCCTGAACCCACTTGAGGAGAACAGGCAATCAACTAAAGTAGAAGGCCTTAACTCAACTAAAGTTAGGCCTTAAGATGCTGATATCTTTCCTCACTCAGGCCCTGCTACCAGCCTGCTTATTTGTCCCCTTCAATTGAGTGTTGAAAACCACTATAGCTGGCACAGAACAGCAGTCACGAATGGAAAAAAAAAATTCTCCTGTTCTTATTTTTTAAAACTTTTGAATACTTCCTTGTGTTCTGAAATGTATTCTGATACAGATTTTCATTTTCTTCCCATGTTGGTGTTTCAAATCTTTAAACTGTTATCTGCTAATAGCTTGAAATGTGTACATGGTAGACATGAGATTCATAGGTACATTCAGATGCGCATACACTTCAGAGCTTGCATGCATGCCTGTTTATTGTGTAAATCTTCTAGACTAATGCATAACCTAACTTCGAGAGGCAGCTTTGCATATACACACACAAACAAATGCATTATCGTAATACATATATCTAGGGTCTTACCAAATGCATAGTGCATTTTGGTCAATTTCACAGTCCTAGAATTTTAAAAATCATAAGTTTCATGATTTTAGCTCTTTAAATCTGAAGTTTCACAGTGTTGTAATTGTAGGGGTCCTGAACCATAAAGGAGTTGTAGGCACAGGGGAGAGGGTCGCAAGGTTATTGTAGGGGGGGTTGCGGTACTGCTACCCTTACTTCTGAGCTGCTGCTGGTGATGGCACTGCCTTCAGAGTTGGACGGTGGCAGCTGCTGAGCGGGAGCCCAGATCCGAATGCAGAGTTGCTGCCACCAGCAGCGCACAAGGATGGCATGTATGGTATTGCCACCCATACTTCTGCGCTGCTGCCTGCATAGCTGGGCCCTCAATCAGCAGCCACCACTGTGACCACCCAGCTCTGAAGGCAGCATAGAAGTAAGGGTGGCAATACTGCAACCCCCCCCCCCCCCCCCGCAAAATAACCTTGTGGCCCCCTGCCCACAACTGCCCTTTGGGTCAGGACCCCCAATTTGAGAAAAACTGGTCTCTCCCGTGAAATCTGTATAGCACAGGGTAAAAGCACACAAAAGACCAGATTTCATGGGGGGTGGGGAAGACGGATGTCACGGTGCGTGATGTGTTTTTCATGGCAGTGAATTTGGAAGGGCCCTACATTATCTCATGCAATGAATTGTAATGTCCTAATAAAACAAGTTTAAATATATTTGAAGGATACAAAAGTAGAGTGAAAAACCAATAATACTTTTTGTAAAACCCAGGAATTTTTATTTTCAAAAATCAGTTTAATCTGCAAATCCAGGGGCTTACTTATATACCACTGCCACTCCTTAATCAGTCTATGTGGTTGTGCAGCACACAGACAGCCCTTGATATTTTGAAGAGCAAATGACAAGAAAAGAAACCTGTGTCTCCAGTATTGGTTTATTTATAATTGTATATCCCTGCCCAGTGACAGGTACCTGGGCATCTATAATCAATAAAGCAATCTTTTTAAAAATAAAATCAGAATACAAGCATTTACATCTAAAAGCTCCACCACAGACTTTCAACATAAAAGTTCCCTAGGTGCTTAGTGAAGTCTCACATGCATTATATATGTTATGTTATATTATATAAATCCAAAACCCCAGAGCCAGCAAACAAAAAAACAAAACACATTCCCAACTACAAAATGGACTGGATGTCTTTCTAAAAGAAATGTGGCAGCTCAGACAGGAGTATGAAACTAACAAAGAAATCACTGAGTGAAATTCCATGGCCTGTGTTATACAGTTCAGACTTTGATCATAATAGTCCTTTCTGGCCATAAAATCTATTATATTATTCCTAAATCAAAGATGTATCTTAATAAATAAATCTGCAGCCAGGAAGAGTGGGAGGCCACAAGACTTTCTGTAGTTCCCAAAGATATAGTGTCTTTTTTGATGAAGGTACAACTCCCGGTCACACAAACGTATGTATTAAGTGGAGACACTGCTGTCTGTTTTCTATTTAGGCTAGCATCTAAATTAATTATCTCCAAATTATCACATGGTCTTTCACTTAGCACAAACCATATGGGTGTCAATATGCCCATAATTCAATCCCAAAGTATGTCTTGTTTTCTGTAATCCCATTGTCATCAGCTTCATTACAAACTAGGGCTATCAAGCAATTAAAAAAATTAGTTGGGTGATTAATCGCACTGTTAACAATAATAGAATACCATTGATATAAATACTTTTGGATGTTTTCCACATTTTCAGATATATTGATTTCAATACAGAACACAAAGTGTACAGTTCTCACTATTTTTTTATTAAAAATATTTGCATTGTAAAAAAACAGTATTTCAAGTCACTTAACACAAGTACTGTAGTGCAATCTGTTTATTATGAAAGTTTAATTTACAAATATGGAATTATGTACAACTGCATTCAAAAATAAAACAATGTAAAACTTTAGAGCCTACAACTCCATTCAGTCCTACTTCATATTCAGCCAACTGCTCAGACAAAAGTTTGTTTACATTTGAAGGAGATAATGCTGCCCACTTCTTGTTAACAATCACTTGAAAGTGAGAACAGGCGTTCACATGGCACTGTTTTAACTGGCGTTGCAAGATATTTATGTGCCAGATGTGCTAAAGATTCATATGTCCCATCATGGTTCAACCACCATTCCAGCATCCATGCTGATGACGGGTTCTGCTAGATGACAATCCAAAGCAGTGCAGACTGATGTGTGTCCATTTTCATCATCTGAGTCAGATGTCACCAGCAGAAAGCTGATTTTCTTTTTTGGTGGTTCAGTTTTCATAGTTTCCACATCGGTGTGTTGCTCTTTTAAGACGTCTGAAAGCATATTCCACACCTCCTCCCTCTCAGATTTTGGAAGGCCCTTCAAATTCTTAAAACGTGGGTCAAGTGCTGTAGCTATGTTTAGAATCCTCACATTGGTACCTTTTTTGCATTTTGTCAAATCTGCAGTGAAAGTGTTCTTAAAACAAACAACATGCTGAGTCATCAACTGAGACTGCTGTAACATGAAGTATATGGCAGAAAGTGGGTAAAGCAGAGAAGAAGATATACAATTCTCCCCCAAGGTGTTCAGTCACAATTTAATTAACGCTTTAAAAAAACAAAAAAAAATGAGCATCATCAGCATGGAAGCATGTCCTCTGTAATGGTGTCCGAAACTCGAAGGGGCATACGAATGTTTAGCATATCTGGCACTTTGCAGCCAGCATTGCAAGGTATCTAAGTGTCATGCAAATGTCTGTTTTCACTTTCAGTTAACATCGTAAATAAGATGCAGGCAGCACTGTCTCCTGTAAATGTAACCAGACTTGTTTGTCTTGGTGACTGGCTGAACAAGAAGTAGGATTGAGTGGACTTGTAGGCTCTAAAGTTTTATGTTGTCTTGTTTTTGAGTGCAGTTATGTACAAAAAAAAAATCAACATTTGTATGTTGTACTTTCATGACAAAGAAACTGCACTACAGTACTTGTATGAGATGAACTGAAAAATACTCTTGTTTATCATTTTTATATGCAAATATTTGTAAGAATATAAAGTGAGCACAGTACACTTTATATTCTGTATTGTAATTGAAATCAATGTATTTTAAAATGTAGAAAAACATCTAAAATATTTTATTAAATGTCAATTGGTATTCTGTTGTTTAACAGTGCAATTAAAACCGCAAATAATCACAATTCATTTTTTTTTGTTAATCATGTAAAGTAACTGTAATTAATCAATGGCCCTACTAGGAACAATTTTAAAAATGCAATGGCTGTTTTACAAGAATGCCCACGGATCTTGATTTCTGTTATCAGTAACCTCTGGCATCCTACATGACATACAGTGGTAACCATTAAAAGTCAACATGAAGCTACTATGACCAGACAGTGGCATTCTGGATATAATTTTCTGTTCTGAGTATAATGGAAAACTGCAGTATCACACATGGTGATTGTTGGCCCCTGTTGACTTTAATGGCAATCATTGCAAAGTAAATATCTTCAAAACCTACGCACTTGTGTCACCACACACACAAAGCATAATCCATCATGGGTTTTAATAGCAGGCAGAATACCATTCTAATCTTATGATTAAAAGAGATGGAAAGAGCAAATAAAAAAGTTCATAAGCCAATACTCTTAAACCAGGATGCCTTAAATAAAAGGCATTTTGATTTTGGATATAATTTAAGCCTGGTCCACACTACAAGGTTAGGTTGAATTTAGCCACAATAGGTCAATTTTATAAGCAATTTATCTACACAACCAACCCCAATCCATCAACTGAAAGGGCTCTTAAAATTGACAGCTGTATTCCTCCCTGGCAAGGGGAATAGTGCTAAAAATCGAGCTTGCTGGGTCAAATTTGGGGTAGTGTAGATGCAATTCGATGGTATTGGCCTCTGGGAGCTATCCCAGAGTGCTCCAATGTGACCGCTCTGGACAGCACTTTCAACTCAAATGCACTAGCCAGGTACACAGGAAATGCCCCAGGAAATTTTGAATTTCATTTCCTGTTTGGTCAGCATGGCAAGCTCAGCAGCACAGGTGACCATGCAGACCCAGAACTGGAAACGAGCTCCAGCATGGATCGAATGGGAGACACTGGATCTGATTGCTGTATGGGGAGAAGAATCTGTGCAGGCCCAACTCCGATCAAAAAGAAGAAATGCTAATATATATGCCAAAATCGCACAGGGTATGTTGGGGAGAGGCTACAGCAGGGACACACAGCAGAGCTACGTGCAAGTTAAGGAGCTCAGATAAGCCTACCAAAAGACAAAGGAGGCAAACAGTCGCTCCAGATCAGAGCCCCATACATGCCGCTTCTATGATAAGCTGCATGGCATCTGGGGAGGTATCGTGCCACTACGCCACCACTATCCAGGGACACCTGCAAGGGGGGAGTCTCACGCAACAGAGAGGAGGATTTTATGGATGAGGAAGAGGAGAAGGGAGAGGAGGAGGAGGCACAGAAGGCAAGCGAAGAATCCGTTGGCCCCGGCACCCCGGCAGCCGGAACCTTTTCATCACCCTGGAGCCAATATTCTCCCAACATGGGTTTCCGGACCCTGAAGACGGAGAAGGCACCTCTGGTGAGTGCACCTTTGTAATTACAATACAGGTTTTTAAAGCAAGTGTGTTTAATGTTTGATTTGCCCTCAAGATTTGGGATGCATTTGTGGCCAGTACAGCTCCTGGAAGTCTGTTAACGTGTCTGGGGATGAAGCAGGAATCCTCCAGACATCTCCACGAAGCTCTCCTGCAGGTACTCTGAAAGCCCTTGCAGAAGGTTTCTGGGGAGGGCTGCCTTATTATGTCCTCCATGGTAGGACACTTTACCATGCCAAGCCAGTAGCAAGTAGTCTGGAATCATTGCAGCACAAAGGAATGGTCCTGGTTTTGGTCGCATTCAAGCAACATTTGGTCTTTATCTCTATTAGCCTCAGGAGAGTGATATCATTCATGATCACATGGTTGAAATAAGGGAATTTTTGTAAGGGAACAGTCCAAAGGACCCCGTTCATGCTGGGCTGTTTGCGTTTGGTTAAAAGGAGTCATCCCTGATAACAGCCACACGGTGGAGGGAAGGGGGGAAGGGATCATCCCAGAGAATCGCCACATGGTAGGGTGGGAGGAAGGTTATGCTGCACATCCACCTGAAAACTGCAGCCCCTCCTTTTAAATGGCCAACCCAACCGGCATTGCTTGCTTTGGGAAAGGAGGATGCCTCAGTTTGAAACCATTTCCACATGTTATAAAAGTGGAAGAAGTCAATCCCGCGTACCCTTTGGCTTACCATAGCTGCCTGGAAACCGAATTCTGTTGCCCAGCCCTGTGTAATGTGTCACCATATTGGCAGGCGCTCAATATAAAAGGCACAATGCTCCTTATTACTTTCCAGGCTGCCTGTGTACGGCTTCATGAGCCATGGGAGCAAGGGGTAGGCTGGGTCTCCAAGGATAACTATTGGCATTTCAACATCCCCAACAGTAATTTTCAGGTCTGGGAAGTAAGTCCCTTCTTGCAGCTGTTCAAATAGCCCAGAGTTCCTAAAAATGCGAGCATCCCACATTGATGTCAGTGAAATGTCCCTTGTGATCCACCAGTGCTTGCAGCATCCTTGAAAAGTGCCCCTTGCGGTTTACGTACTGGTTGGCAAGGTGTTCCAGTGCCAAGATAGACGGAACACATATCCCTATCACCCCACCACAGTTAAGGAACCCCACTGCAGCAAAGCCATCCACTTTGACCTGCACATTTCCCAGAGTCACTACCCTTCCTAGCAGAAGGTTAGTGATTGTGTTGGCTACTTGGATCACAGCAGCCCCCACAGTAGATTTACTCACTCCAAATTGATTCCCAACTGACCAGTAGCAGTCAGGTATCGCAGGCTTCCACAGGGCTATCACCACTTGCTTCTCAACTGTCAGTTCAGGGCAGCTCTCATCTTGGTATTCCTGTGCTTCAGGGTGGGGGAAAGCAACTCACAGAGTTCCAGGAGAGTGGCCTTACACATGCGAAAGCCACTGGGAATCATCTCAACACTATGCAATCCCAGAAGTCTGTGCTTGTTTGCCGGGTCCAGAATCGGCGTTCCACTGCATCAACCTGCCCAACTGCCACCATGATTTCCCACTTGCCACAGCCCGTGCTTTCAGGAAAGTCTGTGTCCATGTCCTCCTCACAGTCGTCCTTGTGCTGGCTTCTCCTAGCCAGGTTCTGCACATATTGCAGGATAATGCGCAAGGTGTTTACAATGCTCACAATAGCAGCGGTGAGCTGAGCGGGCTCCTTGCTTGCCGTGGTATCATGGGAAACTCAGGAAAAAAGGTTCAAAATGATTGTCTGCCATTGCTTTCACGGAGGGAGGGCGGGGAGACTGACAACATGTACCCAAAACCACCAGTGACAATGCTTTTGGCCCATCGGGCATTGGGATTATAACTCAGAATTCCAATGGGCAGCGGAGACTGCGGGAACTGTTGGATACCTACCCACAGTGCACCACTCCGTGAGTCGATGCTAGCCATGGTATTGAGGATGCACTCCGCCGACTTAATCTGCTTAGTGGAGACACACACAATCAACTGTATAAAATCACTTTCTAAAGATCAATTACTATAAATTCAACATAATTTTGTAGTGTAGACATACCTTAGAAAGTTTATTTTCTCTCTCTCAGTACTTATGTTATTAAAACATAAATAAGATTACAATATTGTCAGTGTCTACCTATCTTCAAAAGATATTTTATTATACAGTAGACTCTCGATTATCCAGGATGATAGGGAAAAAAATAATTCTGGTTAATAAAATCCTGGATAATCACCATCCATAGGAAATATGGGGAGTGGGGGTTGATTCACCAGCCATCCTGCACCGGGGGGAGAGGGTGTTGGTTCACTGGCTGCCCTGCGCCCTGGTAGGGTTTTTTGTGTGTGTGCTTGGGGCGGCAGCAAAGCCAGAGCCGGTCCCGTGAGTTGTGTGTATTTTTTTTGACATCCTGGTTAATCCACATCCTGGTTAATCCAATCCTGGATAATCGAGAGTCTACTGTAATAGCTGTAGGTCTTCTAAATTTGTATTTTGGTGATGGCCTCAAGTGCATATCCTCTCTTTAGAGCATACTTCAGTATTCTGAACTACGGAACTGATTGCTAGTCTGTGTGTGTGTACACACAATAAGACCTTTGGTTATTTCTCTTTCTAATCAATGATCTTCAGGATGCTTGCTCGTCTTCCAGTGTCCCTGTTACAAGACAGGACACTGTTTTTTCCTGTAGCAAATCAAGATCACAAAACACTGTCTAAATATTTTTAGTATTTACATTGACTAGAAAACAGCAGATTCTTCCTTACTGAGCCAAATTCAAATACCATAGTTAGTATTTATTTTAAAACTGTTCAAAATTGTTTTCAAATGTATTTTCCAATTGTCAGCACTCCTGTTAACCAAGTCCTGCTTTCTTCAGTAGATTCTAAATTACTTCCAAAGACCACAGAGTTGTAGAGACCTACTTATGAAATAAGCATTAGGCTTGATAGATTTTGGAGAGATTCCAGTCTTCAGTGTTTACGATATGACAATATGACATTACAAAATGTTGTATTTGATTTATTTCAAACAAATAAAAAGTACCAATAAGAGTTTGATTGCCATGGTAAACATTTCGGAATGTTTTTATCCTGTTATTAAGTAGAAGTTATCACATAAGTCTCCATAGTCTAAAACTTTCCCACTGAAATTAGAAGTGAATCACAGATATATGATTCTTTTGGCCTACCAAACATTGACCAATCTCTTGAGAAATGTTTGCAAGTTTTTCCTCTGATTTCCTAATACCCCTTTCAGTGATGTGTCAGGCCACATTATGTAGAAATATGAGAAAAAGGCACCCAAAACACTCCACTACTGTAAAGACAGCTTCTTGGCTTTATGTTCTGCTGTGCAAAAGACAACACCAGTACGTTATGTTTTCAATCATCTGGCCTGTTTAAACAAGGAACAATCATCAACTCCTGAGTTTACCAGATCTCCTCACATCCACAGAAGCAAGGCATTTTTATTATCAGAAGCATCTAGGCTTTTTGACTGTTGCTATAACTTTTAAAACATAACTCCCCTCAATAAGACTATTTTTAATGGAAAGTCATTTATGTCTTAAATGAATCAACATTAACTAAAACCCTGATCCTCCAAAAATTTACTAAGTTGTTAAGCTTCACACACTTCAAGGAGTTTCAATAGGACTACTCACAATACAATAAAATTAAGTACATGTGTACGTCTTTGCAGAAAGTAGTTTGTAGAACTACCTGCCATAGATTTCAATATCTCCATTCAGTTAACATAAACCTCCTACAAACACACATTGATCAGGACCAAAAGGTTCTATATCTTCAGTGTTTTATGAGAATTCCCTGATCCAAGTAAGATTTACCAGCTAAATCATAAATTCCACATTCAAATGCTAAGATAATATTGTTTGTCTGCTGTTGTCCTCTTCTACCGAGAAGGGCCCATCAATCACTAATTATGGATTGAGAATTTCTAACATAAAGAAAATATTTAAACACACAGGACAACTTCTGCTCTCCAGTACACACACAAAACTCTCACTGACTTCAATGGGAGTTATGCACACAGATTGGAACATATGATCTGGCTCACTCCATTTTTCTGTCCTCAATCATACTTCGCCACATATTTTTGTCACAATTGGTTTTACTATAATTTGCTAACATCAAGTGCATCAACGTCAGAAACAGGCTCTGGCAAGTCTTACATCATCTCTGTTCAGATTCCTTGTGTGCAGTTTGTCTATTTGTCATATGATGAGACATCTTGACTCACTAACTGCCATGTGTGCCTGGGTAAAACTATAAGTTGTTTTAAAATATTTTACATTACGGTCATTACCACTTTTAGATCTTTGTATGAAATTCAAAGGGATTCTGACATAGGTCAGCTCAAAGTCTCCTTTCTAGGGCCTTGATCTTACAAACACTTACACACTTGGTTTAACTTTACTGCCACGAGGGACTCCTGAGCATAGTAAAATTAAGCCTGGGTGTGCTTGGAGAACCTGGGCCTAGAACCTTAAGACGAGTCTTTAACATTTGGGGAACAGGAGACTGGAAGAAACCAGACACCTACACACACAGCTGTCTCAAACTGAACCTGCTTTAGGAAGCGGCTGGTTTTGTGTCCAATTAGCAACTCGCCCTATTGCCCAAAATGAACGTCTGCTCCCCAGGACGAGTTGAAGAGACGATATCACCCTGGGGAGGGGGGCAGAGGAAACACTCAGCTCCGCACCGAAGAGAGGTTCAAAAGACCCTTTCTGCGCTGCAGCGGTGCTACAAACCCCTTTCCCCGGCTGCCCAGGAGCCGGCTGGTGGGAGCAGCAGCGGGGCGCTGTGGAAGGTCGGGTCCCCCCCCCCCAGGGGAGCCGAGCCGAGCCAGGCGCTCGAGGAAGCGCGGGTGGCGGGCGGCTCCGGAGCCTGCGCTTCGCTCTCCTGCCCGCGCCCACGAACGCGGCGGGGCGCTGCCGCCCGGCGAGCCCGCGTCCGCCCAGCCGGAGTCCCCGGGGCCGGGCAGCGGCGCGGCTCGGAGGGGAAGCAGAGCCCGCCCCCGGGGCGCTGCCTGGGGACCCGGGACCCGCTTCCCGCCGGCCACTCACCTGCAGCGGGTCGCGCCTCCTGTCCGGCTCCGGGGAGTCTCCTGGGTGAGCCGCGGCTCCCCGGGGCGGAAAGGCGCCGCGAGCGCCCTGCCCCCTAGCGGCGCCGTCTCAGCCAGGTGAGCGCGGGGCGGGCCGGGCCGGAGCGGGCGCCGTGCGAAGAGCCGCGGGAGTCCCGGGGGCGCAGTGCCTGGGGGGCTGGAGGAGGAGAGCGGGGAACAGGTGGCCCCAGCAGCGGTGCGGGGAAGGGCCCCAGCCCCACGGGCGGGCGGAGCCGGCGAAGGAGGGAGACTGAAGACACGGGAGCGGCCTCTTCCCAGGGCTCCCCACCCGGGGCCACATCCCCCCAGGGCAGGGCCGGCCTGGACGCTGCCCCCGGGCCAGGGCCAGAGGCGAGACGTTCCCAAAGGGCCTGGCCGCAGGGACATCCCCGCGAGCCTCCCAAGCGGCGGGGCTGGAAGTGGGTTTATGTGCAGAAATCTCCCCCCCCCCCCAAAATAAAACCAGGCGCCCCTCACCTTGGCTGTGCCCTGCCTGTCTCTCCCCCTCCCCCCACATTGCCTTGTTCTCCCTGTAAGCGGCCTGGCGTGGAAGCCGGCTCCATCCCTGGTCTCGGCCCGGGATGCCCTGTTGCCAGGCTTTCTCCGGGCCAGCTGGGCATTGTGTCTAAGAACTAGTTCTTCTTTGGCTCCGTTTAAAGGTGCTGCTTTGCAGTTACACCGAATGACCTCTGTTCATGGGGCATAGAGCAAACAGGGACACCCCATTCATCACCCCCAGGCCAGTCTCTTTTCCCTATACCTCTATCATCTCTTCCTTTTATTAGCTTCCCTCTGAACTAAACAGTCCCAGGGCTTTTCATATGTCGTTTTCCCACACTTCTAATCGCTCCTCTTTGAATCCCCTCTGGTTCTGCTGTGTCCTTTTTGACATGGGGTTACCAGAGCGGAGCACAGTGTTCCCTGGATTTATACAGGGTATTCGAGTTCAGCATTATTTACTCTCCCATTCCTTATGGACCCAAACACTTTGTTTTCGGTTTTGATTTGCTTCACTTCTAAAAACACATCAAACTAGAAGTGCCTTAATGCTGTTTTGTGCTGCCTCCCTTCCACTCTGTTCCCCTGCAGCCCCCCAGGGCTGGAATGTATTAAACACAGACTCCTTTATCTACTGACGTTTGCAACCTGCTCTCACTCTCCTGTTTCTGCAGACTCTTCTGCTGGGGCTGATAAGATATATAATTTCATCAGCTTGGGCTTCTCAAAAACTCCTTTGTTATTACAGAAATCCGCTGGCTCAGGAAACATGCCAAGACTCACAGACATTAGAGGTGGAAACAGTAACAAGGCCCCTTTCTAGTGATATCCAGCTGAGGGCATCAAGGCATTTTACCAATAAATTAGATGACACCCTTGTGAAAACATTGAATATTTTGTTGTTGTCGTCGTCATCATCCCCCCTTTTACAGCTGGAAAACCAACGAACTAATCCTGTCCAGGACTGGTTACATTCACTCCCACTGAATACAGGATCACACCCTGAAAGCACAGATATTTTACAGCCAATATTTTTAAAACTGTCCACTGAATGTGCATGCCCAGACTCTGTGACTCTTACTTTTTCAGCAGTGCTAAGCACCCACACCTCACATTGGTGTCAGCTGGAGGAAGATGCACAGTGTCTCTGAAATAGGCTCAAGAAGAATAATTATCTTTAGAGAGGAGTGAAAATGCAGCTCTTAGAAATTTTCTCAAATCCACACAGGGAGTCTGTGGGGGAGCAGGGAGCATAACCCTGAAAATGGACATATTCATTTGATCCCTTACCAATTTAGTGTTGCTCCACAAACGGTCAATGTTTCTGGATTTCTTTTAAATTCACAAACTCCCTGCACCTGGACAGCCAGGAAACACATAAAACTCTCACTGACTTCAATGGGAGTTGTGCACACATCTTGGGAGTTGTCTCACTCACTTTTTCTGTTCTCGATCATAGTTTGCCACACAAAGGAAAGGTCTGTATGTATTTTACAGTGAAAATAAAAATGGGGAATGGGCCCCATGAAGTGCCATGTGGTTGAAAAATAACAAATGTGACTTTTTATATACCACCTTCCTCTATATAGTCTGGGGTATTGGGCTTGCAAAAGTGACACAGGTTACTGTTCATGTTAGCCTCTGTGACCCTTGTGCAGGGTGACCAGATGTCCTGATATTAGGGGCTTTGTCTTAGAGAGGCAACTATACCTCCCCCCCCCCCCCCAAAAAAAAAGGGTGTCCAGATTTTTCATACTGGCTATCTGGTCACCCTCCCCTTCTGCAATGCTTCCTGACTTTTGAGGGGTCATAGAAATAAACCTTTCTAAATTGGGCTTTTTATTTCTTATGGGGGTTTTTTCATTTTTTTAAAAAACAATATTGCTTCACAGGGGCTCTTTTCATTTTGTCTTGCATAGGGCCAATGGTGTTGCCTGTGCTTTTCTAGTAATAAAATAATAGTTACACTGAGTTGCTAATCTCCAGGATAGTGCCTGATCCAAAACCCATAGAAATCAAAGGGCCACCTCCCTGGAAACCGACAGGCAGCCAGTGCAGACAATTGATGCACTGACATCATGTGCTCTGTAAAATATACCTCCTATCAAGTGACTGCCACATTCTGCAATAGCTTTGAATTGATTTAAGGAGTAGCCCTGTCTGGAGCACATTGTAGCAATCTAAACAGTGAGAGCAAGAATGGCTGTAGTGAGATCAGTATTTGAGAGGAAGGGTTCCAACACTCTGACTAGATGCAGAAAGGAAAAAAGCAGTTCTAGGAACTAATGCTATGCAACAGACTCCAATTTGCTGTTAGACAAACTATGTGCCTAAAATGCAAACTCAACAGACATTCTTGCTAAGAGGGAGTGACAGTCTTTGCCATGTCTCTTATTTGTTTCTCTTCATCTACCATCACCTCAGTCTTTGGATTGAGCCTCAGCCAGCGTGCTCTTGCTAGTTCCCTGTTTCCCCCACCCCCCGAACACTTGAGAATGGTGTTCAAATGCACTCTCTTAATCAGACAAAATGAAGAAATGGAGCAGGGCATCATCCGTATATTGATAGCACTTTAAAAAGGACGGTGTTACTAGGGTGGGTTGTGACTACTTTTCTATTCTAGTAGCCAAAAGTAGCTCACTCTCAAGGTTCTTATTCAAATGTCCAGTCAGTGGGCACTATTTTGGTGCTCTAGTGGATTTTGCAGCCCTAATTAGATAGACTTTGGACATCTGGTAACTGACTCAGAGCAAGGCTGGCTCTGACAAAATGGGAGCCTTGCAATTAATTTTAATGGGCATTCAATCAGACCCTTGGGGGGCAAAATATTAGCTATCTCAAAACATTTACTAGTCAGGAGTGATTGCTCTCAGACTGTGAAAAGTAGTTATTTGCAAGTTTGCCTAAGGCAGCAGAAATGCTATAGACATACCCCCAGCCTCCCACCAGAGATAAGAAGAAAACCACAAAACACACCCGGACTTGTTAAACCATGTTAGTAAGGTAACATTGCACTTTTAGTGCATAATAAGGTATCTTTTCTGTTTATGCCTCCCAAGCTGCAGAAGTTGAGCTACTCAATAGTGTATTCTTGAAGAGTACACTTGATGTTAACCAGCAGATAAAAGTACTGTAGGCCAGTATCATGTATCTGAGCTTATCATCAAAAGAATTAATTGCTAATACAGAACTCACATACCACACACACATTTTGGCTGAATTCTCTGAGTCTCATTGAAGAGTTGGTTGCAAATAAAGTCATGTATTTTCTGAGGCTGCCCAGTGATTAAAACATTTCTGGAATTAAATTAGTCTTGGAAAGAAACTACGATCCACTTTTACCTATTTAGGGGAATATTAAAGAGGATGTAGAGGAGAAAGAGTGATTATGTGGGCATCAACAAGCTTAGTTGTATTCCCAGCTCTGCTAGTTTTCATATGCAAACTGGAGTAAATCACTTTACCTTGCTGTATCTTGCTTCCCCATTGTTAAAATGAGATTAATGATACTTCCATACATCACGTAAAAAAAGCACTAGAAAAAGATTAATACCTTCAGACAGAAGGAGCTATTTACGTGAACAATATTATTCAATAACAACAACAAAAATATCCATTTTATAGTCTCCTGGTCACTGCAAGGGAAAAATAAAATCTCACAGTGAAGAAGTTGTTAAAAAGAACTCCTTTCTTTTACTGAAACTTGGATTAGATTACAAGATTAAAGAAATGCAGGAAATGGAAAGTATACTGCTGTGTTGAGATCATAAGTGGCCTTATTTCAGAACAGATGGACTTCATTTACCACTTTAACACAATTCTGAGCCACTTGAGAGTGGACAGACTAGTCAGTGCCATATTTGTAAATACTGTCTTTATACTCCTTCATAAACTAATATCAAAATGTCCTGTACTTGCCCATGCAATCAATACAGTGTTGTCTTTAGGTAGTTCTATCACTGGAACTAACCCATTCTATAAACAATAATTATATATACATAACTGTTGAGTGTGGCTGCTACTAGTTTGTATAACAAAAAGTGTGCTAGCCAGACACCTGGCAAATATAAAAGGGGAAACATTAAACATGGAGTCATGTTAGTTGATATTCAAAAGCCATTTAATTGTGGATGTTACTGAGATTGTCCCCTCATGCTTTTTTTCTGCTCGTTTATTGTTGCCAATTTATCTTCCAGGCAAAGGTCACAGTACTTGAGGTACTTAGGGCTTGATTTTCAAATGGCAACATTCTGCCAATGTTAGTGGTTGACACCTCATGCAATGTGTAGTATTACCAGATTAGGAGTATGCTAATTTATTAGGTTACTCTGCGGGGGGGGGGGGGGGGAGGTGTTCTGTAAATAGGTATATCTCCTACTGACTTATCATGGCTTTTTGTAAGGTTTTCTTCCGATAGGTTTTGGTCCAAGCAGAGGCTAGGGGGATGAGGGGGCTTCGTGAGTCAGACATGCTGGATACTGTGCCCTGGTTCCCCAAGAATACAAGGCTGACAGGGAACAGTAGTCCCATTGAACTCAGCATAAGGGATTACCTCACATGAATCAGGGTGGCAGAATCTAGCCTTTTGTTTGCATAAAAAAAGCATTCCACCCCCAAACAGCCATAGAGATGTGTAACTGTGCATTTGAGTGTGCAAAGTGCAGTTGTTGGCCCTAGGTGTTTATTTTAAAAACCAGGCCCTTAGTCACCAGACCTCACCTGAAATTAAATTGGACCAAATTTTGGATACAGTGGTGTGTGTGTTTCATTTGCATCTGTGAACAAGGCTATTATTGGCAAGGTTTGTTTCCCTCAGCACAGATCTTAAAAATTAAGAATGTCCAACAACTTTATAATAATTAAATCAGTGTGCATATGGAAAAAACAAATTTAATGTTCATGTTTTAGAGTTAATTAAAAGCAACTGTAGCTAACTTATTTTAAAAATTAGAATTCCTTTAAAAATGCTTTTTGAAAGTGATAAATGTATTTATTAGTGTATTACATTAAATATAGCAAACGACAGCAAGTTTTACTTTAAAATTCAGACTAGGTTTTTTGTGATGCTGTTTTATTCCAAATGTAAATTATGTCATTAAAAATAATAGAATATTCTATTGGAATAGAAAAAAAATACAAAAAGTCTCCGTTTTACAGACATTTCTGTTCAAATTTAAACTGCTGAAATGCTAAACAGCAAAGATTAAAACATAAAAGAGACAAAGGTCCATAATTTAAAAAGAAGCTGAAATGCAAAATAATCATCAAAACTATGTTTGACGGATGAAAGAAAACCTCTCCTACTACTGAATCACCAGGGGCTTAATTTGCCTTCAGAACAGGCACAGCTCAGGTATTGACTTCAGTAAAAGTAATCCGTGCTCATCTGAGAGGAGAATTTGGTCCCAACAAATCCACTTCCACATTATTTTATTTGCAGACTTTTTTGTATGCAGATTTTATTTAAAGTGCTTCCTCTAGATTATTCGGATTGCTCTACAAACAGATCTATACCAGGATTTTGAAAAGGGCTGTTGTGCAAATAAACATTGACAATGTTCCTAGATTGCAAACTGCTCTGCTGCAGCACAGCAGGAACAAGGCTGCAATTTCTGAGACTATTTTTTCAAATCCAAGGAGGTGATTTGAAAATGCATTGTGCATTGAAATAATGTGCTCTTAAATTGCACAATGCATTTTCAAGACATCCCATTGTAGTGTTCATTGGAAGTCATGCAGCATCACCACAAAGTATGCTAGGAAAGATATGCCCTATCCCACTCTGTTTGTAATGCACCTAATATCATGAAGACAGGACACATGCCCCTGCTGTCCTTTATTGGCAAGATGGATCTGTTCGAGGCTGCAAAGGTGCACTCATGATTATTAGAGAGAGACAAAATGACATTTATAATGTTGATTAGAAAGAATCAGTTTTCACACCATGAAGTGGTTGAGACAGTGTTGAGCATGGGGGTCATGTTTGGATCTTAAAATTTTGATCTCTAACCGTGGCATTGACTGGGGTACTTTGTTTGACTTTCCTGGTCTTAAGAACCAGAAACTCACCCTCTCTTCCCTCCCATTCATGCTTGACATTCTTTTTCATGGGCAGGCTAAAAGGTAAAACAAGAACTGGTTCTTTGCTCTTTCATGGGCTGTACCTTGAGAGAAACTGCCTGGCTAATTGCCTAATCCCTTCTATATATTCTCTCTCTCTAAAAGGGATATAGATATATATAGATATGATTTTTGCCTGAGTAAGGACTACATAATTTGATCCAAAGTGATCACTAATTAGTAGTCTTTCTATAGAGAAACTTGCAAATAGTATTAAGATTAGCAGCCATGTCATCCCTTTCTGACAGTAATGGATTATGGTAAAGCTGTATTAAAATGTAACATTTTCTTCTGAAATCTGAACAGTTGTCAGCAATTCTAAATGCTGAAGAACTAGTCCTTCGTCTAAAAAAAACTCTTACGAGATCCTATGGAAGGATAGTTTTAGTTTCCTTAAAACCAGTCCATGTTAAACGAGAGAATAATTGACACAGACACAGGAGGAAGAAATGAGAAGAGAAAAATAAACCTTCAATTTGGCTCCGTAGCACTGAGGTAAAATTTATTATAAGATGAAAGAAGTTGTGGATTTAAGCAACAGGGAGAACAGAACAGATTTCTTTATTTTCACACAGAATGACAAAATTGTACTGCAAACAGTTTTTGATTTACACCTCTAAAATCTTCTGAGGTAGCAGCCGGAAACACATAATAGAAACTAAAACAAAACACTGGCTTTTTCGCAGCTATGTAGAATAATCAGAAAGAAAATGTGATTGGCTGCATTTTTTTCCAGTGGAAAATACCTTTCTGTAATCATGAGGCAGATGAGCTGTAGAAACCTAGATCTAATTAGCATATTGCAGAAAACTCTTGGTGAAATCTCTCCTTACTAGATAATGTGAATTTACCAAGTTTTGATTGGTTTACTTTAAATCATTTAAAAAAAAAAAACAAACAAACATGGAACAGATCTTCAGCTGCTATACCTCAACATAGCTCCATTACAAAAATCGAATGAACAGAATGACACTGACTTTATATCAGCTGGGAGTCCAGCCCTGTGTGTGAACTTATAGTGCTCACGAAAAGTTCTGGCTGCTTGGAGATTCATTTAGACCTTTTTGATTTAAAAAAATCCCAAAAGATATTAATACATACATCAAGGTGTAGGGTTGCATCTATCCTCCAACCTCTGTTGAGGCAGGGACTCTATAGCCTCTGTCATGTCCATCGTCAAACACACTGAAGTACCCCAAACCTGACATGAAAAGCCACTTCCAAAGATAAGAAGATTCTTCAGTCTCCATTCAGGCCTTGGTCTCTTTTTTGATGCTGCCAAAAAGAAGCCAACTGAGGTGATTTTATGATGTGGGCAAAAAGAGATGTTGGAGGCCCAAATACATTTTAATTTCAAAGCCAGAGATTCAGCTGTATATGGAAGATGTGGCAAAATCTCCTGCCTGGTTTTCAAAATCTCAACAACCAAGAATAAGAGGAAATAGGATAGAGATATACAAAAAGATTAATACTATGAATGTGGTAGATCAGCCTCTTCTGTTTACCCTCTTCTATACTACAAGCGCAAGAGCACATAACTGAAGGGCATAGAATTGAATACTGATAAAAATAATGTATACAATACATAATTAACCTGTAGAATTTAGTATCACTAGATATTACTGAAGCACAGTCTTTTCATCCTCTCTTCACATGGACATATTTCTATGCCTCTGATTATTTCATTTCCTGACTGGTATTACTTCTGACATTTCTTCAATAAGTAACAGTGCACAGAGTCTTTAAAGATACAAATATTCTAATTAGTGTGGAGAACATGGGTAAAGTATTGTTTTTTCACAGAGAGATTTTACCTCTAAGTGTTGATAACAAGAGAAATTAATAATGCATAAAAACTATGAGATTAGTGTTATTTCAAGAATCAATTTTCTATTGTTTTGTACTTCAAAAATAACCCTCAAATTGCCATTGTAATACAAAACGTTAATTCTTTTACTCAACAGAAATAATTGTGAAACGCTATCATTTCATTTTTTAAACAAACTATCAGTGCACAATAAGATAAGCAGATCATCTTTTTTTCATTAGTAACAGGAAAAAACTGAGTTCCTTCCCTTTTCTCATAACTCTTCAGCTTCCATATTCTCAACCTCTCGATTTCAGTATACTGTCCAAAAAGTTTGCTCTGTGGTTGATGGATGATTCACCAGTGTGGCTCAGAACTCAAGAGTTTGCGATTATTTATTATTTTTAAACAGTGATATTTATCTCCCACCTACAGATAAGCCTCAAAAGATTTTCTTGCAAATTTACAGACCAATCTGAACCAGTAACAGATCTGCAGCCCAGGTGCAATTTTTTGGTCATTTACACCATCTTTTAGTTCAGAAGTTGCACTTTTTCAGGTACAGTCTATGGCAACAGCGAGGGATGTGTGTCTTCACACTTTGTGTCAAGTTTAGAAGTATTTCACGATTTGTATTGTCTGGTGCTTTTACACCTTTTGCTTTCCACACTATTATTGTGCCTTCTGGTTTGCTCCAATGATGTGTATTTAGACTGATAAAAAAGATTTCCAGGACTTTAATATGCAAAGAAAGGTAACAATTAAATTATTTTTGCATGAGTTGATAACATAGCATAGGAAGAAAGGTCTAATGTCAATGCAAATCCTTATGGAAAAGTTATTTAATTATAACAGAACTAATGTTAATTTATCATAATGTGTTACCAAAAGGTTTGAAAAGAAATTGAATATACAGTTACTAGTGGAGGAAGAAAATTTAGTAGTTTTCTCCAGCTGCTGCTGGATTAGCCATCTACAGATTTCTGGCATGCTGTGGTCTTTTCACAGCTACTGATTGCCAGGCAACCACAGCTGATTTTAATTCAAGGTCCACTCCAGTGAAGAGAAAAAATCCTAGCAGTCTTCCCAGATATTGTGGGATTGAACAAAGACTTTGTTTGAGAATAGACTGTTAAAAGAGAACTGCAAAGAAGTAGCACATTTGGGAAGTTATAAATGGGGGGGAAGGAAATAAAAACAGCAATTATTAATTCAGATCTTTTACTTCACAATATCCAATATGAAATGCAACCACGTTCTAATCAAAAGCAAGAAAAAGTATTTGCACAGTCATCTTACACAGCGATCTCCCTTCTGCAGATATCAACAGAAATTTTAAAAAATAAAGAGAAAGAACTTTTGAATCAGAGATAATTCAGGTACTAGATTTAAAGTCTGCATAAACAATCAATTTATCAAGAATGTTTTGGATATAGCAAGAGCTGAAAATAATCTGCTACCATGAATAAACTCAACTAGAGAAGAAGAGAATTGCAGCAGAGTGTTGATTACCTTAATGTAAGAATTTATCAGAACTGTTTGATTAGTTAAGCACCCATAAAGTGAAGAGTCAAACCCTGCCCCATCCATAAATTCGAACAAAAATACATTTTTCTATCTGTAAATTGGTTTTCTGCAAACAAAGCATTAACCAGGCTGGATCTCCCTCTGCGGTTTGTAACTGCCAGGCAGAGTGACCAGCTTTTCAGATTTCCACTACCACCACCCAGCTACCCCACACCCTCACCCCTCTACAACCTGTTTTCTGCACATTCTTTAGTTAATTTCTTCTCCTTCTGAGAAACCTCAATTAGATACAGAAACATATCTTTAGAATATAGACTTTTTCAATGTTCCTCTAAATGATAAATCTAACAGCTAATTAACTAATAGCATCCAGATATAAAGGCCTGGGGAGGTTCTATATTAAATATAGTTTCTGTAACAAATCATTCAATATATATTGTAAATATAAATAAATACATAAAATATAAAAAGTATTCCTTTTCCAACTCCTACTCCTTTAGCATCCCCTACTCATTTAACAGTTTGGATGAACAGTACTCACTGGCTTCTCAGCTCTGGAGGGAAAGGCTTTACAAAACATCAGTACTCAGCAATAACTTGCCACAAGCAAGGCTGACATGCCTTATAAAATACATAAAGTCCACAAAATAGCAGCCTTACTCAGCTTTTCTGCTGAAGTCTTTTCTCGGGTTGTTATGCGGGCACGGTCCTAGAAAAAAAAAAAAGTTGCTTACTTTTCCGTAACTGTTGTCCTTCAAGATGTGTTGGATGTGTCCATTCCACTGTAGGTTACTCCCAAGCATTTGCACAGGAGGTGGGACAGATATGCTGACTGCAAAACAGCTCGACCGAATCTGGCCTTGTCCCTAGACTGTTAAGCAATGGCATAAGGAGCAGAGAACATACACACTGATGATCAACTTGCTGCACTGCAAATGTTCTGAACAGGGATCTGTGCTAGGAATGCCACTGATGATGCTTGTGCTCTTGTGGAGTGAGCAGTCAAGATGGAAAACCCACCTGTTCGTAACATGTGAATGCACAATGTGATCCAAAACTAAATTCTCTGAGCCAAGATGGGGAGACCTTTTATCCTGTCAGCCACCGCTACGAACAACTGGGTGGATTTATGGACATGACGGCACAGATTTCCAAGACCCTTCTAGCTGAAGTAATGGTCACTAAGAAAGCCACCTTCTATGAAAGGTAGAAGGGGCACATTGCCAGTGGCTCAGTAACTTCTGGTCATATAGTTGTGAGATCTGTTTCAGGATCATGCAAGTGGGCAGAGTCCATTTTTCAAATATCAGATGTAGCAAAGAATTTGACACAGGGATATTTTCGAAGGTCATTTGTTTTTCTGCAAATTACCTCACACAAGGTTTAACAAAAAGGTGTTCGGAAAAAAATCATTAAAATAAGAAGCAAGCCTTGTAAATCCTCAGGAACTTGCATAGAATGTGAAGTTCAGGAAGACACTATCTTGCACCACGGTTCCAGAGGTGGAGAGCCTGGCCTTCTCGGGTACGGCTGGGGAAGGACTGGCAGATACTGCACCTGGATGCTTTGTGGGCTTCTCCCAAGCAGCAGAGGCAGCACTGATGTTCATCGCTGATCGAGAAGGAACCTGGGCAGGAAGCACAGATTTTAAGTCTGGGGTCTTCGGCATAGTCTGCATGGATGTGAAGGGGTACAAGATAAAAAAAACAAACCCAAACTATCTACCCTACTCAGTAAAACTACTATAAAACACACTAAATTGCAAAATTCTAAAATTAGGTACAATAATTTTTTTAAAGGTGAGTCACAGACTAGGACACAAAGTTCTGATCCAAACTATGCAGTGGTGAGACGAAACTGGAGACACCATCGGTCCACCCCATCCTTCATCATCTCAGACGAAACCATGGGGCATGTTCAGACCAATGGATGCTACTTTCAAATTCTCCAGTGCAGGATGCATTGTGCACATTCATGAAACTCTCAGTGGAACACAACAGGGACCATCACTCAAAGAAATGTTGACTGCCTGGTTAACTTGTTTCATTATAAAATAAGCATTCCGTATGGAGAATTCAGGCTTTTTCCCTATCACACTACAAGAGCTGTAGGAGTATGAGATAAACAGCTTACACAGGTTCTATCCTTGTAAAAATACTCAAAACATTTTTTAAAAACAATCTGTAAGGAAGGTAAATTTGAAGGAACAATAGTCTGACATCCTATGAAAAAATATTTTAAAAATGTTTCTTATTTTTTCTTCTAAATACTTTAGATGTTCTTGGTAGCTGAAGCAGCAAGAAAACAGAAAGATCTTTGTTATTCTGGATTTTGAAAGGTTCATAAAAGAACAGGCATTGAAGTATGTGTCTACCTACTAGCTGGTTTTCCCCTTTTTGTATTTAACATTGTAGGATCATATATTGGTACAGTACCTTGATCTGTTTCAGGAAAAGTCTGGGATCAGGGCAACTGAGAGCTTCAATCAAAATTAAACTCTGATACAAGGACCATCTCTATATTTGTACTATATCTTTGTACAACACCTAGCACAGCAAAGCCCCAATCCTGAATAGTACCTCTTGCTGCTACTGAAATACATGGCTAATGTGATGCAGCTGTAGCACAAGAACCATCTTCCAACTCTGACGATGAATCAGATTCATCTGACCAAGTGCAGTGCCTGTTGATACCGGGGTTCGGAGAGGATGGCATTGGTGAAATCACTGCCAGCTTTCCTTTCAGCAACACTGTACTAGAATGCCCAGAGATGCCCATGGAACCAGGTGCTGAACTCCAGTAGTCTGCAAATCCTCACGAATGATTATCCAAAGTAGGTTAAACGATTCTTGATTCACCAGTAATGCTGGTACTGAAATTTGGCTGATTGTGTGCCATGGCATATGGGTGTTGAATGCATTGGGCTAGTCTCTTGCTATTGCGGAGCTAAGGAAGACAGCACGGCTGAGCCAAATGGTTTCACCTTAGAGGTTGATCTCAAAATGGCAGATACAAGGGCCAGAGTCAACAACCCTGTCTGAGGTGCTATTTGTCAACGTCAAATGCACTCTAGCCTCCTTTTTAGCATGTTTGTTGGACTTCAGTGCTGAGGACCCCATGTTCTGGATGCAGTATTCTTTGATACCATCTTCCAGTGCCTCTTCTTCGGTACTGGAAAAGATTGATGTCAAGTCTCTGCCAAGACCAGAGGAGTGCCCCGAATGAAAGCAAACATGCTCAGTGCACACCCCAAACAAGGAGGCTCTGAGGATAGCATAGGGTTGTCCCCATCAGAAGATGCTTCAGCATGATCTCCCTTTCCTTTTTAGTTCTTGGTTTAAAATTCCTGCAGATTTAGCACCTGTCCCAGATCTGAGTTTCTCCTAGGCTGCTGGAGTGTATCATTAACCATCATTGGCTTCTTGCCTCCATTGCAAGGCTTGAAGTCGGAGTCTGAGGCATGCCCGGCACCAGTATCCAAACAGCGGGAACTCAAGGGTACACAAAGTACTCCAGTAATAAGAAATCTAATATTAAAAATAGTGTTATTAGTGATAGTTGAGTATAAGGCTAAGAACAAGGTAGAACTTGCAGTAATAAGGCAGAATGCTCCAACAACAGTCATGGACAGTAAACAGGAACTAAAGGGGGTTGGCTCTGCCCTTTAAATCACCACACACAAGCATGAGAGGGCAAAGGTTGCTTGTGCCACCGTCAAATACTGCAGATGGAAAAGTCTCCAATGCTAGTGCACTGGGCACACACACGCCTGAATTGGAATGGACATATATAATCATTCAAAGAAGCAGCAGTCATACAAAGAGGAAGTACCTCAGGAAAAATGAACGAGAAAAAAAGCATACTATGAAGAGGAGCTTTTAAATACCCTGTTCTATCTACAAGATTGCAGAAGAAAAGAATATGTGAATGTCAAGAATGCTGATAAACTAGAGTATTTAGATTAAACATTTATTTTTTCATATATTCACAAAATCTTCACAAAAGTACTGAAACTCAAAAAGGAACTAGACTTGAATCAAATACAGAGATGAAATATACAAGACAAATGAGCAGGCAAAGTAAAAGGTCTTGAAAGTATTTTACTTCAGATTGAAAAATGAACAGTTCAACCGTTCTGTTTAAATAAAGATTTGCAAGATATACAGTATTTTATTAATACAATGCTGGTCATTTGAGGCAATGTAAAATACACCTCAATTTTTCCTTCATGCTTCTTTTCTCTTTTAGAAAGATACTGTTTACCAAAAAGAAACTTGCAGTCCTGGAAAAGCTATTTTCCATTAAATTTATGAAAACCATAAATTGAGGCAATCCTAAGATTCCTAATGGAATCAAGATTATCTTCCCGCTACCACCACCTTAAAATTATCACATGCTTATTGGAACACTAATATCTGCACCCAAAGAGTTCATCTGCTTTCAACAATGGGGGTGATTCTTTTTAAAAACACTTCAGTGTGGTAAATGCGATATAGATCTTTGCAAGTATTAAGTGTTTGGAACAGTTTTGCTAGTAGCAGCTAACAATACTGGATTAGTATAATTTATAAATAATTGTTCCCTAAGCGGTGAACATAAATCTACACATTCACAATAATCTAAAACAAAATAAATACTGTGATTATGCATAATGTGGTACAACGTGTGCTAGTTTCTATGAACAAAAGCGCAACATCTTGTTAATAAAAATTATCTGATCAGAATAAAAATGTGAATCTAAAATTTAAAACATTGTCAAATTAACATCACTTTTTAAGCTCTTAATGTCTGTATGAGTAAATATTATGAATTTACATCTTTTGGAATATATATTTTCCTTTTCGAAGTAAAACACCAATATGTTGTTGAAAATGTTTATTTCAGTGATGACATTAGTTTGGGTCTTGTTTTAGCATTATTTTATTTAAAAAGTCATTGCACTGATCACTGCCCACTGGAGGTCAGGTTGGTCTGCAATGTTTTGTATGTATATAAAAAAGTAGTTCTAAAAAGCTAACAGTACTTTTTATAAAAACATCATCTCCAAGACTGCTGCATTAAATGCATGCAGATATGCTGAACACAAACTTTTTCCCCTTTAAAGAAAAAAATGTTAAAGTAAATGCCACTTAACATTCTATCATTAAAGTGCCCCCAACTTCTTTTTCAAACTATATACGTGAATGTAATCATACATTTAATTTGCTTTCATGGCATTAATTTATTGCAACCAAAATTTAAAGTGTAACTGAACCAGACAGTGTTAAAACTTTTGATTAAAAGGTAACAAATTCAGTTAAGTAGTACTAGGAGGTTATGAAAGATTTTCGTCTTTAAGGCAATACAAACTATATTTCTGTTATTTGAAGACTAATTTTATTAGTGTCACTATAAAAATGCATAAAAGGGGAATGAGAAAAAATATTTTAATAGGAAAATTTACTTATAGTTTTAACAGTTATTCTCTCCCACATGAGTTTAGCAAATATAGATTAAAAAAAAAAAAGACAAAAAAAGGACTTTGAGGGAAAAAGGCACAAACAAAAGGCATGGGATTGAAGCAGCTGAGGAATGCAAACATTTGTAATACACTGAGTTGGCTTTTACTGCAACAAAAAGTACAAAAATCCCAAAGTGGCTTTTTTTTCTTTAAAAATGAGAGACTGCTGGCGGGGTGGTGGAAAGAGGATGACAGACAAACTGAAACCCCCCCACTGCCTAATATGATGGAACTCTAGAAAAGGTGAAGGTTATTTGTCAGAGATGACCGAAAGGTCAGTGTTTTCACAAAAGTACATGTACACTTTATACAAATGAGACTTCATTTGCCACCCTAAACCTTTTTCTTTCTAGAGGAACAACTTCTGAAGATCATAAATGTTCTATTAAATCATTTCAATATGAAGGAAAAGCAATTCTGAGCAATATAACTAGTAGTGTCTTTATATAGATGTTAAGATGACAATTCAGATTATTTTCCAAACTAATCCTGAGAAAAATTCTGTTTACAATTTAAACAGTAATGTTATGTAAAAAGTATTAACAAATCCACTATTACAAATGTCAATTTTCCTATATGGTCATCTATATATATACACACACACACACACAATAAAATGGTATGTGCAAAAATAATAAAAAATCATGCACAAATTACTTTTTCATCTTCAAAGGCTGGATTTCCCTCAAAATACATTTTTTCACCATTTTTTTTTTTCCTTTTTTTGTGTTTTGTTTGTAATCTGCCAAACACACTGAATACTACCTCTACAGTTCAGCATGAGCCGATGGGAGATAAATTTATTTTACATTCAAGATTTTATATGCTAAATGACCCTGTTGTAGCATATGACATCAAATGATCAGCCTTTTTTCCTCTTTTTGCAGTGATCAATCTTCATGATCTGTTCCGTGGCGAGCTGGGAAAAAATGCAGTTGCTAATCAATGTCTGAACAGTCTGAAACTCCACAAGAGATCCAAGGAGTCACTATCAAACTATCCTGTAGCATGAGATCATTGCACACAGAAGAACAGTCATAAAATAGGCAACTATCTACAAAGGTCAGAAAGGGCCACGTCTCTCTTGTGTTTCCTCTTTTTGACATGGAAACACTGATGTGATTTGCTGCCTTGATGCTGTTTGTTTGTCACTGAGGTACCATGGTTTGAGTTTGCTGGACCCGGGAAGCCTTTGCTGGAGGAAGAGCGAAATAACCTTGCTGATCCATGCTGTAAAAGAAAAAGGACATGGTAAATCAATATTTAGAGTGAGTAGAATATGGCTGTTATCACAGTTGTATTATTGGTTAAAAAAATAAACACACTGCAGCTTCAAGAGGCAGTGCATTTGAAAAGAGCTTGACATGAAGAGAAGAATAAAGTCTGTGCTTAGCCTGCAGCACAAGAAGTTCTCTTTCACTTCAGCAACCTCAGAAGAGACACAAACAAGACGCTGGGCTCCAGCCCTTAAATAATACAACTAAAAGGGAGTCAGGATTACATAATTTAATTCGAGGTACAAAGCAAAGTATTAGTCCCTGTGTTTTAAAAAGGATAAGACTGGTTTTACTTTTGTGCTACATGCAAGCCAGAACTGTAACAGTTGCACTACACCTTACTGAAACAGATTCAGAGCCAAGAAAAAGGGAGAGATGAGGATCACCCAGTGGTATTTCTTGCACAAAAAGAGGGCAACATTCACCCACATCACAATGCACAGAAAGTGTTTTATGGTGCACCCTTTGAGATACACAAGGCCTAGTTTGCAAAGAGTCTAATTTACTATTTGCTGGAAATCTTTAACAGATGTCTGTAAAAATATTTATATTGAAGTAGAAAAATAGTTCTGAAACTCCACCATTCAAGAATAAAGTTCCAGACTATTTTTAATATTAAAATATTTTAAAGCGATTCTAACTATAGTCCTGTAAAAAAAGACATCACCATAAACTGAAGTTGTGAAAATCAAACATTGCTTTAAAATAATGATTTTCCAGCGTACTGTATTGTCACAGGACTGCTGTTTAACAGGAGGGACTTTTTAGCCTTTTGGTGTTTGAGATTGTCAGTCAAATTACTTTTGATCATAACTTTTTTGGGGAGGGGGTGAGTTTGATCTTTATGCTAAATTAATTAAATATGCATTTCTCCAATAAAAATAAACACTTAATTTGGGAGGCAGATCTTAAATTTGAATAGAAATCCTCATGAGGAAAATCGCCCTCTTACTCTACTGTGGTTTAAAAGTAGAAATAAAAGTCAGCAGGAAAAAAAGAAAGGCTCCACATTTTCACCCCAACCTGTCCTTTCCATAAGGTCTTCATACTTTCAGGAGAACAGATACCATTAAAGTAATTAAAACGTTTAAGATTTCTTTTAAACATTTCACAAACCTGAGATTTGTTTGTGCTGTTGGATGTATTAGCTGTTTGGCTGCTTTGCCTTTTCCCACTGGACTGGGAGGATTCCAGTGCTATTTCTTGTGACCCCACTCTGTTTGTAGTAGACTGATGGCAACTCAACTGTTTAGAGGTTTTGCATGGTGTTCCGTCAGAATCCTTCATGCAAATATAGGTATTAGTAAATTTATATTTTTTAAATAAAATTAAAGTGGACATAATTTGGGAGATAAACATGCTTGTCCTGCTAAATATTAATCTTCTTAATCCAGGACTCTCAAAACAACCAACAAATGGACGCTGGCTTGCAAATACATTGATGCATGACTGATTCCATGAGATCTTTAAATTAGTATATTAAACCAGATTAAAGGAATAAAAATGGAGTCTATTCAAACAAGTGTTTATCGGGCATTTTTGGAATTTTTCCTACATTGTATTTATTTCTACCTATCTCTTTTGAAACACAGGTATTTTACAGATGAAAAGGAGGCAAAGAATGAGATTGTACTCATATAAGGAAAAGCACTTTTCATACCGATGTAGAGATACATTATGTCAGTTATGCGTTATTCATTAGACTAAATAGGAATTATGTGAAGAGCTTCCCCTTACACCAGGGGTGAGCAAACTTTTTGGCCAGAGGGCCGCACTGGGTTTCTGACATTGTATGGTGGGCTGGTTAGGGGAGGCTATGCCTCCCCAAAACAGCCAGGCGTGGCACCCCCCCCCCTATTCTACTCTCTTACCCTGCTTCTCACCCACTGACAACACCCGCAGGACTCTTGCCCCATCCAAACCCTCCTCCCTGGGACCTCTGGCCCATCCACCTCCCCTGCTCTCTGTCCCCTGACTACCCCTGAACCTCCTTCCCCTAACTAGTCCCCGCTGTCCCATCCAACTCCTCTCATTCCTGATGCCCCTCCCCCACAACTCCTGCCCCTTCCAACCACCCCTTCTCCCTGTCCCCTGATCACCCCTGAACCCACCACCCCTGACTGCCCCCTGCGGCCCCATCTAATCCCTCTTCTCATTTCTGACTGCCCTCCGGGGATCCCCGCCCCCATTCAACCCCGCTGACTGCCTTGACTCCTATTCACCCCCCCTCCCCACCTCTGACTACCTCCTGAACTCCCCTGCCCTCTATCCAACCCCTCCCCCCAGCTCCCTGCCCTCTTACCACACTGCCTGGAGCACCAGTGGTTGGCAGCATGGCTACACCAGGACAGGCAGCCGCACACCACACAGAATAAGCAGGTAAGGCCGCAGCTCTGCAGTCCAGATAGCTTGCAGCCCCGCGGCCCAGAGCACTGTGTTGGCAGCGCAGTGATCTGAGGCTGCGGGGGAGGGGGAACAGCAGGGAAAGGGCCGGGTCTAGCCTCCCCGCCCGGGAGCTCAAGGGCTGGGAAGGAAGGTCCTGAGGGCTGATTTGGCCCACGGGCCGTAGTTTCCCCACCCCTGTCTTACACAAATCTGATATGTAAGAAATGATTGGTTATGCCTATATTTTTACACTGTGTATATATACACAAAAAAAGAAAAAAAAATCTAATCAAGTTTCAAAGAAAAACTTTGAATACTTACTACATCACTAGAGCTGGACAATGTAGAAGATGAGGAAGACAATGGACCTGATGAGTTTGAAGAATGTTTATTGAGTGTTTCTGAAGTTTTACTTCTAGATTTTCCAAGTGCTTCATTCACTTCAGAGAGATTATTGTTACACTTGTCCAGCTGCTGAGTATCTACTATCAAAGTTACTCCATTACCTTGAATAAAAGTGTAAATGGAAGAAAGAGTATTAATTTCTATTAAGTGCTGCATTTTGGAAACACAGCATTTCCTCAGTAGTCCCACTGAAGTCAATGAACTGCACATATGAGTAAGAGCTTCAGGACTGGACCCATACTAAGAAGCCCCACTACTGTATGCGATGAAAAACTGCCACCAACTATGCATAGCCCAACTACATGAAAGTTTAAAAGGGGGGAAAAAAACAACCTTTCTGCGGTCTATCAATTACCTCTCCTGGTCTTGGATAGGATTGTTTTGTGATAGATTTTCAAGAGTGTCAAGTCTAAATAAAATGAGCCAATTTATAAAGTGCTCATCACCCAATAGCTCCCATTTTCCCCTCAATGGGATCCCCTGGGTGCTCAACAGTCGGGAAAAAAAAACAAAACAAAAACCAAAAAGCACACACACAACACCTGGCTTCTTTATTTGGGTTCCTAATTGGAATTATTGGGTGCAGAGCTTGTCTAAAAATCTCACCCTGTTTTTGTGAAAAATAGTACAATAAGGAGCAAGAGTAGAGGGAGAATCAGTCACATCAAAACTGGGTAGACTGTGTTAAGGTAATTCTCCATGTTGTATAAAACGAAACTGTTCCTGTTTCTGACATAATGCAAGATGTAAAAAAATTTTGCTGCCTTTGACCCAGATCAGTTAAAGGGCATAGATCTAAATATGAACAGTGCATTTTATATTGCTGACCATGCAAAAAGCTTGCAAAGCATCACACTGGGTAGCCAAATCTTACCATTGCATGAAGATTCAGTCCTACTTTGCATTCCCCAATGCTTTGATATCCACTCTCTGTAGGAGGCCACTTCTTGCGTTACTCTAATTATTCTACCTAATATACTGTGAAAGAAAACAAAAACATACCACATATTAGTTTTAAATACACAGGAATATATGTAACTAATGGTTTGACTTGACATTTAAACTTTTACCTTTCAGTTTCATTGTTGGGATAATATTTAGCTATTGGTGATACAGCATGGCTCAAAACAACATATGCATAATCAAAGGCCTGTTTCACTTGCATGGCACCATATGAACTCCTCCCAACATCATTACCTTAAAAATAAATACATAGATAATCCATTAATTCTATGCAATGCTTACTGACTTTGAAACACTGGAGTAAGAGCTCACAGAAAAATGAGTTTTTAGAAAAAAGGATTTGCTTTCTTTGAAATCCTGACCCACCTTAAATCATTTCTTGTGGGGGATAAAATTCAAACATTAATGAACTGAGAAAAATACACAAAGGAATCTAAAAGCCCAGAATTAACAGGAATCTATGATAAAAGTAGATGTCAAAATTGGAAAATACACACACACACACACAATGTGAAAAAGAAAGCATATACTGTATATAAAGCATAAATACACCTATTTTTACACCGTCTTCCACATGAGGTTTCAAATAAATAAGCCTTTGTAAGAGCAATAATCACCCTTTAGTCACTGTCAATTATACCAAAAACTGAACCCTATTAATGGGAAATCAGTGTTGTAACAACACTGTGAGATCACTAGGTATTCTGGTCACTTAAACTCATGCCATAGTGTCCTGTTGGTTCTATAGAGATGATGGGCTCACCCCTATCTGGCATGTTTTATAAATAAAATGAGCATTTTCTCTTGGAATTCATAAACACAGTCTTCAAAAACTGAAAGAAGATTTTAAAAAATAGTTAAAGAAATTACTTTTCCTGTTTGACTCCTTTGGGGTAAATTTTTGACCCTAGTCAGTCTGCCATATTTGACATTTTGCATATTAAGCTAAGATACCTGGCTGTAGTGGATCTTCAATATATAGCATTGATGGTCTATAGCCATCCAGCATACTCTTTTGCACTTCATCTTTAGCCACATATGAACCACCATCCTTTATTCGGATTCCAGTCTTCAGGTAATTGAAGTGACGTCCATATAATTCAAAAAATTCTATTAAAAGGACACCATAGTTGGCACTGCGGATGCAGGCATCTTCCCTGGGATGTAGCTATTAAACAAGGAAAAATAAACTTGTTTTCTCCTCTTAAAGATTCCAGACTTCAAATGTTTTTTATATTCCTTTTTACTGACTAGAAATAACCTATCTATATGCAATTATCTCCTCTGACTTAAGCTATTTAAAAGTATTTAATAGTTGACCATATCAAAGCATTTTATAGTATCCTTATGGGGCAAGCAAGCATCCCCCAAATTTTACAGATGCCGAAACTACATGAATTTCCAAGGCAACCAGAAAAGTTTATGTCAGAGCACAGATTACAACTCTGGAGTTCAATTCCCAGACCTGTGCTTGGAACACAAGTGTAATTTAGCCTGGTCAGCTGTCTAAACATGGGTCATACACTATTGTGTATAGATTCTGAAGTATGAATATCTGGCTGAAGCTTCCTTTTAGAATACATAAAAACTTAAGTGGATATCAATGCATTTTACTGATCACAAAAATGCCATTAGTCACCAAAAGAGATCTGGGTTGGGGGTAACCAAATGGTCTTAAAACGATGTGTGCTTGCTCACTCATTTGCTTAATACCCAGAATATTCTTTTAGTTGACCACAATTTCACAGCTGCTGTGGGGTTCCAACTCTGAGAACAGACTAAAAAGCCTGATCATCAAGCTATTCTACTACTATGAATATATGAAAATAGATTTACTATTCAAGCATATAATTTGTTCAAAGTCAAAACATATATGGAAAAGCCAGAACGTGATATATTAACTGTTCCAAATTTCTCCGATCCTTCTCATGAGTACCATAATATTGCTATACAGATATTTGTGCATTATAAAATTAGTGCAAAAATATTGTATTACAATTAGCTGAACCCTCTAGATATTAATATCACAGGTGATCCGATGTAAGTGTGTTTGGGTAACGAACCAAAGATAAAAAGGAAACAAAACCATGTGTGTCATACTCATTATAGAAAATACAGCAAGTATAACCCAAAATGAACAGGTATTATAAAGATATCTGCAGCTAAATGTTAACCTGAGTATGTACCCTGTTCTAATTAAATAAAAACGTGGTAAAACATATGGAGGTATGCCTAGTTTACCATGACTGATATATCTGATACACCAAATTGCTTCAATCTGTGGGTGTGAAAGCACATATTAACATCTTGAAGAAGTTATGCTTTAGTTTCAATGGGATTAAAAGTATTTGAACTATAGGAAATTGAAGATCTACTGCAGTGATGATGTAAGAACATATCTTCCCAGGACTGAAAAATGGGAGGAATGAATAGAAAATTGAATTGTAACAAAAGGTTTTTTTTGTTTTTTTTTTTTTTTAATAAAAGGAATATAGAAGCAACTTTAAAAAGTAATACTAGATCGCCATTTTGGGATTCTGGGACATTACAATATACTCCTCTATTCAAACCATTAAAATACCACCTGAAACCTCTTGATAACATTATGTAAGCATTAGTACAAGATTATCCTCGATACCTGCATATTTTATGTACAGCTGACAAATGCACAAGTCAGAGAAAAGGAAGAGAAGAGAACAAGAGAAAAATTCCTGCAAATACCTTAAGTATTTATAATTAATACTTTTATTGGATTTGGGGGTTTTAACATGGACAAACCACTTGTGCTTTACTCATAGCGGTCATATGGTCAAAAATCTCTTAATGGAATACAGCTTTAATATGCATTGTTGGGGGGTACATTAGTCTTTATTTCTTGGGAGTTTTCACCTAATTTAAAGCATAAATCTGCATGAATCACAGACTGATTCTACTGGATTGATTCAGGTTCAGAGTTCTCAAGGATGTTAAACCACTGAAGACAATTTTTCCCCTCTCCACATAATTTGTTTTTTTGGTTGTAGTGAGATATATGGTTAACCTTTGATAGACGTTAATCTCCAGTGTTAATGAAATTTATGATTGTATTCCATGCCAAAAAAACCCTGCCATCTGAACAGTCTCCTCCCTTCTGAGTCTTCTTGAGAGAGAAATGAAATGCTCATGACTTAAGCTACCCTCTCACTCTTAGGGTATGTTTAAGCCGGACACTCCTTAAGGCGGTGTGTAGTGTATGCATGCCCCCCAAGCCTGGGTATAAATAGCAGCGTGGAGATGAGGCACTGCTTAAGTGAGTAGCATACACACACACACACACACACACACGCCAGAACTTTAGGGTTTATACCCCACATGGTTCTCTATATGCCCAAGCAGCACGCCCCAAGGCCACACTGCTATTTTTAGCAGCATAGTGTCACACTGTCTCCCCACTGTAAGAGTCTCTGGGGGAAAAGACTCGGCAGGGAAAGACTCCGACAGCTCCCTGCAGCACGGACAGACTCCAGCAGGGTGGATCTGTCAGAGCCTTTTCCCTGCTTACAGCTAAAGACTCTGGCAGCAGAGAAAGGCTCTGGCAGGAAGGAGGCAGCAGGAAAAGGCTCGGGCAGCTCACTGTGGCCAGAAAGTTTTCCTGCTGCCTTCCAGCGCCTTTCACTGTCATTGTAGCTATGCATATGCTAGTGGTAAACAGTGTAGACATACCTCTAATGTAGCCCCAACCAAACAAAATGATGTCTCTTGTGCTACCACTGTTCAGGATTATCCAGAGTTTAAACAGAGAATTTCAGGCTAAAGGAATTCCAAGAAATATCCTTGACTGTGGTTCTATTCTGAAAAGTGGCTATATAATAAAAAAGGTACTCTATTAGTCAACAGACCCATGTGCATGCATTCATGCATGTGGCAATAGCACTAAGAAATAGATCTGTCAATTTCAGATAAAAATATTTAGACTACTATTTACTCGTTAAACCCTCTAAAGCAAAAACACAGCTATGAATGTGAGATCTGGATTATAATTTGTCACATTTTCACCAAATTTTTAACTAAATTCCAATTGTGGAACCAAATCCTGTCCTCATTTACAACTCCGTGCAACTCAGCTGTAGACAAGGAAGTCTACAGGCATAGAGTGCAGAGTCTGGCCTTCACTGGTAATGTTTCTGATGTTGCATGAACAGGAAAGAACATCTTGATTTTCAGAGTGAGGTTCAGATGGCAGGCTAAGGGGAATATTTATATTATTTTAATACTCCTACACTGAGCAAATTTAATCTGCAAGTCACTAAGTGACAGACATGCAATACTATAATGCCATTTTTACAGTCACTTTTCAGAATAGGACCATACTATAAATTTGAGGTGAAACAAAAATTAAATTTTAAGTTAAAATGCTTAAGTAACTTAAAACAAGAAACAAATCCTTTTTGCCCTAATGGAATCAATAATTCCATTTAACTTACCTGGAGGAAGCTGACAGCCATTAAAAAAAGACTATAAGAACCAATTCCACCTGTGAATACTTCATTAAGGTCCCTCTGTAACAGGAACTGTTTTAATACTAAAACTAGATACGGTAATACAGGATATTTCTGAAAAACAACAACATGGATGTTAGGCTAATACTGTACATATGTACTCATTTGCTGTGAAAACTACATTGAAATTGACTTCATAAACACTGAGACCAAGATAAACATATAAACACTGACTATATAAAATCGTAAAGTGATGGCCAAAAAATAAATCTATTGGCATTTTTTGGACATGTAACAGAGAAGAGGTGGACTTAGTGCAGTGTGTTTATGGACAAAATAGTTTTTGCATTTAAATTAATGAGGTGCAGTGGTCTTCCCTTACTAGTATCTATTTCAATTAATACAACAGTAAAGAGGAAATGAGCTGGTTTTGTTTGAATCAAACACACAGACATGCTTCTTTTCTTACAAGATTAAACAAATTTGCACTGAGAACTAAGGGAAAGTCTGTCCAACGTGTAGCAGGACACAACAGGTAACAAAGCTCCTCGCTTCTCAGCTGATATCCAAAACAAACTGAGGCCTCAATCCTGCAGATACTCATAACTTAACACTTTTGGAGTAGCCCATTGAAGTACCTATTAAAAATAAAGTCATTACATCTACAAATTATTTCAGAAAGTACAATCACTTACCTTACAGTGACAGGTTCTTAGGAGGTGTTTTGTCTGCAGGGATCCCACTCTGGGTTTCTAGATACCAGATAACTCTCTATGGAGTTGCGTTTTCTGGGGTCTTATCTAAATCGACTGCAGGACACCTCCCCCCAGCACACTAGGCATCAAATCTAGTACCTGCAACTACTGAGTAGTGATGGACAGAAGTATGTACTAAAGTTCCAAATTGCTGCCCAGCAAATAATTTCATCCAGTCCTGTCCTCAAGAGCTACAAATAATCTAGGCGATTTTCAGAAAGTTCTCTGGAGGTAGTTCGAGGGGGCCTTCAAGACAGAGCATATAAAGTTTTATTCCTTCATGAGTTTTGTTTTTGTAGCTGAGCAAGGAAACACATTGGAAGGTTTATGTATTGATTCAAATGGAGGTCTGAGACCATGTTTGGTGAGGTCTGACCGTTACCTTGTCTTTGTGAAATATAATAGAAGGAGGTTCTACCATTAACACCTGAATCTCGTTCACCCTTTGAGCAGAGGCAACAAATACTAAAAATTCTGTCTTCATAGAAGGGTGGCATAAAGAGCATGAAGCTAAACGTTGAGGGGGAGATTAATTAGGTCTGGGAATACAATATTTAGGTGCCAGGAAGGGGAAAAGTCCCTTATTGGGGGAAGTGTGTAGATCACATCTTTTCAAGAACTTAGACATAGATGGTGTCAGAATATACTGGAGAGTGACGAACAGATATTGTGGCTAACCAAACTGACAATATCCTGAATGTTTCAAGGGTAACTAGTCCACAACAACAGGAATAGATGTCCAAGGATTGAAGATCCTGCTGAACACATCCCAGAGTGAAAACAGTTTCCATTTGGAACTATACATTTGCCTTTATGCTTTGTACCTCTATGGAGTGGTTCCTGTCTATAGCACTTAACCAGCTAGCATTTGTGCTGTCAGATGTACAGACCAGGGGTCCATGTGTATGACTGAGTACCAGAACTGATGTACTGGTACTAGCCATATTAGCAAGCCATTGTCCCATTTTACTCTTCTGGAGACTAATGGGATTAGCAGGAAGGCATACATCAAGTGTCCGTTCCACTGGTTCATGTGTCCTTGGGAGCAAAAATGCGAAGCATTTCTAATTCAAGTTGGTGGCAAGCAGGTCTGTGGTTGGAAACCTCGTTTGAGGAAGACTTGATTGAAGTCCAAGTCTTTCAAAGTCTACTTATTACTTGTAAAGCACTTCCTGTGAGTTAGTCCGCTAGATTGCTCCGCATACCTGGTAGCGTAGAACTGTAAGTGATTTAGTGTTGCATGAACTCGTCCTGTAGATGAAACCGCCCCTCATCAGAGAACAGATGATATCACTTTACTTTTTCTGTTGACATACTGTGTCACTGTAGTCCATCAGGACTTGAATGGAAGCCCCCTAGAGAAGGGGTAGGAAAGATTTGCATGCTAAATATATTGAATTCCAGTCCATGTATAGAGATGAGGGTCTGTTGGGAATCGCCAATCTTGTGTCTGAAGACTGTATAGGAGTGCCCCCAGTCTTGTTTAGAACTATCTGTTAAAGTTTTGATGGGAGATGGGAACGTGAATATGATGCCCTTGGTAGACTTTTTGCAGGTCTTTCGACTAATGTAGAGAGGACAGGACTTCTAAGGGACCTACAACCTGCATGTTCATGCTGTAAGTGTCAGGTTGATTACAACTACCATTGAAGAGGCAGAGGGCAAAATCTGGAATACAGTATCACAAGTGTGAGGATGCCGTGTGGCCCAACAACCTCAAAGTCCTTATTTATGGTTCTCAGTTCACTGCATATATTTGAAATGAAGTACACCACAGTGCAAAATCTCTCCAGCAGGAGATAAGCTCGTACTGGTCTGGAGTCAAAAACTGTTCCTATGAACGTCATTGTTTGAGTGGACATGAGAACGGACTGACTGATCTTGAGAAGAGGTAGAGAACTCTTTGTACTCTTTGATCTATTGTGGAAATGACAACCCAAATCAGCCATTATCAAGGTATGGATAAATGTGGAGGCCCTTTCTTCATAAATAGGCTGCCACTAGTTAGAGGCATTTGGTAACAATTATTGGTGCGATGGAAAGTCCAAGTAATAGTATTCTGTACCTGTAATGCCCACTTCCAACCACGAATTAGAGGTACTTTCTGTAGGCTGAATAGACAGGTGGAAGTAGGTGTCTTGCAGGTCAAATCTCTCCCTGTCTAGATCCTCAAAACTGGAATGTATTACAGAAGCTAGAATGATCATCCTAAACCAAATGGATGAATATGGTATTTTGCCTGAAGTCTAGAAAGAGGCATCATTCTCCTTCCTTTGTCAGGATAAGGAAGTATCTTCTCATTGCAATAAACTATAGAAAGTAGTCCACCTTTTCTTTCAGTAGTATCTCATGAGATGGGTCCCCAAAGAGGGACAGGGCTAGAGGGTGAAAAAATGTTAAGGACTGAAACTGGAATCAATAGCTCTTATTGATGAGTTCCAGGATCCAGCAGTCTGTAGTGATTCCATTCCAAGCCTCCAAAAATAAAAAAAGATGATTGCCAAATGGCGGACAGAGAAGTATACCTCAAATAGATCAGTCCAAATCTCTTGACCATGGTGTCAAGCTTGCCGCTTCTGGCTAGATACTGTGTGGCCTGTAATAGTACAGGAGATCAGTAGCAAGGTCTTTTCTTGGGAGTCTGAGGATTGTTCCTGGTAATAGTACAAGGAGGTTGGTGTTCGCATAGCTAAGGTTTGAGGTTTACCATGTCTCCTTCTCTGAGATGGAATCCAGAGTCATAGAGACTGAAGTGTTGTTCTAAAAAGTCTTTTGTACAAGTGGAGTGCTTCCTCTGTCTTGATGTTAAAAAGGACATGATCTTCCAATGGCAGGAATTGTGAGATCTCAACTTATTTTGGTATGCTCAATGATTGCAGTCATAGTGACCTGCGTGTGGTGATAGAAATAGCCACTGTCCTTGCAGCTGCATCAAAAATATCTAGTGCTGTTTGTAATACAGACTTGGCCATCAGTTGACCCTCAAAAGATGAATTAAAGTCCATGTATACTGAATCCTGTGGAAGTTCATCCAAGAACCAGAAGATTTGTCCCAGTTGAAGTAACCACACTTTGCTAACAATGCATAGTAATGTGCTTTGTAACTTGAAAGTTAGCAGAAGAGTAGATCTGTCTTCCAACCAAGTCCAGTTTCTTGGATCATCATCACTCAAATAACTTAGGAGAGCCACGTTTTGTTTTTCTGCAGCCATTACCAGAGATCCTGGAATAGGATGGGTGTAAAAATACTTGAATCCCTTTGAAGAGACTTGATAAAGACCAGTTGTCTCTTATTAGTGGCTGAGGCCAGCCAAAGATCCTTGGTCATTTCAAGGCCCTCATTCATGGGAATCACTAGTCTGCCTGGAGCCACAGAATACAAGATACCAGTTTGAGTTTTCTTGGACTGGAAAGGGATCTCTAAGGTGTCTGCCACTCACTTCAGTAGGCCTTAAAATCATCAACAGCGGATGGGACAAAGGGATCAATTGCTTCATCCAGCAAGGATGAAGAAATCACCACAGGTACAGAAGGGTCTGCTATTCCTCTTGATGATCAACCACTACTCCAGATATCTTACTCCAACTTGTGAACTTGACCCCATTGAAGTACTTGTGTTGTTCTAGGAGGCCCAGCAGAAAAAGGCAATTTATTTCTAGGTGAAAGGGGTCTTGATAATCATGGAGTTTGATCATTCTATGGTGACCAAGGGGGCCAGGAGGCCAGGGTGGAGAGATTCACAGAGTTGAAGCCCTCTTGATTCATGTCTCTTACAGTGGATAGAAGTGTGTTCTGAAATCTCCTCCTCTGGCACCCACTCATGAACTGATCCAGGGAAGAAAATCATAACCCCAGGAAAAGGATATATCCTGATGAAGAGAAAACAGATGAATAGACGGGCTAAACTCTGAAGAGAAGGATTTTGAAGAGCCTGGTATGATCTATCATGAGATTATGGTTATCTGTACCAAAATAGGCTGATGTTCCATAATCTTCAATTTACAGCCCAGATTTAGGCCTTATAGATGTTATCTGAGTCAGGTTGAGAAGAGAAAACTGTAATTACGCCCTAATAGCCAAGTCTCTAGAAATTATAAATGTACACTGTACCAAGACTGTATGTACCGAGGAAAGTGATACTATGAAGATCGACACTGATGAGTTGCATGCAAAAGAGCATGCATCAGGCAGTAAAGCTGAACTGCAGTGTGGATCAAGCTTTGAAGGAAGAGCAGTGGCAGAGTGACAAGTATGACGACTCTGATCTCCTCTTTGACAGTACCAGGAAAGGTGATCTGTGCTGTAGCCTTAAAACAATGCCCCTTTCTGCCATGGTAGGAGAAACTGGCTGACACCTCGGGGCCTATTACTGATTTTTTGGTACCTAGGCAGGAGGTCTTCTGGTACCTGAGTTTCCACAGTTACCAGAGGTATCACACTGGCTTCCCGGAGAACAGGTCAAAAGCTGTTTATGAGCGGCAGAACCACATTCTGACTCATGATTCTCTGAGTCAGAAGTGCCCTTCATTGAGTGCTCTGATAGCAATAATTTCAGGTGAGCATCTCAGGCTTCTAGTTTTGAAGAAAGATCTATAGATGAAACACTTGTCGGAAACATGGTCTTCTCTAAGGCAAAGAGAGACATACTTAGGATACCCATTCATTTGGGCACAGCCAGCTCACAGAAAGGGCAGGACTTAAAGCCCAGATTTTGCTTCATCCATGGAGTCAATGCCTTAGTACAAAGGATGCTCATATTTTCTAATTATTTAATATTTTTCCCCAACAGGCTAAATAGTACTAAACTAAACACTAATAGAGGAGAGCTACAGGGTTATAAGTGGACACAGCTAAGATCCATCATTCTGCCACAGGAGTTAAGAAATATCTGAAAAGCATCTGGGCCCTTCGGTGGGGTGGGGACAGGTACAACCACAGTTGATACAGCTGGCCAAAAGAATCCAATCTTATGCTACTGTGGCACATGCACCCTTAAGAGTGTGATCCATGTGGACAAATACTGTACTCAAAGAATAATTCTTCCAGTGGAAGATCATGAACAGTTTTGGAACAGGTGTTTAAATACATTTCTATGCTCTTTGGCTAGCTTAAAGACAAGGATCCAGTCTTGTAATATACATGCACAACTTCAGTAACTGAAATAGTCTCATGGAAACCAATGGGGCTACTCACATGCTTCAGAGTTAAGCACATGCATAAGCATTTGTAAAATTGGAGCCTTAGCAAACAAAAGGTAATGCTAACATTCTCATCAGCTGTTGAAACCCCTAAGGTCTGAAAATTTAGCTCACAACCTGATGTTACTACAGCAGAACTATACTATCAATTTTTAACATTAAGGGTTAAATCTCACTTGCCTTACTCATGCAAAAAGCTTTACTGAGTCAAAAGGTCTAAGAGTTTTGCTCTGAGGTTATAACTATTCAAATACTTAAGAGACTAGGTGAGTGAGGTAATATCTATTATAGGACCAACCTCTGATGCCGAGAGATAAGCTTTCAAGCTTATGCAGGAATAAGCCTGAAAGCTTGTCTTTCTCACCACAGAAGTAGGTCCAATAAAAGATATTACCTCACCTACCTTGTCTCGCTAATAACTGGGACCAGCATGGCTACAACACTGCATATAAACACCTAAGGTCAGCCTCTGTAGAAGTATCCACTTCAACTGTTGACCATGGCTAACAAGTTTTGATTAAAGAAAGAAAATATAATAAAGCAGTTACCATTAGAGAAGGAATAGCCAACACTCACTGAGACTAGACTCTAGAGTGTCTCTCTCTGTATCTACATAGAACAGACAGAACAAGCTAGCAGACGTATATATATTTTTCGGCTTTACCAAAAGAGGCTTACCACTTATGTTTTAAGGTCTGACTAAGAGAAAGGGGAAAGGAAGGAAGTTGAAAGATTTTGAACAAGATTTTAATACACAAACCTATTAAATCTACCAGACAGTTAGACTAAGTCAAAAAAAACAAGAATAACTGCAATAAATTTGTTCTCAACATTTTCAGAACTTAAAATGTCATTTTTAAATTAAATTATGAATACCATATTTACTAATACTATACAAGCCTGACAATTATTTTGGCTTTCTGTGCCAACCTCTGGTATTAATCATTGCAGGCATGAATAACTAGAATAACTGAAGTAGTAAAGACAGACAATATCATATTTCCAGAATACTTTTGATTTAGGTTAAGCTACATAATTATGAACTGTATTACCAGAATACTTTGTACTCATGCTAAGCTTTACTGTGGAAATTCACTACCAGTCAAATTGCTGTAAACCTTTTTTTCTTTGTACATGCAGAATCTGTCAGAAGCAAGATATGTGCTCTTAAATTCTGTCAAGTATGAACATTGTTCTAGGTACAGTTACTGCAAAATGTCTCAATGGTCTAAGGCTACATATACTCTAGTCTCCTAATATCTAAAATATGTACAAACCTAGAAAAAGAAAAGGTGTGTCCAATCTGTGGTAAACAAGAGGAAGCAAATATGAGCACAGTTATGCTCATAATTAGGAACAGAATGAAGATGTAACTGCTGCAATTGGTAATGTATAAACTTCTCTATATTATGCTGATCTTTGATTAATAGAGCCTGGTTATCTGCTGTATGAGCAATAAAGAAACTGAACTCTCAATAAGACACAACACTTAATATTGATGCTAATGCACCTTCTCTTGCAAACATATAGTTAGAATTTCTCTGTATACTTTCCATGAATATTTAATTCCAGGTTGTTTAGACAGCAACATGTTCTTTTTTGAGTTTTAAGAGTGGTAATATTTTGGTTCCAGACCAACAAAGGATAAAGAAGCACTGTTTGAATATTTGATTTTGCATTTTACTTTACCCCATTCTTATTATAAAGTGAATTATCAATGTACAACTCCATACTGCTAGCATAAAGCATCATCTAACCTTGATAAAATCTCTGATGAGTTGGGCTGCTTTAACCCCATTCTGTACATTAAAGCTGATATCGACTTTTACTTCAGTGAAGGAATCTGTCAGTTTAATAATAGGTACCTGACAAAAGAGCAAGAGAGAAAGTTAATATTTAACTATCTGAAAGGGAAAAGTAATCTACTAATTCCCAAGATATATTTAGCTTCATTACTAAAAGATGATGTGCAAATACCTACACTAGAAAATTTGAACTGTTTTATAGATTTGTAGAAGGAAATGAGCGAGAGAAGAGGACAGAAAGATTGCAGGAGTGCTGCGAATTTCTCTCCCCTTTTTTATACATTTAATTGAATTGGGAATTATTTTTAACTCATACTGAAACTATTTTCAATTTAAAATCTGTTATGCATAACATTGTTCTGAAACATTTTAAAATGCTGTAGAGTGAGTAGCTGTGAAGTCAAAACAGTATAATTTATTGTGAAAAGCAAACATCAGAGGGAGAAAAATGCACAACAATTAAAGATCCCTGATGGCATGCAAACACTCTTAATGAGAAGAGGAAAGAGACACACAGTGTAGATTTACACCGCACACTAATTCTGGGCTTCCACTCAGGTTTGAGCCCAACTCCCCTTTACATCCACATACAAATTAGTCTGACTTGGGCCAGCAAGCACTCAGAATCCAGGTTCTAGGATCCTGCTAAGGGGCCAAGTTTTGCTGTGGTCTGGGGTCCAACCTCTGTCATTTTGCAGTGTGAATGCAGCTCAAGTCACAGACGGAGTTAGAAGGTCTGCACAGTCAAGTATGGATGCATTAGTATAGCTGTGAGACCCAAGTCTAGTAACTGTAAGCCCAGGTTTACGATGCAGCATGGAAAGTTAAGACCAGGCTCAAACACCAACTCCACAAGGTTGGATCCACAAACCCAGGTTTGCAGTGCTGTTCAGATAAATACACAGATATCACAGCAAATCTGTCCATAAATTAAACAAATTACAAGACACATTAGGAGTAATAAAATTGTCACTAAATAAACAGATTTGATTCTGATCATCACAGTGCAAAATCTGAATAAAATGATACTATTTGACACAGTAGAAATATACTTGAAGATATTAAACTGGAAAAAGACTTACAGTTGCTTTGTCTAGAACCTTTACTGAACCTTCATCTGCTACATTGTGCTTTCTAAGAGCCTCTTCCAGGGTCCATAGAGGCAAAGTCTCCCATTTTCCAAACACAACTAAGTCGATATCACTGAAATTGCAAGAGAACATAAAAATAGTAAGTTAAAATATGTACTGATGCTCGGTTTGGGGGGAGGAGGGGCATTTCAAAGTATAGGATTGGAAAAATGAAAATAGGAAGTAAAATAAGTAAAACACCTCACTGAATTCTCTTAAGCAGAAGGAAGATAAGAATTAAATTATAACAACATTAGAGTAAATTATTTTTAAAATGTTTAAAATATACTAAGAGAGACAAGGTGGTAACATCTTTTACTGGACCAACTTCTGTTGGTGAAAGAAACAAGCTTTTGAACTCCACAGAGCTCTTCTTCAGGGGACCTCAGGCTTCAGATGGAACTCAAAAGTTCTCTGTTTCACAAAGAGAAGTTGGTCCAATAAAAGATATTACCTCACCCACCCTTCCATCTCTCATACCCTGGAACCAACAGAGTTACCACACTGTAAATATACTAAAATCAGATAGCAAGATACCATCTTGACAATTTGATAATGTGAAGTGGGACAGATGAATCCACTTTTCCATTAAAAAACAATGGAAATAGTGTTCAGAAGAACTATGAGCTGTTAATGTATTAAAACAGTCGATGTAATGACTACATTAATGAGAGTAATTTCTAAGTAAATAGCACAACCTTGAAACCCTTCGATTTTAACTGCTTTCCAGCCTAGGCAGAATCATACTGACTCCCCCCACTCCCTCTCCATGAACTGAGAACCAGCAAAGATGGAACCCTTCACCAAGAGATTACTGAATGAATACTAAATGAATACTGAAGCAGAGTTTTGAAAAAGGTTAAGTATGTATTTAGTTATTTAAGGTGTTTTAACTAAGTCTCTGTAGTTTTCCTTTGAATATGAAGATAGCAAGTCCTGATTAGAATTAAACAATCAGAGCATCTTTAGCTGCAGGAGAGAGGTGATCCATAGGAGCCCACTTTGGGCTGTAGATGAGATTTGCAGGTGATTATTTTTCTCTGATGTCTGCATGATAAGGAGTGGATCAAACTGATAAAAACTATCCAGTATACAGTAGACTCTCGATTATCCAGGAATGAATTAACTAGGATGTCAAAAAAAAATATGCACAACTCGCAGGGCCAGGTCTGGCTTTGTTGCCGCCCCAAGCACACACAAAAAAAACCCCCACCAGGGTGCAGGGCAGCCAGTGAACGAACATCCCCTCCCCCTGGTGCAGAGGGGATTGGTGAACCAACCCCTTCCTCCCCATATTTCCTATGGATGATGATTATCCGGGATTTTATTAACCAGGATTCATTTTTCCCCTATCATCCTGGATAATAGAGAGTCTACTGTATATTACAAGCTTCAAGGAAAAACATAATTCTCTCTTTATGTGCATGAACTAGCAGTGTGCTCAAACAGAACGGATTTCAGAAATCAATAAGGACAGCATCCATCTAATGGTAATCACAGTCTTGAGCATTCTAATAGAAATTTTAAAAGGTGCCTAGATGACACTGCAACTTTACTAGAGTCCAAAAGAGTCTTTAAAATTTAAAAACAGTGCAAACTTTTTTGGAAGCTTTGAATAAGCTGAGCTATATATTTTTCCAAACTTTTTGTTTGGTTTGTAGTTTAAGGTCTGCTTTCCCATCAGGCTCTAGACCAGCCTGATTTGGATAAAGAGGGAGGGATTTAGGCCTAGACAGGTTATTCTTCACAATAAATTGGCTTGCCAAAGTAAACTATGGGGTGAGGGGGAGAGAAATACTGGGGAAATTCCTTTTATTTCAGAAGTTATTTTCATGCGGGTTTTAGAATTTTGTACATTTACAGAAACCACATTAGGAACTTTAGAATTTGCACACAATCAGTGTTAGCAGCAGAAAGGTTTACCAGCAGTCCAAATATATACGTTTAACTGACCAGGATTCACCACCTTTCAGAAAACTATAGGTAAAACCTTCTCAGAAAAAACTTCTCTTTTGAAACGGTGCTGAACACTTATTTTGTTCTGATCTACATTTGCAGCTAAATGAGTGTTGAACTCATTGCTCATACAGATTGGTAGTAGCAAAGAATGTTTCTAGTATGCGCCAGGCCACAGAGAGCAATATATTAATAACCTGAGAATACATATTACCTGCAGGACACTACTTGACTGCCATCAGATGAACAATCATTGTCTAATTAGTCCTCAACACTGAAGTAATTAGATATTCAAGGGATCCTATTTTAGAACAATAGAATCTAAAAAGGCCAGCAAAGGGTGTTTAAACAGGAAAACCTCAGATCTAGAACTGTAACTAGAGATGAATAAAAAAAACTAAAGAAAATTGTGTGCATGTTAGAGTCTAATAATGAAGTAGATTGAAACAGCACAGTATACCATGTAGCCTAAATTCTATTTTATTACATCAAATACTCCAAACATTGGAATTCTTTTGAATAGAAAAGTAGGCAAACTCCAAAGCAACAACAGGGAAGAAAGGCAAGCAAGACATAAGTGCCTTTGACAGCTGCATCAAGAGTTGAGAAAGATTTCAATTAAATGTTTACAATTTTGGTAGTGAATAAAAACTAACTTTACAAATTGTAATCAAAATCTGAACCACTGAATGGCTCAGAACACCAAGCATCAAGGCTGGAACAGCAAGGGGATTAAGTCTATTAGACATGTGAATAATGATGCATATATTTATTCCATTAGCACCTAATCTATTTTTGATTAATCCAAATAGTCTTAAGAAAGAACAAAGCCAAATTTAAGAGGCAACATGTTTTCTTGGGGGACCTGTGCTTTTGAGAGGCCTACTTGTGAGAAATTTAGCAACTCCGTTTGATTTCTTTCTTGTTGCTTCATAAGTCAATGCCAATTATATTAAGAAGTTGCTTAAAAAATTAGGAACCAAATTAAAGCAATTTCTTCCTAACAGGAGATGAGAAACAATAATTGTGAACCAGAGAAGAATACTGTAGTCAGGTTTGGGAATCAACTAATTACTCATTCTGAAATGTTCCCTGGGAAAATTGTTTTTAAAGGATTTTAAAGTATTAACTACAGCCTTTAAATTGCTTATAGGACTTTATCCTGCAACCATCAGGGCTTGAAACTTACTTATATTTTACATTTTTTATTGGCAAAATTATTTCAAAATCCTACATACGAGATTTTAATGTGATCTTGTGATGAACTTTCTTTAGATGAAAATTAGTAATGGATTTAGCTATGTCCACAATTAGCTACTTCAGATTTCTCAATGATAGAAGCTTGAGTGGGACCAAATAGACACACTTCATCTTCAGCATCTGATTAGTGTAGATGTTGAGAGCTTTAAGAGTTCTTTTGGTTTAAGTGGTTAGCTAAAAAAATAGCCTCTTTTGTTAGACTCATTGTACACATTATTTAAAAAATAAAAAGAAGGCTGGACTCTTAAAAAGGCTTTATTCCCCTATCTTTGTGGACAAAGACATCTGTAATCATTTACATCAACCAAACTGACTAGGTAATATGCTGATGTTTTAATTTCTTCTTCTAGAAATTGGATTAATCTTCTCTTCTAATATGATAAATAGTATAATACTTGACCTCAAATGTCAGGTTTTAAAGCTATCACATGCTGAAAAAAATCACAGTGAAGTGGGAGAAATATAAAATTGTACTTTGATTTAATCTTGTAATTTGGCTGAATTACAGCCAAACTAAATCAATTCTTGATAATACAATCAAAGGGGGTCACATTTTAAATTAATGCAAGCAGGATCTAAATAGGTGGGGATGTCCTATTCCATGTAATCCTCAATCTATCATCACGCTTTATATTTTTACAATGTATTTGATTGGGAGGGCTGAATAATAGCATAATATTTACATTTAGGCTTGAGCAGTTTTCAGGGATAGTCAGACATTTTAAAGTTTGAGGCAGTCTTTTAAAAAAGACAATATCTTAAACATCACTGAAACAGATATTCCCTATAAATACCTGTATACAAGTCAGCTATGAATATACATATTGATACAAAATACATGATACAAGTCAATAGTTAGTAAAACAGCAGGATGACAAGTGAATATTCCACCCCAGGAACATATTCTATCTGGAACAAATTCAACATCAGAAATGGGGGATAAAGGTAAACAGCAGAGGAAGAAACTTCAAAACATGCCTAAACAATGTAAAAGAAGTTACTGAAAAGGTACTAACCTAGTAGGTAGATATAAACCAGTTTTAAAACTTCCAAATATCTGCACCTGTAATAGAGAAATAGGGCATTAGAATGCACCTTTTAAATTTCTGAACAATTATCTAATCGAGTGATTAGTAAAGTTTGACTATTGCTACCCTCCACTGGTAGTTTTAGGTATTACTGAAATATTTAATATGACCATAACACAGAGGAGTTTGGCAAATTCAAGTATTTACATCTTTAACTTTAAAAGAAGATTAGAAATAGAGCAATACAGCAGTAGGCCTAAAAATATTCATGATAGTAGACTATCAAAATAAATATTATTTCTAATTAAAGAGCTGCTCGAAACAGTACAGTTCTAGCTCCATCAGCTTCTCCGTTACAAATCCCTCGTTTTAAAAATACTTAAGTGTGTAAGAAACTATTTTTTTTTAAATAATAATACTAGAGAAAAGCATCAAAGAGTTTCACACAACATCCAGGCAAAAGAGTTTGTGTTCTAGTTCTCAGACATTCATTCATACATTTGTACTACCTCAAATATAGCTACTTCACAGAAGTGTTGCAAGCACTAACTTTTTGGAGTTCACCATGAGTGCTAATACTACTATACTTCAGCATTCTTATTGTGTTGGTGCAGGTGCATTTTTTGCTTGCATGTGAACTATTTGTGGTTTTGGTAACATCTTTACAATCTTAAATGCACTGATGCAGCTGCGCCATTGTAACGCTTCAGTGAAGATACTACTTACACGAATAGGAAGGCCTCTACGGTTAGTGGCATAGGTACTCCACCTCCCTGAGAGGTGGTAGGTATGCTGACGGGTGAAACCCTCCCATCAACATAGCACTGTCTACACTGGGAGTTAGGTTGGTATAACAGCATTGCTCAGGGGTATAGATTTTTGACACCCCTGAGCAACAGTTTTCTATAAGTTGCTACCATAGACCAAGCCTTACTGCCTTCTTCCTTCTGTGTTGGATTTTGCAGACATTAACAAAATGCTAATATTTCGGAGAGAACCTTTACCATGCAATGTATCCAGAGGTATTCATTCTAACACTCACAATTAATGCAAAATAGGAACCCTTTGCAAGCCAGTTTATATTTCTCTCCCCTCTCACCCCAACATTTAAAACAGTGAATTTTATGTTTGCCAATTTAAATAGACTTAAGCTTACTACTTCCCATCTTGTGTCCAACTATGGTATTGTCATAATCTCACAAGGTATGCAACATCAATTGTTCTCTGAACAATGTGGAGCACTGTGTAATATCCAAGTACAGTTCAGAATAATATGACAAGCTTTCCTCTGAATTTCATTGTATGGCAGCTTTTGTTTATACAATACTAGCAAGATTTAACATTCACTTTGTCAAATTATTTTATTTTAAATGCCTTCACTTAAAAAAAATCACTAAATGTTGTTCAATTTTGGTGTAATTAAAGCCTCTCTTATGGTGGAACCCAGCTGATGCCAAGAACAATTCTCACTTATTAGGAATGTTTCCTTCTAAGCACATCCCCCTCAAGTAAGAGTGCAAATGACAACTGCAGAAGTTTATAAATAAAGTTACAATTTAAGATGTATAGCATTACCCATAAAATTTTTATTCCTTTCTTGAATGCTGTGGGGAAGCTTACAATATATGTGCCATGTCTTGTTTTAAAGTTTCACTCATGGGGACACGTTATTTTATTTTATTGTTTGTGCTCATAAATAGTTTCAACACTTGCTTGTTCATAGTTTTGACACCTTCTTGGTTATGTGTTTTGGTGTCGAAGTATACAAGAACACTTAATCTTAGTTCATTTCAAATTCAAGTTGCACTGTAGATTTGTCTCATCTGAGACTTATAGGGTTTTAAAAACAAAAAAACAAACAAACAAAAACGTACATGAGTTAATGTGAATAGCACTGGCTAGAGGCACGGACAGAGAGCAGGCACCACTCAAGCTTCCTAAAGTAAAACACCTACCAACTGATATCCTTGGGGTAAGTGAAACGATATTTGATTTCTAAATTGAATTCTATGGAGTTAATTTATTGTAGTAATGCTTAATTTACAATTAAATAACAGAGTCAACAGTTTAAATATGGTAGCACATGAAAAGATTTTACAAGATGAGAACTACAACAATAATTTTAGTCATGAGCTAAAGCATTACACCATCGCCTACACCAGCGGTCTTCAAACTTTTTCCTCTGGGGCTCCTATTCACGGAGGAAAAAGTCGCAAAGCCCCCTGGGGGGGTATGTCCACCGAAATGCTTCCGCTTTCCGCGGCGGCATTTCGGCGGTACTAAAATAGACCACCCAGGAGTTCGGCGGTCTTCCGGGCAGGATCAGCGGCGACGCCGGGGTCTCTCGCACCCCCAACGGTGGTCTCATGCACCCCAGTTTGAAGACCACTGATCTACACCACTGTTGCTCCTGGATGTACTGCCTTGGTGTTGGCTGTAGGGCTGAAAGTAGGGTTCAGGCCCTGCCCCTTCTGAAGACAGCTGGGGTGCAATGCTGGAGGAGCAGGCAGCTGGTGAGTTTCCCCCCTTTCCCAGGGGCGGTGTGGCTCAGGCTTCGGGCTTCATCCCTGGGGTGGGGCCGCGGCAGGCTCTGGCCATGAGACTTTGGGCTCCAGCCCTGGGCTCTGGTGGCTATGAAGTGACCAGCCCCAGGTTGTGGCCATACAGTTTCGGGCTCCATCCCCCGGCCATGGGGCTTTAGGCTCTGGCTATGGGGTTTCTGGCCCCCAACTGTCTCCCCAAACCTCCTACCCCATTCACCCCTAGCTCCTATTGTCACCCGCCAACCCCTGCATCCAGGGTTTAATTTGCCCCCAGGTTTGCTGGGGCTCAGTAAGTATGCTATGAAAAGTCATGTTTGTTAATATCACTTTTAACAACAGACTACAAGCGAGCAATAAATAAATGACAATGAGTTTGGACATGCAGACATACACATATATTTGTTTTTCCTAAAGCTAATAAATATTTTAGGAAAAAGTGTGAGAGCAGACATCAACAAGAGCTGGTGGCCCTACTCTGAGGCCACCAAAAAAACAACAACAAAAAACACTGCCCTGAGAAACCCTGATCTAAGTCATGTGTTCCTTCCTACACTCACCATCCCCTATACCTTGTATGCCCATAAGCTTCTCCTTTCCAGCAGGACAAGTCACCTCAGGGGTAGACCTGCCCCACAAATCAAGTTCTTCTATACTCGTGCCTTAACTTTTTTTTTAATGTTACTGAATGAGGCAAGAACTAATGACATGCATACACCTAAATTTCATTCTGGTTAGATCTCATACCCTTCCTTTGTTGGTAGTATGTCTAATTTAGCTTCCCTAACCAGGGCCTTTGTTCATATATATGTCTAAAGTGCCAAGCTCAACTACGGTGCCATAGAAATAGTGAATAGCTTCTATACCACAATTTGAGTATAAAGTTATTTTGTAATAATGTGGAAAAAAGTGATCGTGTAACCAAAAAAAAGCTGTTTACAAAGATACAAACAGAGACAAAGCTTTTTGTTAGAGCATGTCAAGTCCTACTCACATCTGCATTCGGCCAGAGCTCCTTAATAACATTTTCTATTCTGTTCACCACTTCCATTCGCATTCTTTCTTCTTCCGGCCTAGGAGACATGTACTTGTAGAAATCAATGATTTCTTCATGAAGACTGAAGAGAGAAAAAAAGAAAAGTTATTTAAAAGAGAGAAAATTAAAACAGCTGCTATTATCTCAAATGGTCTAGAAATATTTTAAGAACACTGAACACTAACTTTAAACAAAACTATTGTCAGCCTTCAACAAAAGTAAATTCAGATTTATGAAAGTTTAATTTCAGCACATTAATCTACAAAACATAGGCTATTCTTATAGCATGCTTATGAAGAATGTGGAAGTTAATCAAAGCTGCTTTTGTTCACACGAAATGTGAAATAGCACCACTAAATATGTTAACATCAGTGTGATATATAAAGCTTTAATCTTCAAGGAAATCTAATGAGGAGTTCAGGGTACGTACAGTATCCAAATATTTAAACAAAAGCCTTTTAGCTAACCTTTTTGGTTAGTTCCTTGTCACCAACTGAATCATTACTTGTGTCAGCACAGCGATTTGTTAACCCTCACAAAATCAATTCTGAGACATTCAAACAAATGTGAACTAACAGTTGTCTGTAGTTAGAGTCATCTCGGTTATATGTACCTGTTTGCCCACTGCTAAGCAGAAACGTTCACACTAAACTCTGTCTTCTCCTATTACTGTTAAAAAGGAGTTGTGTACACACATCAAGGGAACACAGGATAGAATGAAGTTGACAGTCAGCTGATCAGCTGCATTATTTTAAGAATAATTCCCCCTATACACACACATTTTCTGTGGGGTTTTAAAAAGTTATGCTTAGTATAGCTGTTTAAACACAAGTCTCATTACACAAGTCCAGGAAATTTGTGTATCCATTTGCACTAGCACGTAGCAATGTCCTCCTGACTAACCAGAAAACTAAAGTCCATTTTTCACCATGTTTCTTCTGTCAACACCACCAAATTTAAACAGACATTGAATTCCTGAAAGATTAAATAAATCCCTGACATAGGACTGATGAGTTTATTTCACTTGTTTTCTACAGTAATCATTATAGTAGCAGTGTAATGTTTTAAAGAGCAATTAAAAAAAAAAGTTATTTGTCAAACAAATGCATCTTGCCCGGAAGCTCTGATAGATTGCCAAGAAGAATGATTGCCAAGAAAAATGATTTACAATGAGGTCCTCGGATGGGAGGTGAAAAGTCTTCCTAGCCTCCCCACCACTGCCAGTCTCCCCACAAACAACGGAAACTATACCACAGATGTCATGAAATAGATGAAGTATATCTGAAAGGGACAGAACAGTAAGTATTATGACTAAAGAGAGATGCAACTCAAATTTCATCCATTTTAATATCTGAAATTTTAATATTGTTCTGTTACAATTAACATTGTAGATTACTAAATCCGACAAGAGATTAGAAGATCAAATATTTTCTTTAATTTTTACTTAGTATTTATCTATGCTCTTTGTACAAATAGTTTAATTTCTTAAATTTCTAAGTCTCTTACACTAGCATGACTAGGTCATGCTTATGCATGCCATTCTACTCCTCAGGTCTTGCTACAGTGTTTACTTAGTTGTTACTGTAAAACTTGTCTGCCTACTGTCTTCCTCCTCTCCCCATTTGTATTCTTCACTCGAAAATCTTCTACATGAGACCAAAATACACATACCTCAATATACTGTTTGTGATCTGCTTCTTAGAGGTATTTGCTTACCTAAACATTTGGTTTCTCAAAAGTTTGGTTTCTCCTAGTCCACCACTAATATTTCCTTTTAGAAATCCTGATGTAATTCAGTCTGTTGATAATATTTTACAAGTTCTTCTATCACTATAACCCTATCATGATAATTAAGTTATGTGAAAAGAACGAGATGTACTTGTGGCACCTTAGAGACTAACAAATTTATTTGGGAATAAGCTTTTGTGGGCTAAAACTCACTGGGTTACCATACCAACTCTGACAGACTAATCAATTAAGGTGGGCTATTATCAGCAGGAGAGAAACTTTTGTATTGATAATCAGAATGGCCCATTTCAAACAGTTGACAAGAAGGTGTGGTAACAGTAGGTGAAAACTTAGCATGGGGAAATAGTTTTCAGTTTTTGTAATGACCCAGCCACTCTCAGTTTTATTCAAGACTAATTTAATGGTGTCCAGTTTGCAAATTAATTCCAGTTCTGCAGTTTCCCGTTGGAGTCTGTTTTTGAAGTTTTGTAGAATATGCTACACCCAATCTCAAGTATAAACAACAGATGGTGAAGCACTGCATTTGGAAGTAAAGCCATGCCTGAACGCTGTGGGTATGTACCCTACACAGTTCTCTACAGGTCCAAACGGTGCCTTCCCTGTCTAAACTGCTATTTGCTCCTGCTTTGAAACACTCCAGGCAGGGGGAAGGCAGCAGGAAAAGGCTCCAGCAGGAGAAGGCAGCACCAAAGCCTTTCACTTATTTGTGTAGCTACACTCTGCAGTGCAAACATAGCTTGCTTTTCACAGATGCATGTAGCTATGCATAAACTGCACATCACTGCCAGTGGTGTACAGTGTAGATGTACCCTAAGTAGACTAGTAAAGAGAATGCTGAATTTGTTTGCAAGTGTCTCAAGAGGAATTCTAAATCTTTAGCTTAAACATGAAAAGTATCCACAACCTATTTCTAGCAATATGACATTTTTCTTACTATTTAATGTCACTGCATTCATTAAGTTACTTTGGATATAAAACAAAGCCTTGGTTTCTGGGGGGGGTGGGGGGGGAGAGAGAGAGAGAGAGAGAGAGAGAGAGAGAGAGAGAGAGAGAGAGAGAGAGAGTGTGTGTGTGTGTGTGTGTGTGTGTGTGTGTGTGTATTTTGAGAAATTGTTACACTGCACAAATAATTGTTACACTATCAAAGCTCATCATGCAGCAAGTCCCTTGCTAATGCAGTAACAATTAGTTGTTCAACTCAAATTCAACTCAAAAATAGATGCCTGGTCTTTTTAAACTGCACAACAAAAAACAGTCTGTTCAGTGGTCTCAACTCACTGCCCCTCTTTTCCACTCTTTCTTCAGGTGGCAGTACTTCTAGGCAGGGGACAGAGAAGGGGGCAGTGCAACTAGTCACTATTCTCTTCGGGCACGGTTAGACTGGCGCTTTGCAGCGCTAAAACCCTCCAGTAGCGCTATAATTTTCGTACCGTACACACTTCAAAGTGAGATTTTGCGCATGTACTCACTGTTTAAAGCTCAAGTATTAAACCTCCTTTTCGAGAGTCAGAAGGCTTTTTGCGCTAACGCTATAGCGCAAGGGTGCAAATGTGACCACCCAGGAATAACTCATTACGCTGTAAGGGAATCAACAAGCCATTTAAGGCAAATGACGTCAATGTTGTTTTGAAAAAGGGCAGAAGAATCAGGAAGTAGTTTATCAGTTTCTCTCTTAAAACTCACAGCTGATATGCACCGGAAATGCTGACCAATCGAGCTGTGTGAGTGCACTGCAGAGCCTGGTCAGTTTCCTAGTCACTGACAGCCTCAACTTGTCTCACTGCCTACATGTTCCCTGTTCCCTCTTACCCCCCTCCTTTGCAAAGCACGTTGCACCCAGCTGAATGCTGGGTTACATGCCCATAATTCCCCACTCCTTGTGCCGCCAGAATCGCCTGAAATGTGTCCATGCTGTAGCGCTGAAGGGTCTTAATCTGCACAGGCTGTAGCGCGATACCTATTGCGCTAAATTTGGAAGCGCTATACACACACGCGCTATAATCTGTAGTCTAGCCATACCCTTCAAGGAAACTGCTATCATGCCATAAAAATACAGTAAACCATATGGTGAAATGTTTTATTAATTGGACTTATATTCACATCTATTAGAAATTTACCAGTTTCTTAAACTGTGTCTTGATCAATTGGAAGTAATGTAATCCCAACACTGGGATCAGTGGAAGTTATTAGGAACATCAAAGGCTGTACTGTTTTCATGCAAAAAGGACTGAAAATACTGATTATAGATGGAGTATTTTTTATTCACCAGAATCTTGGGCCTGAGCAAAAGTTCAACCCAGTCTGTTAAGAGATTACCGTATTTTTCGTCCTACAGGACGCTCCGGCGTATAAGACGCCCCCGAGTTTTTAAATAAAAAAGCCGGGGAAAAAAAAAAAAAGCGCAGCTTTTTTCGCGCCGCTCTCCCGTCCCTGCCGCGCGGGCGGGCTGCCGGGAGCGTCCCGGTTCCCCCCTCCCCGCCGCGCGGGCGGGCTGCCGGGAGCGTCCCGGTTCCCCCCTCCCCGCCGCGGGCGGGCTGCCGGGAGCGTCCCGGTTCCCCCCTCCCCGCCGCGGGCGGGCTGCCGGGAGCGCTCCCGGCAGCCCGCCCGCGGCGGGGAGGGGGTACCGGGACGCTCCTGGCAGCCCGCCCGCGGCGGGGAGGGGGGAGCTCCCGGCAGCCCGCCCGCGGCGGGGAGGGGGGAGCCGGGACACTCCCGGCAGCCCGCCCGCGGCGGGGAGGGGGGAACCGGGGCACACATTCGCCCTATAAGACGCACCAACTTTTCCCCCCCCGTTTTGGGGAAGAAAAAGTGCATCTTATAGGGCGAAAAATACGGTAAGTTGACTTTGTAGAAAGCAGCCATATCCCTATCAGTTTTCTGCTTCAAGTAGTCATGCAAATCTGGTAACTGGATTCAGGATTTACTTAATCTCATTTTGAATCTCAAGAGGAGGCGGAGCCGTTGGAAGTCTTGAGGTGCAGAATAAGGAGGAAAAAAACCCAATTAACCAACCAGGGGGTGATGTCACGTCCTCAGGAGCAGAAATACTTTGATTCTGAATGCTAAGCATATGTTTAATTAAAGACACAATTTAGGTTTTTAATTTTTTTTTTAAATCCCTTCTTGGGAAACTTATTTGTAAGCAAAGACTTTTTAAAAATGATTTTTAAACTAGCTGTACATTTAAGAATGATTTTACAAAAGGCTCAGCTCAGTATCCACTGAAATCAAAGGAAGTGTTACTATGGATTTAAATGGGTGAAAAATCAAATGCCCCCCAAAAGGAATCCCATTCTTCATGGGAAAGCTAGAGGCTACAATACGGTATCTGGGAGGAGAAGAGATTCACAATCATCACAGATCGGAATGTTATTTGATTAATAGATCAGATGACTAAGTTTTCAGACCAAATAGAATTTTTGGGAGTACCTAACTGATTTAGGAGCATGGGAGTCCCAGGGGGCCTGTCAGGGGACAGGGTTGTGGCTAGAGGTTGGGGGCAGGGAGCAGGGGGGTTGGATAGGGAGTGGGGTCCTGGGGAGTAATTGGGGGGGGGGTCTCTGGAAGGACAGGGGGCAAGGAGTGGGAGGGTGGATGGGTCAGGGATTCTGAGGGGGGAGTCAGGGGGAAGGAAGTAGGAGGGGGTTGGATAGGGGGCAGGGCCAGACTGTTTGGGGAGGCACAGCCCTCCCTACCCGGCCCTCCATACAACTTTGGACCCCGATGTGGCCCTCAGGCCAAAAAGTTTGCCCACCCCTGCTATAGAGGTTACGTCCACAGCAGGTCCATTATATCTTGTATGTACTGAGGATGGGATACCAAAGTAAAGAACTGATATTGTAACAACATTACAACTCTCACTCAGGAAGTTATTTTTGTTGCCCCTATTTTAGGTGGTGGAATGGATCATATACATATACATTGGTTTTTTTTTTAAAAAAGAGCAAGATTGAGGATGGGGCAGGATTATTTCTGACAGTGTCCTTTAAAGAGATTATTTTAAATCACCATGACATTTCAAGAAAAAGCAACAATAACCCTTACCAAGATACAGACATCAGTTCTGGAGGCTCAAGAGGAAGGCACCCAATGCGTTGATCAGTTTGTCAGTTACTTCATTTTATGCTGCAACAGTTATGCCTGAACACAGATACCTTTCAAACCATTTCCAATGATCTAGCTCTGCCAGTAAATTCTAGTGGCCATTTCCACATTTACAGAAGGCTTTTTTTTAAACCCTTTATCAAGCTTAGTGATAAAAAGATTCTGGATAGATGTGTTTTCATTATTGATAAGAGTGTACATGAAAGCACAAGTGAATCTGCAAAGCCTGTCTGGAATGTATTGTATCTAAACAAGACCAAATGACTAGTTTAGCTTGAGAGGTCCATTTATCCTTAAGGAAAAGGATCACAAATATAGCACCAGTGAAATCTCTGCTGGCAGGACTCGGTAGTAAAATTGTTCAAAAATATGCTAGTCTATTGGGATACTGGAAAGAGTAAGTGACTGCAGTCTTGGGGTTAGGCTGTTCATAATTAAAATGCTAAAGCCTGTTTCCCAAAGCTATTTAAAAATGCTACTGCTTTCATAGTTACTACCACAAACTGAAGTGTGTCGTACCTCAGAATGAACTGTTTCATACTAACAAACAGCTTCATGTATGCTTGTGTAGTAGATCTGCTTTACAGCTATCTAAGGACCAAAAGATTGAAGATGTCTGCAAGTCTTAACTTCACTAATGAATAGTGTTTTGAGTTGTGATTACACAACAAAAAACAAAACATCAGAAAGCATTTACTTCATGGAGCAAGTTAAACTAGACTCAGCCTTTTCACTGTCTCAGCAATTTTGATCCTTTTAAGCTTCAGTAAATGTAGGGCAAACTTACAAGTAATTCACGTTTAACTTGCAGGAAAACAATATTTTCAATATGTTGATGTCTTTTCAACAGCTATTTATACAGGCAGTCAATGAAATTTTTTGAAGTAAAATCAGATATACTGTTTTGCTGCTTGGAAAACCAAGCCAATGGTCAAAGCTTTATGAAATGTTTTCTGCATTTGAAATATTAAAGTGATCGACAAAAGAGTCCATACAAATCACTAATTGGATTCTCTATATTAAAAGGTTCAGTCAAAGATTTTTATAAAAGGACTAAAAGCTATCACAGATGACTTTACAAGAAGTTTCAAATCTAACAAGGCACTATATGCAATTTAAGTTGCAAGCATACCAACAAGCCCCACTGGAACTGTTTATTACACTAGAATTGCTAATCGTACATATATTATTTTCATCCAGTGCTCTATTTAGACATTGTTTACAATGTTAATATGTAACAGGTGAAGTCAGCCTATCCTCTCTAAATTCCAATCTCAAAGCAAAGGTTATTCTCTTCTTCTTAATCACCTGACAACACTTGAGTGCCATTATGATAGCCACATTAGAAAATAATATAAAAACAGATAGAGAATTGTATTTTTGCAACTTGCACCAGTGCAGTATGTCTACATTACAGATATGCACATCAAATCCACATTCAGTAAACTGTGTGGATAGAGCTACTCAGTGAGTAGGCTAAGCCCTTCTAGATGAGGGCACTGAGTATGCATACTCATATAGTATAACTTGGCATAGTGTCAGACCAGGATGGCTCCAAGAGTGGCTGGAGTATCACCTCCACCAGCTGGAATTTCGGCCTAGCCTCTCTACCCTTTTCCATCCAAGGCTTGAACTCCCTGCAAAACTGGTACTGGTCCTTCTTATGTGCTTCCCCACAAGGACCTCAGGCAGTTATTGTGCAGGTCGCTCACTGGCATAGGCCTGAAGCAGGAAGGCTTAAAACCCAGTGACCAGGGTATACCTTGAATAGAAAAAACGAAAATAGTTCACATTATTTTTATACAGCTAAAACTTACTGTCTTAACACTAAAGACTAGACTAACTACACACAGTTCACAGGTTGAGAGAAATAACTGTTCTGGTATAGATGAGAGTTCCAACAAAAAACAAAGGCAGAAAGAAGGACCACAGTGGGGCTGAGGATGGCTCTGCCCTTGATAACTGCATGCAGTGACATGAAGCAGGAGCTCAAGCTGCACAGCAGGTGTACCAAGGGAGAAAGTTTCCAATGGTTGTGTGCTGGGTGCACGGACACCAAGAGTGGAACATGCGTGTGCAATCACTTGAAGAACAGATATTGAAGTTCAAACCACACTCCAAGTAAACATCAAGCCAAGTCAATAAGAGGTTGTCTGCAGGCACATCTTGAAATACATTAATTCAACAGTCAAACTAAAAAACCTGAGAAATAATTAGAGAAAAATCTAGTTGTATATCCAATGGTTTTAAGCCTGGCTCAAATGTTGACCCAATCCTTTATCTGAGCCTTTGCAGTGACCATCATTATTCAGATTAAGAGAGCTTTCCTCATTGCATTAGGTTGAGCTCAATACTTTAGTAAGCTTCACGCATTTTCAGTTTACCAAAAAAATATCTGACTCCACAAGAATAAAATCATTCTACCATAAAGGTCGAACTTCATGTAAAAACTAAACAAATTATCTCTGAAAACTGTATGTATCAATTTTAGACCAAAACCCTAGAAAGAAAACTAAACTGATGTCTCAATACACAAATAAAATAACTTGTTGCACATATACCTACAGACTTCCGAAAGATAGACTGTCTGTTTTGTTTGGAACATCCAAGAAAGCTCTGGCTACTTCTAAAGCCTCCACAAAGGATTAGAAAGCTAGTGACAAGTTTTAAAGTGTGACCTTGCCAAAGCAAAGGCTTTCCTGTACCAGAGGCATTAGGACTTACTTGACTGCACCAAAGGCAATGTTCTTGGGGTGGTCAGAGTGATTAGTAAACCATGATTAAAGATTCACTCTATTCAGGCTATATCTATATATATATTTACTAACAACAGGATTAACATCTAGGTCATCAGAAAGTACCTTTTGGGGGTAAAGGCTCCTGCATGACAACAATCCAGCAACATATAACATTTTACTGTAACTACAAACGGTATAAATGCCAGTATTCCTGTACCAAACCAGGGGAATGCTACCTTAAAAAAAGTAAGAGTTCCTCCGCCTCAGTCCATGTATCTATCCTGTTCTAAGGTGAGAAGAGTCATGGTATTCTTGGGAAAGATTCCTACTGGAGGTTCAAGTTTCAAGATGATTTAAGGTCAAGTTGCTACTCCTATAAAATTATTTAACTTGAGAAAGGGTGCTAAGGCAGCAGTGCTGTTCATCATGTTATCCTCCCACCCTTCTAAAGAGACACACATTAAATCAGGGATTGGCAACCTTTCAGAAGTGGTGTGCCAAGTCTTCATTTATTCACTCTACTTTAAGGTTTCACGTGTCAGTAATACATTTTAATGCATTTAGAAGGTCTCCTTCTATAAGTCTGTAATATATAACTAAACTATTGTTGTATGTAAAGTAAAAAAGGTTTTTAAAAATGTTTAAGAAGCTTCATTTAAAATTAAATTAAAATGCAGAGCCCCTCAGACCTGGGCAGGGTAAGTGCCACTAAAAAACAGCTCTCGTGCCGCCTTTAGCACGCATGCCATAGATTGCCTTCTCCTGCATTAAACCATGCAGATAAATCAATAAGTCAGAGCAACATGCAGATAAATCAGAAGAAAGCCATTTTCAGGCAGGACAAAATTCCCCCTCCCTGCAGCCAACTTACATTAGACATGTGTGCAGTGCTGTTGTAGCCAGGTGGGTCCCAAGATATTAGAGAGACTATTCTATCCTGTATTTAGCTGTAACACTCTGAGTATGTTTCCTAGATTGGATGAAGAGCTCTCTGTAAGCTTGTCTCTCTCACCAGCAGAAGTTAGTTCAATAAAAGATATTACCTCACCACCTTGTCTCTCTTACATGAGACATGTCATCTAAGATTACAAGACTTGATCTAATTTAAGAAGCCATTATGTATTTAAAACATGCTCTCCAACAGTTTTAAGAACAATAAAGTGGTGTTATTACAGTAAACCCTCGATTTAACGGACCCCGATTTAACGGACTTCGGATGCAACGGACAAAATTTCCGATGCATCCGATATACGTTATTTGGGGGCTGCCGGCTCCCGCCCGGCTCCCGCCTGCGGGCGGGCAGGCTGGCTGGCGGCTGCCGGCTCCCGCCTGCGGGCGGGCAGGCTGGCTGGCGGCTGCCGGCTCCCGCCTGCGGGCGGGCAGGCTGGCTGGCGGCTGCCGGCTCCCGCCTGCGGGCGGGCAGGCTGGCTGGCGGCTGCCGGCTCCCGCCTGCGGGCGGGCTGACAGCTCCCGCCCGGCTCCCCGCAGCGGGGAGCCGGGCAGGGGGGGGTTGACAGCTCCCGCCGGGCTCCCCGCTGCGGGGAGCCAGGCGGGGGGGGGGTTGACAGCTCCCGCCGGGCTCCCCGCTGCTGGGAGCCGGGCAGGGGGGTTTGACAGCTCCCGCCGGGCTCCCCGCTGCGGGGAGCCGGGCGGGCGAGTTGACAGCTCCCGCCCGGCTCCCCGCAGCGGGGATCCGGGCGGGCGGGTTGACAGCTCCCGCCCGGGTCCCAGCAGCCGGGGTCCCGGGTGGGCAGGCTGCTGGCTGCCGCTGGGCGGGCTGACTCACAGCTCCCAGCCGTGATCAGTAAAACATCTATATAACGGACTAATTCGGGTGAGGGGGGTGTCCGTTAAAGCCAAAAGTCCTGTTATTTAATGATTTTAAAAAATTATTAAATAACGGACTTTCAGCTTTAACGGACACCCCTTCGCCCGAATTAGTCCGTTATATCAAGGTTTCACTGTATAATGCTTTTAAAATAGAATAGAGGGTCTTAATTTTGTTTTCTTACAGCTAGGAGTTCTACACCATTCACATATATAAACAAAAGCTAAAGTTAAAGCCAACTCTACGGTTTTTTGGCACACTAGTTGTTTTTGAACACATTTAACTATTCCATGTTGAAAAGTCAAGATTTATTCTGGTTCTGTTTACTAGGATAAGAAATATTTAAAAACAAGTATGAAATGTTACAAAACTGTATGTTTTGTCATAAAAAAATCCACATGTGATATCTTTCTAAAATTAACTAGATGTCTTAAAAAAGGCTTCAGAATTAAACCAGTGAATCCTGACTTTTACCTTATTTTTTCTTAACTAAATAGGAGTTACAATATTACATGACAATGGGTTAATTTTTTTTTCAATTATTTCTTTTTCTTTAAAAAGGAGCAGGTCATTTTTAATTTTTAGCAATAGTATATGGCTGTTCATGTGTTTTAATTTAGCTGCCTGGGCTCGAAATTATATGCCAGGCTTTGAGCTAGATTTCATCTTAATGTGCCATATGAAAACTAGGACAAAGATACAGCCCTAACATGACAGTAATAGATAAATCAGGGCGAGGGGACTCAAGGAATGAAGGTCCTACAACCCCTTTCTAAACCAGACATTGCTATGGAAAAAGAGCCCACACTTGGAAGTCTGAGGAACCATCAAAATACACGAGAACAGTGACCTGTACACACTGCTTAACATGTAAAAGCTTGATTTGAAAAAAGTACAAAGTAATTCCTTGTGTTTCATTGTCCTTTTAAACAGACACCACATACCTAGAACCATCCCCAGGGGATGAAATGCCCAAGTCATGAGAACAGAAATAAAAAGTAAGTACTTTTTCACAAGAACAAAAATCCCCATGCTTTCTTTGCATGTGTAGAAACCTGCAGGCCTCTGAGTCCCCTTTAGTCATCTATATAAACATGCTGAACATTTTGGACGTACTCCAAGTTTTCGCATGGCCAAAAAAAGTGTTATATAATATTTACAGTACACTTCAAAAAGGTCTCTCTCACTGCCTTCAGCATTTCATTTTGAATCCTGCCCCAAAGCATATTTGTTTTATCTCACTTCTTGAAACTGAGGAACCCCCACTGAGGAACCCCCACCACACGCCTTTTGAGGTTATGGGCAAAACTCCGATTTTGACTTCCCAGAAAACACAGTTAATAGATTGAGGCTAGGTCTACACTATAAAACTTACATTGGTATAACATCACCGCTAGGGGTGTGAAAAATCCACACCCCTGAGTGATGTAGTTATATCGACCTAACCCCCAGTGTTAGGTCATTGAGGTGGATTAACAAGCCGACAGGAGACGCTCTCCTTTCCGCACAGTAGTGTCGTTCGTGAAGCACCACAGCTGCACTGCTGTATGTGTAGACAAGCTCTGAGTGGAGTCACATCTTACGCAGGGGGTTAGGTTCCAACGTCCCAGCATAAGATCAAAATCATGTGTAGTCGAGATAGCTCGCCACCAGCCCCACTCAGCCTCCTGCTGGCTGAGCAAACATAAGCCCAGGCTGGCAGCGGGATGAGCGGGGCCAGCAGCCAGAACCCCAGACCGGCAGCGGACTGAGCTGCTCAGTCCACCGCCATCCACACTCAGCCCACCGCAGGCTGAGCGAGCAGGACCCCAGCGATGGGTTAAGCAGGGCCGGAGGCAGACTGAGCAGCTCAGTCTGGGGTCCCGGCCACCAGCCATGCTCAGCCTCCTGCCAACCTGGGTGAATAGAGTGGGGCCAGTGGACGGGATCCCAGCTGGCAGATGAAACCCTAGACTGGCAATGGGCTGAACAGCTCACCGGCCGCTGGCCCCACTCAGCCCGTTGACAGTCTGGGGTTCCAGCTGCTGACCCCTTGCTGGCCCTGCTCAGCCTCCCTGCTCCCGAGCCACTCGGCCTGATGCCAGCCTGGGATACCAGCCTCAGCCCCACTCAGCCAGCACTATTTATTTATTTTGCAGAGCATGTATAGTTGAATTCGGGCATGTTAAATCCATCTATGATGCATCTTCACTCTAATTCACTTTAATTCCAATAGCAGTGAAGTGAGAAAATCAAAAGTGATGGTGGATCTTGTCAGACATAACAAGGAAAAGGATCTGTGACCCAGACACATTCCCTCAGAGTCTTTTTTCACTTTTTAATACTTATTTGTCAGGTCACCAAAAACTGAATGAGGCTTTTCTACAAAGATCATATATTATTGCTTGTGGATTTTTTAAAAACAATTTATTCTCATACATTAAAGCATATACAGTATACTCAACTGCAACTTCTATATTCTGAAATCAATTTCTTCACACATTCAGAAAAACAATGCACTACTTTTAATTTGAAAAAACAGCTAGTTAACCTGTAAAAGTTTACAGGTTTTTAAGTTATTACTATTTTTGTTTACTAGTAAAAAAATGAAGGACTTTCAACCCTCTAATATGCAAGCAAATGCAACATCAAACCATGTTTAATCATCAATAACTTTTTGAGTCATCTGGTTAAAAAAGTTAGTTGCACAAGATATGGAACTGTTTATGATCAATGACACCATTATAGCCACCTTCCCACTAGACAGTTTGTAAGCCTTCTGGTCACCTTTCCTAAAGAAACAATGCATACCTACAAAAACAAATAATAATGAACTTCCAAAGTCATCTTCTGACATCAAGGACCATAAGTTATATCACCAGATGTCCAAAATTCCTTCATCTATGTGGATTTTAAGGTACATCCTTCAGTACAACAGTGATGGGGTTATCTAGTTATGACAGAAATCAGGAAGGTCTGAATTCTAATCATGACTTCTTCTATGGTACAGCTATTCCCTTTCAATAGTGTTACTATGGTTCACATTTACACTTCACTCTCCATTTTACCTGACTGTACTTAACATCATTTAAATTGAAACCATTAACATTTCCAAATACAGAACAAACACATCATATAAGCATGTGGATTAACTCATTAGCCTGTGCACCCAAGAACATTCTCTAGCAACACAATTTCACTACTCTTCTCTTCATGGCTTCAGTTTTATTTGCTCAAAAAAACCCCAATATATTTAGTATAGCAAACGTGTTTTTCCCGTTGATCCAGGATCTCTTCATGGATCTACTCCCAAAAGAATTACATTCTGCATGTTGTCTGCCTGGGAGTGAAGATGAGCTTCTCGGCTCCTTTCTCCTTCCAAGCCTGCTCCCTATAAGATTATACTATTTAGGCCATCCACCTAAGAATAAAACTGGGTTCTTCCCTTTGATCCTGGGCTCCTGTAGGAGCCATCCTACTATTCCCTGCGATTTGCCACCTCAATTTAGTTACTTGCTGTTTTTTATGAGGACAAGGTGATTTTCAAGCTAGTATAGGGTGACCAGACGTCCCGATTTTAGGGGACTTGTCCCGCGTCCCGACCTTAACTCGGTCGTGACGCCCTTTGTCCCGATATGTGGGACCGAGGGACGTTCCGGGAACGCAGGCAGCCGCTCACAGCTTCTCTGCCTGAGGCAGCTCCCAGCAGGAGCTTGCAGATTGGCCCCATGCAAGCACAGAAGCAGTGAGGTCTCTCCGCTGCCGCATGTTGCACGGGCGGGGCTTCCAGAGAGACCCCAGCCACTCCTCCCCCTCCCCCCATCCACCGCAAGGTAAGTACTGCCTGCGAGGGGGGGGGGGGGGGCCTGCGCCTGGTCCCATTGCCGGGGGGGGGGGGTCCTGGGCTCCTGACCCGTAGTGGGGGACTGCACCCGGAGACCGGGGGGGGGGGGGGGAGATATGCGCCACTGGAGGGCTGAATCCAGAGCAGAGCCAGGGGAAGCTGCACCTCCGCCCGGCGGGGGGAGGAGGGGAGGCTTCCCCTGGAGATGGGGGGGGGGCCCCTGCGCTGCCGACCTGCGGCGGGGGGGGGGGGGGGCTGCGCCCGGCCCTGGAGCAGAGGGAGGCCCTCTGCACTGCCGACCCGCAGTTGGGAGGGGCTGCGCCGCCGACCTGTGGCTGGGGGGGGGCTGTGTCACCCACCAGCAGGCTTTGTATTTCATGCCCCCATTGGTAGGGAGGGGTCTGGCTCCCCCCCCCCACCCCACACACTCCCCAATGTGTCCCGATATTTTGTTATTGTCATCTGGTCACCCTAAGCTAGTACCTGGTCCATACCAGTTCTACCATCAGCTGAGAAACAACTGAGGAGTCATAGGTGCGGCTAGGCCTGCAACACTGCAATACACCACAAACCTCTGCTGCGTAAAAGGGAAAAGCTAGCCAGTCAGCTAAGCACCCAAAACTTCAGAACTGGGAGTGGAAAGCCTAGACAAAGATGTGTCTCGCAAAACATTCTCAAATGTGGCCACTCTTGGGGTTATATGCATTTTGAATAGGAGTGAATTCTGAAGGAGCAGGACAGCTACTGAGGAAGTCCAAATTTCAGCTCACAAACTGCAGTCTTCAGAAACTTAACTGAGTAGTGTTTGTAACAGAGCACTGTCTTTTCAAGTGTAGTCCATACACAGAGATCACATACTTGTATTTCATCCAGAAGTGTATTTTCAGTCAGTCTAGAGGAAGCACAGGCATAAGTTGCTCTAACAGTTCTGTCCAACTCAGACATTTACTTTCTCTGCCTTAGTTCTTATGCCATTGTATTAGAACATCAGACACTGAATTAGAAGGATGAGAAGATTCATTTTTGGAAACATTTTACCAGCTTCACTGAACCCCAGTTATGGTAGTAGCCTCTGAAATTCAGAATTAATTCCATGATCAGTCTAATTCCCTCCCCCCATTCTTTTGCATTTGAAATGTTGACTGAGACATCTCAGTTATGTTAACATAGGAAAATACACTCTTATGTTTCAATCTGAAATCTACAAAACACATCTAATTTTCTTCATACTTAAAAAAAAAGATAAATCACTAAGACTACTTTAGTGCTATTTTGACACTATAGCTCAAAACAATATACTATTCTGCTAAGGATACTGTGGCAAAGCAAATTAATTTAAGTAATCTTTGCCAGTATCAAATATGTGCCATTAATCTCGCACTTATATGGATTACAACTTTTCAATCAGGTTTTTGGTTTTATTCTTTTTAACATCACCTTTGGCAAAGTCTAAAAAGTAGGTAAGATACGTAACCTAAATCTCTGGTGTAAAACAACTTGACATTAAAGTGACCTGTGAAATTTACAAGATCAGTTAGGAAATTGCCAAATTAAGGACTACAGAGGATGGAAAACAGGAATAAAAGAAAGAATGTGGCCATGTGATAAATGCAAGCTTTCATATATTATTATTTGTAAGCAACATATACTATAGAACACAGAATGTATACTAAGGCTCACTTCGCTCTGCAGGAACAGCACTAACTTTTAGACTAGCTTTTGAATTTAAACTAGCTTTTGAATTCTTAATATTTAAGCCCAAATAATGCAAAATATTGTATGAAATAACAGTACACTAAAGAAATGTCATAATTTCTGAATCTTAATATCACAAGTGTAACATTTTAATATTAAACTCATTATGTATGAAAAACATTTTAAACAAAAATATGTTTCTCAACCCAAATCAAACATCAAAACAGAAACTCAGATATACCTGATGGAATATGATGACTGTTTAAGAGAAACAATATGTATACCAAAGTATTGCCAATATTTCAACATGTATGTTTAATTTAACTTAGCCTTCTAGACTTCAGTGATCACTATTACATACTGTTAAGTGTCTATCCATACTGCCCTTGAAAGTAAGAACTATGGACCTGATTTTCAGAATGTTGAAGCTCTAGATCCATATGTGTTTGTTCGTATTCACATTTGTACTCCCATTTTGCACAAGCATTTATACATGCAATTGGTATCAATCCATCAGGAATGTAAATATCAGATTGCAACTGTGGTAACTGTGTAAGTAAAGGAGTTTTGGAAACAACTCATATCTAATCTTTCTGAAAATTAGATTTATGTATTCCATAACTTCATACTAAAGAAACTAATACAAAAGTGAAAAATAAACAGAAACTTTCAACTTACATATACTTTTTAAATAAAATCAATGTCGGGGCTTTTCTAATTTCATGTCAATAATTTGTGTACCACAATCACGAGCAAACCCAATGGCCTGGCTTTGACTGGAGTGATCTTTGCTAAGATAAGAAGCTGTGATTTTTTTCTCTCTCTGGGAACCCTTTTGTACAAAGAGTTATTTTTAGGACAGGTTCAACTATGGAACCTGCATATCACTGACAACATCTCCTTAAATCCCTGACAGCAACTAAAACACCTTTGATCTAGTTAGCATTTAAATTGTACAGTAGCTCCTCATTTAAAGTCGTCCCAGTTAACATTTTGTGGTTATGTTGCTAATCAGTTAGGAAACATGCTCCTTTAAAGTTGTGCAATGCTCCCTTCTAACGTCCTCGGCTTCCCAGCAGGCTATCAATTGCCAGCAGTTCAATTGCCTGTAGTTCATATGTTCCTTCCCCCAGTGCAATGTGCTGCTCCTTCCCTCTACCCTGGAGCTGCTCCCTGAGGCTCCTGCTTGCTGGGGGGGGGGGGGGAGAGAAGAAAAGAGGGGCTAATGTCAGGGTGTCTCCCTCCCCCCTGCTTCTGTACCCCACTTACCCCATCTTCCATAGAGCTGAGGGGACACAGGACAGAGGGAGCTGTTGGCTTGCTGATCTAATTAACAAGGCAGTTTACTTTTGACCCCACTCTTGATACTTAAAGGGGAATGGGTATCTCTATCTCTATGGGTGTATGTCTCTGCCCACCCTCCTTTCCTGTTGCATTCTAGAGTGAGAGTTAACCCTTGAGGGCTCAGAAAATTGCTAGTTCATTTAGCACAGTAGTTCTCAAACTTTTGTATTAGTGATCCCTTTCAAATAGCAAGCCTTTGAGTGTGACCCTCCCCCTTATAAATTAAAAAACCATTATAAATGCTGGATGCAAAGCAGGGTTTGGGGTGGAGGCTGACAGCTCGGGACCCCCCATGTAATAACCTCATAACCCCATTAGGGATCCTGAACCCCAGTATGAGAACCCCTGATTTAGCAGTAAGGCATTCCCTGGGAAATATCCCACCCTCTGACTCCTCCACCTCAACCAAGCTTCACAATCACCACCACTGTGTACCAGTATTGTTTGTTTAAAACTTATACTGTGTATATATAATATATCTTTTGTCTGATTAAAAAAGTTTCCCTGGAACCTAACCCCCCCATTCACATTAATTCTTATGGGGAAATTGGATTAGTTTAATATTGATTTGCTTAAAGTTGTATTTTTCAGGAACAGAACTACAAAGTTAAGTGAGGAGTTTCTGTAAACCAACTAACTCTCTTAATTCTTATAACAAAAAGTACAATCTGCACTGAGTTGCAGTAACATTACTTCTATCTGGGGGTTCTGGTGACTGATTATCGAACTGCAGCTCTGCTCTTATGATTGATATCACCCATAAAGCCAATAGTGGGAAAAGTTACATTGGATTTATAAGGAGAAAAATATTTCTAAAAAATCCTCCCATCTCAAAGTAAATATATGACAGAATAGAAAATAAACCAACTCAAAGAAAGCTATTTTCCAAAATTAAGTGTTTGACACATTCTGACCAATTTAATACGAATAATAAAAACTGTCCACCCCCAGCTAAAACTATGCAACACTTAAAACTCTTCACAAAGGATATGGAAGATTTCATTCCATGGACTGCAGAACTTTAAATAGGATCCCATCACTTAGTAACATTTTAACGAAATAGCCTAAAGATTAGAAGTAGAGAATAATACAAGAATTGACAGGAGAGTAGGAAGCCTGTGGTTACACAGTTAATATTTTCTGAAGTGACCAGCAATATTAGGCGTGAACTTGAAACATCTTGAAACAGCTTTATTTTGAAAAAGCAAATGCTCACTACTTTCTGAAAATCAGGGCCCTTTGTGACATTTCAAGATGGGCACACAAAAACAGAGCCACCCAAAAGAACTAGTAATTTCTGAAAATATAAACACATTTCAGTGAGTCCCTGGAAGGCACCTGAGCTCAACAGCTGGCTGTTCAATGTAAGCTCACCTTGGCCTTAGGAAAGGCCATTCACATTACATCTAGCACATGAACCATGCAACCAAACCTCACTTTGTGTAAAGAATTGAAGTAGGGATATTGCTGAACTAGCCAAAGACACTCCCCAACTGACATGTGCCTGTCTTGCGACTACAAAGACAAATATCCGAAGTTAGATACTATATTTTGCAACACACATGGCTAAGAAAAAAGAGCCATCCATCATTATACAATCTCTATCCAGAGCGTATGTGAATGTGTGCGTGAAGTAAAAAGTGTCCAAGTGGTTCTCCCCAGATCTCTCACCCTCAGCCCACACATAACACATTAGGTGGATCTATGCAAATAGTGTCACCTTCATATAGAAAATGAGACTATGACAGCAGGTGATATTTGTTCATCTACCCCACCCACCATATGTTAACCAATCACCAGATGGTGAGGACTGTGTTAGACATAGTGCCAAATATATATACAGCACAGAAGGCAATTTATACAAGACATCCAGATGCACACATACAGAGTTAAAAGAGGTCTATGTAAACCACACCTAACCTCACACAAACATTCCTGGAGATTGTATGTTTCTGCCTCTCAGAGAGGGAAACGGTGTCAACTGGAGAGCACTGCAGAAATGACATTCTTGTATCTGTACCCTCAAACCTCAGCAAAATATACTCTCTATGTGACAGTCATGTGTCACCTTAAAGACTAAAGTATTAGAACATAAGCTTTCGTGGGCTAATACCCACTTCGTCGGATGCATCCAACGAAGTGGGTATTAGCCCACGAAAGCTTATGCTCTAATACTTTAGTTAGTCTTTAAGGTGACACTGGAATTGCAGAAGTGACAAAGAGTCCTGACTAACACGGCTACCTCTCTGATTCTATACTGTCTATAGAAGTATAATCAGTGTCAGAAGGAAAGATCTGTGAAGTACATGGACTGTTGTATTAACACAACAGGACATAAAAGCAATGAGAGCAAGAGGTCAGTGCAAAATGTCTCACCAAGTGGATTTGAACACAAGTGCACTTTTAGTAGAAGATAGGTGAAAAGTTAGAATTCTGAAAAACATGCTCATCTCCTTGGTGCGAGTGTACAAACATGCAACAGTTGTTCCCCACCACCATGTACCATAGGCATGACAGAAATATGCCTCACTCCTCCCATGTGTATGTGCATTCACACTGGCATTAGGAAGGGCCTCTACAAATAATAAACATGTATATACTAAAGCTTCCCCCATCTCCAAAGTGCTTTGCAGTCATTAATTAAACAAACCAAGGGTGAAACCCACAACAGGAGCGCATAGAGACAACAGGAGGAGTCTGCAAGGCAATTCCTCCCTCCTGCACATAGGCGTGTCTGCAACATTATTCACACAGACACCTCCCTAGGCATTTCCAGAACTGCATACATTTTGTTGTAATTGAAGATTTTCTTTACATACTCTGACATTAGATACTATCTCCTGCTAGTGTCTGAAATCAAATTAGGTGGTTTCCATCCACTATGGTCCTTAACCTCACATGTACAATATGCCTCCTAGCAGTCCTATCCTGCATAGGTCTCCGAGCAGAAAACGTGCTGACTCCTGCTCATCGGTGTATAACATGTTGGTTGTGCAATATACCCCTTCACTTTCCCTTGTATAATTATCTCAGATATTTCTAACAAGACTATTGTCATCGCATTTAAGAGAAAACAGATCAAGAGGAGATGCCTTTGAAATAACTCTTCCTTCTCCCCAAATGTGAGGCTGTCTCCAGGCAATGACAGCAAGAGAAGACGCCAGAGTAGGTACCATGCCTCCCCTCCTTCTCCTAGCATCTGTGCAACCGGCAGCAGAGAGCGATGGCCTGAAAGATGCTCCTGATGTGTGACAGCAGAAGGTGGTTATCGAACGGCCCCCCCCCCCCAATAAATACGGGTGCCCGCGCAATGACAGCAGGAGGGCCTGCAATGGGCCCCACCCCATCAGATGCGTCTGTCCAGCGGGAGATGGGGACCGAGCCTGCTCCGATCTCCCTCCCACCCCAGGTGCGTCCCGTCCGAGCAAGAAGAGGCGGCGCCAGGGGAGCAGATGCCCCAGAGACCCGGCCGGCCCCGGCCCCATAAGCGTCGCTTCTCTTCACATGTGCCGCGTTCCCCTGGCCCTGCAGGGCCCCCCGCCCTCGCTCGATCCCCGAGGCTCCCCCGGCCCCACCAACACCCTCCCCCGCTCCCCTCACGGCCGTGCCGGGCGCTTACCCCACCACTCCCGGGCTGTAGTTCCTCCCCTTCCAAGGGGTGTCGGTGAAGAGCGGCTGGGCCTGCTCGCCGGCGGGCGGCCCGTCCCCCGGGGCGGGGGCCCCGCTCTGCCCGGGGGGCCCCAGGAGGAGGGTGTAGTTGAGCCCGAAGGTGCTGGCCTTATTGTCACGTTTCCTCTTGTTGCCGGCGGCCGAGGCCGAGGCGGCGGGCGGCGCCCCCCGTGCAGGCCGGGCCCAGGCGGTGGGCCCCGGGGGCGGCGGGGCCTGGGGGCGGCTGTGGTGGTGCTGGTGGTTGGCGTTCTCGAGCGGCAGGAAGTCGGGTGGGGGGTCGATCCGGGGGACGCGGTACATGCCGGGCGGGGAGGCCGGGCCCAGCCCGGCGGGCGCGCTCTGCTGCCGCTGCTGCTGCTGGAAGTACAGGTTGCGGACCCCCTGCGTGGTCTCCCAGATCTGCATCCACAGGCGGTTCGAGGGGCCGAGCTGCTCTGGCTGGAACCAGGCGATCCGGGGATCCATCAAACGGGGACCGACCCCGCCCGCCTCCGCTCCCGCGCCGCGCCGGCCGCCGTCGCCAAGACCCTGTCACCGGGTCCCAGCGCTAATGGCGGCTCCTATGGAAAGGCCGCTCTGCGCCTGCCTGCGCGCCGCACAGCCCCCGCCCCTCACAGCCAGCGAGCGAGCGAGGCGAGGCGGGGCCCGCCTGGGCCCCAGGCCTGCGGGCCGCGCGTAATAAAGGAGGGGCGGCGGCGGCGGCTCGAGGAGGGCAGCCCCTGAGCCGCGTGAACGCCCCTTCCAGCAACCTGGGCTGGGTGCCCTGCCCGGCGCCGACCCCCCCTCACACTCCAGCCTCCCAGCCCTCGCTCCCAAACCCTCCCAGTGCCCCTCGCTCTGCCCATCTTCGTGCGCCTAGCCCCGGCCCTCCGCCCCACGTACTCTCCCGTTCCCTCCTCGCCCCATTCGCACAGGGCAAGCGCTACCCCCTCTCCGCCCCATTCTCCCCCTCGCCTCTCTCCCCCGCTCCCCCTCCTCTCCTAGCCGCTCCCGCGTTGTTGTGTGTTTGAGCCGCTCAATAGTCAGACATTAAACACCTCGCCGACGCGAGACCCGCCACATTGGAGGGCGCTCAGGTGCCAACTTCGATTCCGTGACCACAAAGCACGCCAGGAAACGTTTCTTTCATTGCCGTGAAAACGGTTCTAGTGCCTCATCTTGCAACGGGATTCGCCCCGCTGGCTCTTTGCACACCGGGCGCCGTGAGCACGTGGGCCGATCCAGTCTCACAACCAGGGTCTGGATTTGGATTTAAATCTCACTCCGCCATGCGTCGGAAAATGAGAAAGTGAATCTGACTAAAAACAAAGCGGAATGATATGTAAAAAGTAAACAAACTTCATCAATAGTACAAAGAAAATCGGAATATTTTATTAGCACAAGAAAGGTATTTTGTTGTTGAAAATCATATTGAAAATATTTACTTTTACCTTCCTATTGTTCAGTCTCATTACTGAGTTATAACCATGCTATTCTTGATAGTACAGGAAGATGTACATTGATAGTTATTTCATTATATTTTTCCTTTCATAGTTATTAATTCCATAAAATACATGCAGATTGGTGGAATTTTGAAAGCACTATGAGAGGCCTAGCAGCGTTAGTCTGGACCTGCAAAATCCACGAAGAGTCGTGTAGCACCTTGTAGACTAACAGATATTTTGGAGCATAAGCTTTCCTGATGAAAAGACCCACCCATCTGATGAAGTGGGTCTTTGCCCACAAAAGCTTATGCTCCAAAATATCTGTTAGTCTATAAAGTACTACAAGACTCTTCTTTCACTGAAAGCACTATCTTTCCACTTCCTAAAATACTGTACCAAATCTGAACCCAGGGCCAAATGGGACTACACTGCAGCAGTGAGGGTAGAAATTGAATCATCTGCCCCTTTTATGCCATGTGAACTATAAGCTTCTGAGTCCTTGCAGAAGAACATACACAAATTAACCAGTTTATTAACAATGCACAATATTATACTCCTAAATTTCAGGGAGGGGGATTGCATAGGCATATTATTGTTAAATTGTCCCAACCATGCAACGAAGTTTACCCTTCACTTAAGCATTGTAAGTATTACTTCATGGTCCAAAACATGTACACCTGTTCAAGCGCCCTTATTGCTGACACCTATTGTTAGCAATAGATTATTTTTTTAGTGTAGATAAGGCCTGAGATAGAGAGTAGAGTTCACACCTTTGATGTTTGCTATTTTTTGGTTGGAGATAATTCTTTGCAAGAGTGGGTTAAAGGTGACCTGTAAAAAAACAGGGAGGGAAATGTTGGGGGGGGGGGCGTTTGCGGGGGGGAGGGGGGGTGAGAGGAGGGAGGCTTTTTTGTTATGACATATAAAAAGGCCTGAGCATTTTTGGAGGGATTATTCTGATTTATTTTTACTTTAGAAATTCAGGTTTTGTCTAACCTGTAAGATTATGGCTGTGGATAACTGAATCTGGGAAACAGAATGGGAGTAAGAACCAACTACCTTCTAGTTTTCTAGACTACATTTCATATCATTGAATCCCTAAACCATCTACTCCATACTGTATTTGGAAAGCCTGTGCATAGTTGTGAACATATCTAGTTTGGACATGTAGTGTACTACAGATGTTTTGGGGGACTAAAAGATGGTTAGGATGCCAAATTTCTCTATGAAGACTGGAGAATTAGAGGGAAATATCATAAAGCCAAGAGAATGAAAATTGAGCAATTAGGAGGAAAAATGATTTTTAGTTAGACTTAACTGCATGTTTTTGTTTTATAGTTAATATCTGTGATAGAATTTTATACTACCACCCATCATTACAGTATCTGAATACCTGCCACATAAAATCAGTAGCAATGTCCTTAGTGGATTTAATGGAATTACTTGCACTTCTCCCTCAGATCTCTGCTTGGGTTAGGTTTGGGGTTTTTTTGTTTTTTGGTAGTAAGTGTGTGAGAGATCTGGGAATAAAAAGGGTGTTTAAATTATAAATGTCGCTTACACTGGAAAGGCTCTCTCAAAGAGGAAGACTTTGCAACATTTCCTAAAGATGATCATAATCACACGATGTTCTCTAAAAGATTGTTCCAAAGCTGGATCCCCTCAACAGAGAAGGCTTTGTCCGCAGCTCTCATGTTTTGTCCTGGGCTTTGCAATCTACATTATTGCAATGCACCACATCTACTGTGATCAAAATTTTGTCTAATATAGTTGGGGCTTGGATGCATTAATGGCTTTGAAAATTAAACTGGCATCATAAACTGAGTGGGAGCTAGTGTAAGGACTTGAGCATAGCACATATTGGAGAAAGGAAGCCATTTTTAAATACTCAATACCCCCATTCCTGTAATTAAGGTACACGCACTAACAATATACATTTTTGAGATCCCCAGCAAGTTCTGCAACAAAATCACAGAAGATCTGAGTTAATATTTCTGGTATTTCAATTATTTAAAAACTAAGGAGGCAGGATTCTTTTTTAGGTTCCCTTCTCTTTCCAGCTTCTTGACATAGGGTGAAGAAACAAAAAAGGATGACCACAAGCCCAATTTAAAAAAATTATTTGAGGTCACCCATAGGGTTACCAAATGGATGGTCAAGATGCTAAATGAGCACTCAAGAAAAACAAGTCCATTGCCAAGAAGCTAAATGAAACCTTTGCATCGGTTTTCATTGTAGAGGATATGATAGAAATTCCCACACACGAGTCATTCTTTTTAGATGACAAATCTGAGGAACTGTCCCAGATTGAAGTGTCAGTGGAGGAGGTTTTGGAAAAAAATGATAAATTAAACAGTAATAAGTCACCAGGACCAGATGGTATTCACCCAAGAGTTCAAAGGAACTCAGACATGAAACTGCAGAACTACTATCTGTAGTATGTACCTATAGCTTAAATCAGCCTATTTCAGATGACTGGAGGGTAGCTAATATAATGCTGATTATTTTAAAAGTCTCCAGAGGCGATCCTGGCAACTACAGGCTGGTAAACCTGACTTCAGTACTAGGCAAGTTGGTTGAGGGTATAATAAAGAACAAAGTTATCAGACATGTAGATAAACACAGTATGTTAGGGAAGGTTCAACATAGATTTTGTAAAGGGAAACCATGCCTCATCAAGCTATTAGAATTACGTGAGGGGGTCAAACAAGCATGTTGACAAGGGTGATCCAATTGATACAGTGCACTTGGACTTTCAAAAGCTTTGACAAGGTCCATCACCAAAGGCTCTTAAGCAAACTAAATTGTCATGGGATAAGAGGAAAGGTCCTCTCATGGATCCATAACTGGTTACAAGACAGGACACAAAGGGCAAGAATAAATTGTCAGTTTTCACAATGGAAAGAGGTAAACAGCAGGGTCCACAAAAGATCTTTACTGGGACCTATACTGTTAAACATAATCATGAATGATCTGGAAAAAGGGTGAACAGTGAAGTGGCAACATTTGCAGATGATAGAAAATTACTTAAGACAGGTAAGTCCAAAGCTGACTTACTAAGGGATCTACTTAAACTGGGTTACTGGACAACAAAACAGCAGATAAAATTCAATGTTGATAAATGCGAAGTAAAGAACAATGGAAAAAATAACACCCACTATACATACAATATGATGACGAATTAGCTCCCATACAAGAGAGAGATCTTGGAGTCATCATGGATAGTTCTCTGAAAACATCCACTCAACATGTAGCAGCAGCCAAAAAACCCAAAAATTAAAAAACACCCACCCCCTAAAAGAATGCTAGGAAACATTAGGAAAGAGATAGATAAACAGAAAATATCATGCCACTATAGAAATCCATGTATGCCCACACCTTGAATATTATGTGCAGTTTTCGTCACCCCATCTCAAAAAAGACACTAGAATTGGAAAAATGTGTAGAGAAAGACAAAAAACTGATTAGGGGTATAGAACAGTTTCCATGTGAGGAAAGATTAGACAGGGAATATTCTGCTTAGAAAAGAGACAACTAAGGGATATAACATATCTATAAAATCATGAATGGTATGAAGAAAGTGAATAGGGAAATGTTATTTACCTCTTCACATAACACAAAAACTAGGGGTCTTCCAATGAAATTCATAGGCAGCAAGTTTAAAACAAACTTAAAAGAAATACTTTATGCAATGCACTGTCCACCAGTGTAGTTCATTGCCATAGTTTTGTTCTTTCTGGATTTCATTATAGCTTGGAAGATTTGTATTTTAAGGTGGCATGTACAGCTTTTTATTAGTGACTAATATAAAAGAAAGCTATGTCGATTTTGTTCGGCTAAGCATTCTAAACTGTTCAGGGTTAGATCCTGAAGGTATTAAAGGGGAGTAAGGACAGCATTGCTTCTAGGAAGTGTTGTGAAAAAAGTGCTAACTGTATTTCAGAATTTAAGTAGTATAATTTTAAACTCAGTATTTATGAGGTGATTACTATGGAAGGTCACCTTCCTGAAATGTTAAATCATTTCTGACAGAAGCAACATATGGGGAGCTCAGCAGGCAAAGTTATTAACGTAGTTCTGCTTTACAGTTTAAAATAATCTTGCAAAGAGGTCCCATTACTGAACTTCCGGCTAAACGTATCCTGCAGGTAGTAGGTCAATGTGCTCACGTAGGTCTGTCCAGAGAGAAGCAGGACCTCACTTATCTATACAGGGGGGTTTCTGAATGTTTCTCTCTGTGCTCTAAGCCTCCTCCTTTCCTCACTTCACTTCAATTATTACTACATAAGGAGCACTTCAAGGTACTTTACAAACACACTCTCTCTACGCTATGAGTTATAGATAGGGAGAGTGAAGGTGCTGAGTGACTTGCTCAAGGTCAAACAGGAAGACTATCCAAACTGGGAGTGGAACCCAAACTCCTGCTATCCACTCCTGTGCCTTAAACACAAGTCCACCCTTTCCTCAATTTTCCACATGTACACAATCTATGCTACTTCTCATTGTTTTCTCCCTGCCTCACAGGATCTTTCCTCAGTCAATTACACTTCCTTCAGACCTCTCCTACTTCCAACTGCCACTCTTAACTGAGTGGCATAGAACCTTCTCATACCCTCCTTTTTCCCACTAGGGGGGCATCACAAAGCATGTTTTGCTTACTCTCTGATGAGCAGTGGGAAGGAAAGGAATTTAATTGTAATCAGTTCTGTTGAATTAGATTAACTTCTCCTCTACCCCATTCATTCACTTGGCAAAGTATTTTATTTCAAAAACTTCACAAAATTTGTATATTTTCAAACTATTCAGCAAGCTTTTTAACCTGCCTTCCATCGCAGCAGTAACAAAGGGCACTGTTGGAACAAAGGGCAGTATCTAAATATAAAACACCCATTCTCAAAGGAAGAATTCACCCCAGTTAGCCAGGTTTACCTTAGACCACCATCCTTGCAGCACACACAACACCTAAATTCAATCATAGTAAAACAAAAGGAAACATATTTTAAGAATAGAGATTCAAATAATTCTCACCCCCAAGTTCACTTCAAAGGCCCCCAAAGAGCCAGGGCAGTCTTGGTGCCTAATCAGCAAACTGCTCCACCCCGTGATATACTGACTCAGCCTTTTGTCCTTCCTCACAGACAGGGGGATCCCCTCACTATCATACTGTTCTCTTCACTTCCAAGTGGTTTCCATGGGTGTACTATATCTCTGATGTTTTTCCATTGACTTTTCTATGTTGGTGCAATAGTAGGCAATAAAACAATACATTATATAATCCCCTCCCCTACTTGAATGGACCATCACCAAGACATACGACTTTCTGCTGACTCACTTGCACTCCAAGACCATGCTGGCATAATTTTCAAAAATAGTTACATTATTCCTTAATTCCTTATACTACCCATACACGCATCTCACAATGATTATGGGTATCAATAAGTTACAAGCTTTCAGCAGACCTCATATGGCAGGCTTCATGGATAAATACCATGAAAGTGATGTAACAGGTGCAGTGAGTTTGTCAGGTCTGAGCAGGAGCTGCTTGTAAAGAACAGTGAGCCTTTTGCCAGTTGGCACCAATGGGCCTGTGTGTCACAAGCCCCAGAGTTAATTGCCCAATTGGCAGTGCTATTACTAGATCACAGCCTGCAGCACCTTCTGACAAGGGGGGGGGTCTCGACACAGGACATAAAGACCATTTTATAGTGTCTAATAAAGGTGTTAACCAATCACCCTGTTGCTGGCCCAGAGACCTCCGTGGTTGAATTGCAGATTCTTTCTGCCCACAAGGTCGCCACAGATTTTGTGGCATGTGCCTTGATGCCATCTTGTAGAGAAGCAGCTGATCCTTTATATGCCTCAACAATATATAGCTTCCTAAACCTAACTAGTGAGAGCTTGGATACCCTGAGCTCTTGACACTTTGGATGAAAGGAAACAAACAAGGAGCCTAGTCATTTTGTTGATCTGGTGTGCTTAAAACAAATCTTCAGTACTCTTCAAACATCTAAAATGTGCTACAGGTTTTCTATTGGGGCTGTGGCTTTTGTGGACAGTCTTCTGTGAGGCATGGAAAAATTAATTCACCGTGGGCAAGATCGATTTTGGGATTTTTAGCCCTACCTTGTCATGGACCACATTGTGGAATTCCTGCATAGATAAGCTGCCAGTTCAGAAATTCATGTAGCAAACATGATGGTGACCACAAAAACAGGTTTTGTAGGATAGGTAGACTGGAGATGTGTAACAATAGATTGTTAGAGCTTATAATACCAGTGGTAGGTCATACTAGGAAAGTTTATACCTGTGATTAGACCAGCCAGTCTGACTGCTCTAAGAAATTCGGATACCTGAGGGTTCTCTGTCAAGGAACCAGAGGTCTTGTAAATAGGATGCTACTTACAGATGACACCTGACATGCTATGGAGCTGGGCTGAAATTCCTTGTCTATGGCTTCCTGAAGAAAATCCAGGATAACTGGGATACTAGGATCCATGGGATTTTGTGTGTTCTTATCACTATTAGCTAAACATAGCCCAGATAGAGAAGTAGGCTGTTAGTGTAGAAGCTCGCCTGCAGGAGAGTTAAGTTCCTATCACTTTAGAAGACAGGCTGAACTAATGCTTCCCTTTCAATAGCCAGGCTATTGGTTGTAGCCGGTGTGGGTCTGGATAGAGGAATGGGTCTGCGTAAAAGATATCTGGTCTCAACGGTATATGTAATGATAGTTCCAATGTCAGTTCAGAGAACCATGGTCTCCTTAGCCAGAACTCACAATATCACCTTTGTTTCTTCTCACCTTATTCTCTGAATCACCTTCCCCAGAAGTGGAAAGGGCAAGTCTTGTGACTATGTGAAGATAACCGCTTCCCAAGGATTTGGGTCCTGCTTCCACAGTGAAGTTCTTTGCCCAGTTTTTGTTCTTATGATTGGCAACCTGTCAGCTGCTGGAAGACTGCACTCCTATGAAATGAGAGTGAAGACTCCCCGAGTTAGACATCATTCTGAATTGTTGATTGCACCACCTGAACCAGTCTGCCTTTTGGTTCAGCTCTCCTTTTGTTCGTATTATTCTTACAGATGGGAGAGTCCTCTCTGCCCATTCCATTTTATCCATCACGTGTGTGTGTAGTTACACTCCTTGTTCTCCCTTTGGTTGTTGATATACACCACAGTGATCCTGCTGTTGATTTGGACCAGAACACATTCACCCTTTAGGTAGTTCTGGAACCTCTGCAGAGCTAGTTTGACAGTTCTGAGCACCAACAGGATGCTGCTATAGTTCCTTTTTCTGGGTTTCAGGCACTTTGTACAGTTCCTGTGCCCTGGATGCACTCCCTTTCCTGTCAGGCTGGCACTGATTGTACCTCCTGGTCTGGAAGGCTTATAGGAAGACCCTTGCAGATGTGCTGTGTGATTGTCCACCACTACAGAGAAATCAGCACCTACTTCAGAACCATTACCATGAGTTCCAATGACCAGTTCCATACTCAGGAGAAAGGCCTAAATGTACCTGATATGGAACTTGCTCATGAGGTGATTCTTGAACACAAAACCAAGAGGCCAAGTAGCTGCAGACAATGAGCTATGGCCAGCCTTGCACACTTTACCAACATGGATATCAGGTTCTGGATCTTGTGGAATCGACCAGTGATGGGTACATCTTTACCCCAGAAGTGTCTATTTCCACTCCCATGTGAGCTATTTTTGAGAAGTGAGTCAAGCAGCGATTCCTGGTATTTATCACAAATCCATGCAGATCTAGCATATGGATTGTGGCACTGTGCACTGTTACTTGGGTTGGAGCTCTGATCAAGATGTCATCTAGGAAGGGATACAAGTGACTGTCCTGAAACCTGACCCTGCCTATCTTGGCAAAGACTCGGAAGGACGAAAATGTAAAATAGGAACATTTGGTATTGGTAGTGGACTGTGAGCTGTCTGTGGTGCCATAGTTTTATGGAAATGTGGAGTTATGCATCTGCTAAGTCCACAGAAATGAGGAAGTCCCTTTGGGACAGAGATCTAGGATGTCTCTGATACCCCCACCCCATATGCTTCTGGACAATGAAGAAAATGAAGCATAGTCCTAAGAATCTTCCTTCTGAGGAAATCCTTTCTATTGCTCCTATGTTCAGGAAATAAGACCATACGATCGGCCATACTGGGTCAGACCAAAGGTCCATCTGGCCCAATATCCTGTCTTCCGACAGTGACCAAAGTCAGGTGCCCCAAAGGGTATGAACAGAGTGGGTATCATGAACTGACCCATCTCCAGTCTCCCGTTCCCAGCTTCTGACCAATAAAGACTAGGGACACCATCCCTGCCCATCCTGGCTAACAGCCAATGATGGACCAATCCTTCACAAACTTACCTAGTTCTTTTTGAACCCTGGTATAGTCTTGGCCTTCACAACATCCTCTGGCAAGGAGTTCCACAGGATGACTGCGTTGTATGAAAAAAAACCCAAACCTTCCTTTTGTTTTAAACCTGCTGCCTATTAAGTTCATTTTGTGGCCCCTAGTTCTGGCACAATAGCATCAGAACACTAAAGCCTTCAGATATTGCATTTCAATCATGCAACATGGCTTAACAGACAAGCTCTAAAAATACTCCGTTCCCCCCACAAAAAATGTATACAATAATTGACATCTTTAAAGTGTTCAATTCTTCCCAATTTTATTGGTCTTTTCTTATTTTTCTACATCTGTATTTGAGATACTTTTGTTTTCATGAATTAAACAAATACATTTTAAGAAATTAATAAAAATTATTTCATATATAAAAGTCAATTTTTGTTTTTATGCATCCATAATCAGGGACACTTCTTCAAAATAGGTAATGTATTTTACAGGCATCTCATGAGTCTCAGTTTAAAATCTCTAACAAACACATTTGAATAGATATTTAAACAATTTAAAAAAAAATCTTTTTAATCACATTTCAATACAAAAATAGTTGTATTTGTTATTAGGTGTATTACTTCCTTTAATCTGAACTTTTACTTTAATGTAGGATCTACAGATGGGAAGTAAAGCCTATTAAACTGATTTTCAGAAAACTGAACATCCACAAAATGAAGTAAAAATCAGGCCAAATATCTTTTGTGGGTTTCTTCTAAACTGACTTCCACAATAATTCCCTGTCATGTAGGAATTTATTATACTGGATGAAAGTGAATTTGACACAGCTTCTTTTTTGATGAGCCTTGGAGGACAAAAACTCCATACGCTGATCAAAATCTATGTACCTATCATACTTTGCTCAGGAAACTTGCCAAAGCTGCCCTTTCAATTTTGAACACAGCAGACAGTACATGTTAACTTTCTTAGGCATTCAGCCACTACTTATATCCTGTGAAAAAGTCTAGGCTTCTTTTGGGTTCTCTCAACTTTGTAGGTAACTGTGCTTTTATTTAACTAATTTCTTGTGCCAGGGTATTTGAAGGTTTCCTCACAATGAGAGTAAACTGCATTTACATATCCCAAGATTGCAACACCATTTCTTACGAGCATTAACATGAAATTTCCAGGTAATTCAATACTTTCATATGCTGAATCTAGCTTTAATATTGCATCTTCCCAGTGAGTATAAAATATGCATAATGTAAGAAATGCAATGTTAACATAAAAACAAAACTCCCTCTCCCCAAAACTTATATATTTGACAATCAAAGAAAACAAAGTCGATTTCAAGTAGTCTTTTTCCCCCCTAACGTCTCTTGATAGGCAATGAATCTTCTCAAATTCATTTTTACATTGTCAAGAACACACAACTGATCTGTACTGTACTGTCCTTTTCCTTCTTTCCGCATCTGCAATTAAAAAAATGCATACACATATATAAAATTAAGAAGGCAGTTTTTCAGATTAGGACAGCCAAGCACTCCTCTGATACGCTCTGGCAGGATATGATGCTCCTGTCTTTCAATAATTCAAAAATAGTAAACAGCACACGTGCGCACACACAAACTCACACAATGGTAAGCAACTCATACTATAAGACATTTTACTGCAACACAGAATCCCCCGCAATGAAGAGAGGTCGTTACCAGATATCTGGCCAGTACTATTACTGGTATCCGATTTCAGAATTAAATCTGTAACAAATATTTATCTTCTGTACATCCTATATAATAAAAGGCCAGAGGATGTTTGTCTGAAGCCATCATGCGCAGTAGAGACGGCCCGGACAAACAGCATGCTGGGAGTTGTAGTTCGGCGGCACAAAATGGCCGCCACGCGTGCGCCGCCACGAGCCGTAGACAGAGCCCGGACAAACAGCATTAAGCACTTTGGCCCGTGTACACGGGCTGTTACACTAGTTATAAATATGAAATAAAATGAAGTGCAAAGCACTTGCATATTTAATGAAGGGTCAATTGGTGGAGTATGACAGCCGCTTCTGCTAGAGTGAATTTGTTGTGCTCTAGAATGATGGGCTAATAGATGTTAGGCCATCCACCAATAAACTATAGAAATAAAATGGTATCTAGTTTTCTTTCCATCTAAGCTTCTGTGCACTGAATTGTTTAAAATCATGTGGGCATATTTCACATCATTTCCTCATAGTACAAGCAGCTAAACTAATCTCAACTGTTAACTTGCACTGTGTTTTGAGACCTTGGACTGGCTACTAGTCTGAGAGATGCTTACCCTCATTTTGAAGACAGGCTGGAATTCTTTCAGTGCAGGGAGCAATTTAATCTGAACTGCTGCTTTTTCAGCCTCTTTCCCATCTGCAAAAACATCAAAGAGAGCATCCAGAGCTTCTCCAGCTACCACAAGAGAAGAATCCTTCATAGCAACCTCAAGAAGAAATTTTCCAATCATCTGAAAATAGATACTTATTTTTAAAAACACGGCATTATGAAACAATGGCAAGTAATTGCCACTAAAGCAGTTTAGGGGTTGTTACCAATGTATTTTTTACCTTTAGTGTTTCAGCTGTATCCTCTACTTTTGCAAGCACACTGCCAGCAATTCCCAGGATGCTAACTACATTTACTCTAACACTGATATTACTGCTATGAATGCCAGCTTCACATAAAGTCATCAGCTGCTCAGGAGTCATGCACTGTTTTGAAAAAAATGGGAAAAAAAGTAAATGTTGGACAAATTTAAATTTCCAGAGAAAAACTATTTCAAAGAAAAATCCTTAGGTCATTTGCTTCTATATAAGACAGACAAACCTACAGCAGATAAGCAGCATTGTATATTATGAAAAAAGTTAAGGCTAAAGATAGGATCAGTATGGAGATTATTAAACTATCCTTTTACTCCTTCAGGAATTTCCTCCAGAAAAGGCTCAAGGATTATTGTCATGGCTCTGTAGGTAAAAAGCCCTGAACCAAAAGCCACATATTTACCTGAAATATTTGAATAACTCCTTCTAAGCCATCAACAAACACTACAGAAACTCTTTACTCATAAATTCATAGCATTTAAGCCCAGAAAGGACCATTAAGTCATCTAATCTGACAAGTATATCACAGGATATTAAATTTCCCCAGTAACCGCTATAATGAACCAGTAACTTGTATGGCTAAAGTACATCTTCTAAAAAGACATCCAGCTCTGAAGATCTCATGCGAGAGAGAATCCACCACTAGCCTTGGTAGTTTAGTACACAAAATATTAAAAACTGTGGCTGCTGCACAAACAGATACAGCTTGGGTTTTACATTTCTTTTTGTTTCTGAAATAGGTAGCCCAACTGTTTTTCTTTAAATATGCATATGAAATAACTACCGAGCTCAGAAATAGTGTGAAAGGTTTCTTCTAGGAGAGGGGTGAGCAGCCTACAGCCCACGTTCCATATCCGGCCCTTGAGGTCCTGCCGGGAAGGGGGGTCAAGGGCTTGCCCCACTCTGCACATTCTGTGGCTCCATGCAGCTCCCAGGAAGAAGCTGGCATGTCCCCCCCTCCGGCTCCTGTGTGTAGGGGCAGCCAGAGGGCTCTGCACACTGCTCCCACTGATCAGGAACTATGGCCAATGGGAGCTGCAGATGGGGCAGTGTGCAGAGCTGGCCGTGTCGCCACATAGCAGCCAGACAGGAGACATACCGCTGCTTCCAAGAGTTGTCCAAAAGGTTTGCCATCTTCACTGAAATCAAATCATCATCATACCAGGACATCTGAGGTAAGCACTGCCTGGAACCTGCACCCGAGCCACCCCTTTGCCCCAACCCCTACTCCAGCCCAGAGCCCCCTCCCGCACCCTGAACTCCTCATTTATGGCCCCTCGATGCAGAGTCTGCATCCCCAGTTGGAGCCCTCACCCTCTCTCACACTCCTATCCCCAATTTTGTGAGCATTCATGGCCTGACATACAATTTCTATACCCAGATGTGATCTTCGGGCCAAAAATTTTGCCCACCCCTGTTTCAGAATATATTTTTTTCAGCAACCTTATTTATCTGTGAGAAAAATTAGGACGAATTTTGTTTAAAACTTATAATTTTAGCAGCATTAATAAGCACATTAAACATCCAGTTACAAGACTGTAGCGCTCTTTAAAGACTGTTTTGTTTCAAAATCATTCAAGTACAATCTGATGTAAATTTAATGTACCTCTATCTACCAGAATGCCCCACATTTGGTAGAAACACCTCTCACCTGAGATATATTCTTTGATGCCATTGTTTGCAAGAGAGCCCTCATAGCACTAGTTATGGCTTCCAGGAATTCAGTGTGTGTAGGAAATTCTGCTCAAAAATAAACACAAAGCCAAAGAGTTGAATAAAAACAAACTTCAAATCATTTTAAGGACTTTCTGCACTGAGAGCAGAACATTTTTTCCTTCCATTCCACATCTATTGGTGCTGCTCTATGTTAAAAGCTAGATTTTCAGAAACTGGGTCTCTAGCTTTGCAGGTGGAAATTGCCAACAATTTCACATTCATATTTGTATCTGCAACTTATGCCACAGAAGTCCTAGTTTTCAGACACAATCCAGGACTAGGAGTTCTAACTGAACTCAGATATAGGTGTAAAATTATGCATTCAAAAAGTGAGGCCTAATTAAGGCCAAACTGAAAATTTAGCACAAGTATCCCACACCAATATTTGTGTCCCACACCAATGCACACCACTGGAGCACTAAGAGGAGCACTACAAAGGAGCTAAGTGGGTATTTTAAAACTCACTTCCTAGATGTCAAACAAATTTGTAAGACACCCAGTCTTTTTCCCTGGGACTCTGAGCTCCAACATGCACCCAGAATATTAGCATATCTCCAATTAACGCAAAGAACATGTGCACCCGTTAGTCTCCCCCTGTCATGCAGTAAACCCTGGAAAACCTAGGACTCAAACTGTGCCCACAAAATGTTGAATACTCATCTGCTCCCCAATACCAACCATATTCTTGCATGCATATTCTTCTGTATTTTAACACTATTCATTCTCCCTTAATGTGCCTTTGTTTTTATTTGCAAGCTTTTGCAGGAGTAAAAACCTACAGTGGCACCTTACAGATTCCTATCCCAGTTAAGAAACTAGTGCTTTGAATAGCTACTTATACCAATAGTCCACATAATTCACTACAGTGTTTTTAGGCCTGTCTACAATAACCATGTGTTAGCATGATTATCTGCTACAGCTAGGAGCAACTGTCATTAGACACTCCTATCCACAGAAGAGAATCATGGGTTAATGTTGTTCTTGTAGTGTAGAATGGCCCTTCAACTATTAATTTCCAGCATGCTTGCTCATCATCTGGTCACCTCTCAATATGAAAGCAGCATTAGTAACTGGGAAATCTGCACAATAGCTCTCAGTGGAATTAACACAGGAGCTTTTTAGAGACAAGGAATAAGTTTGCTACTCCACAACAATGCTGTTTTAAAAGAACACTGTTCAAAAGCTTTGTCATCTTCCTTCAGATCAAATCATCATCATACCAGGAAATCTGATAAGCAGCTTTGATGTTTAGTCCTAAATGTAAAACATTTGGGGCAAATGATTAAATTTATTAGAGATATTCATGTTCATGAGGGGTACACAAAAAATACACGCATAACTTATGCCCCAGAGTAAAGAGAGGGCTGTTGTATTTCCTATTTTGATAAGTATGCAAATACTTGAGTTTGTTTCAGCTTTGGAAATCACTTTGGGACTAGCTTCCTGTGGTGCCTAACCTGAATTATAATGCTGGTGACATGTCATTTCAGATAAGTGAATTCTATCAAATTCAGATTTGTTCTGACAGACTCAGGGGAGTCCTGTTCTCCCTATCAATAGCTTGCCTTATGTAATCAATGGAAATACTGCCACCATCACAGGCAGTGATGACCAAATATAGATGTTGTGGTCTCACATTAGGATGGGGCTCCCTCACTGGTTAAATCACTTTATATTTTAGTGCTTGCACATATTGATGTAAAACATACTACACACTCCAAAAACTTCATTCAATCACAGCCTTCCTGGGTAAGGAGATTACACAAGGTTTACATAGCTTCGGTGCATGGCAGCATATTCCTAACATCAATTATTCTTGCATTTGGAAGGCAGTGCGGAGTAATGAAATAGAATTAAATTAAATGTATATGCATAAAATTTACTTAAAATAGAAGCAATCAAGCTCTTCTGAGTTAAGTTTCTTTAATACTATGGCCTTAAACTTACCTGGCTGAGAAAAAACTAACTGGGAGAGATGCTGTGCAAGTGACTGAAGTGTTGAAGCTCCTCCAAGACAATCCACATCTGATACTAACAAAATGCTATGGAGACACATTAGAGCTCTGCACTGTACCGTGTTCATTCTGGAACAAAGTAAATAATAGAAAAATGCCTTTTGAGGCTCTATTAATAAAAAATTATCAATTTAAACATGGAATTTTAATTTAATTATGCAATGTAGAGGTGGGGTATAATTTACCTGGGAATCACAAAGTATCTGCATGTAAGTATTTGTATCTTGTTACTAAAACAATGTAGCAGACTTCCAGTTTTCTAGGGTGACCCCAGATGAACCCACACATTAAAGGATCAATGTTTGCGATACAAAAGATCTTGAAATTGAAGATCTGGTGTTATATTAATAAGAATTACAAATTTACTGAAAATTAAAAGTCAAAAAAATTCCTACTTTTTAATTAATGGCTTCCAAGATGGACTGTGCATACAGATGTCTACAGCAACACTGTTCGGAAAAGCGGTTTTTTCAAGAATCTGGAAAAAAGAGTCCAGCAACAGTTTTTTTTAGGGGGTGAAGGACACTTTAATATTAGCTATTTCTTTGTGGATGATTCAGCAGAAACATTAACCTATATGTTTATCCCACAATCCCAAACGATCTCCAGTTCCTTCCCCAGATGTCAAAAATTCCAAACATGATTCACTCAACTCCCGGAATCTCCAGCTTCTCTCCTGACAACTTCTACGATTAAGTTATGCCCTGGGTTTAGCATAAGATTTGTTTTGTATTAAATTATAAATTACTTGTTTCCCTATTTAATTTAAAACCTCTTTAAAACAACTGAAAATGAATATGCTGCATCATTTCCACAATGCTGCAGAATCCAGTGACCTTACCACAGATTTTAGGTTCAGTTTGCCATAGTACACAGGACCTTGAATACAGTTCATCTTATGTAGGACACACCCTCAATTCTATTACACTGCCAAACTACTACTACTACTAGAAGATGAAGCACGTTACCTTTGCAACTCACAATTAATAATGAGCAAGGCACTTCACAAATAAACAACCCTGAACTTTTGCAAATCCCTCATACTAAATTTTTAAGGTTAAAAAGTTTAGGTAAGATTCCTGCAGCTGAAAAGACAGAAAGACTAACCAGATAATCCTCCGAAGATCTTCCTGTTCACACAAAAATCTTGGTAACAAGGAGGGAGCAAATTAGACTATCAAAGAATGACAGGAAAAGCTTTAAAAAAAATCAGACGCTAATCAGATCATGTAGTGTCATACTGGATCCTCATTTGAAGGAAATTAAACTACTTCACCTACACAGCTAGAGGAAGCATCTTTATGATAACACCAATCCCTAATGGCAGAGCCTCCAATAGACTTTATAGTACATACTATCACTGATTTCCCCCCCCTAAGTGTACTCAAACTCATTTCAGATTTACACCTAAGTTGAAGTTCCCCTTTGAATTTTTGTTATTTTACAGTTCTATTTTCTTATTTTAAAAAAAATGTTTTCCTCTTCCCTGTCACTGCATGAAAAACCTACACACATGGGGGAAACTCACCTGACTTTACACAGAAAAAGCAAGAGTGATTAATCAAAAAAAAAAACCAAAAAAAACCCCACCCCCAAACACTGTCAAATAAAGCAAACAAACTAAAATGAAAATTTTTCTCATGTTGCCCGTTACAGTTATCTGAGTTATTACTTATAAAAGTAGCAAGTGAAATATTTTTCCAGAAATGTGATTTTTTAAGTTGGGGTCCTTTTAAGTACTAGAAGAATAGTTATTTTTCCTGGGATGCATCATTTATAAAGATGAATTAGAAACAAGTTTTAACAACCCAAAGCTCTTAACCTGTTAAAAAAAATACAGTGTATTTTTGAGAATGATCCAAGTATATGTACATATATCTTAAAATAAATGCTAAGAGTCATGGATCTGTATCTGTTAAAGTGGCCTATACAGCAAAAGTAAAAATTGTGCTAACCACAGAAACCTGTGCTCAGATTGGGACAGGGAAGGGTGGGAATAGAAATAACTAGATTCATAGCTTCCGAGGCCAAAAAGGATCATCATGATCATCTGATTTCCTGTTAACAGGCCACTGAACTTCCCTAAAATAATTCCTAGAGCATACCTTTTAGAAAAACATCCAAGCACGATTTTAAATGGCATGGGATGGAGAATCCACCAAGACTCTTGGTGCATTGTTCCACATATTGATAACCTACACTTCAAAAAATATTCCTCATTTCCTATCTGAATTTGTCTAGTTTCAATTTCCAGTCATTGGAATGTGTTATGCCTTTCTCTGCTAGGCTGAGCCTATGATCAAATATTTGATCCCCACGTAGGTACTTATAAACTATGATCTAGTTTAAGAGGGGGGGAGAAAATAAGTTTGTGTTTATTTAAGCTCGCTCTCTGGCATTCTCCCCCAGCTAGGAGTGAAAATTGGCATTTATTCCCATGGCTTGTTCAATTTCCATTTTATCTATGCAGGTCACCCTTAACATATCCAACATGGAAAATCCTGTACAGTTTCAGAAAAGATCTGACTTTAATCCTGACATACTGGAGGAATTTTCTAGTCCCATTTACACCACAGAATTATTTAAGTCAAGTCAGCTTGTATGAATGATGCTGTATATCTAGGATTTTTTTAAAAAATGGTAAAGGTTGATTAAAAATAAATCTTCCTGCACTACAGTTGGATTAGAATAATTTGTTGGTCTAAACTAGAGTCTAAATCAAACACAGTGAAAAGACTGAATTTGAGTTGTGATCAGATATACAGCGGTTCTACCTTCTTTGGGATGAGGTTGTTCATGAGTGCTGTGTGAACCTCAGCAGAGAGGCAAAGGGGTGACATGGGCTGCCCACTGCCCTCATCGTAGGAGTTCTCGATAAACAGATCACTCTCATCACTGCTGGAGAGTTCTTCCCATTCGTCGTCAGAGGGATCTGAGAATAGAACACAGATTTAAGAATGAAATATTAAGTCAGACACAAACTAGGTACCCCCAACTCCTGAATTATCTAGTGTCTGATGCCCAGTTTAATTCCAGAAAATTATTATAAGACAATCTCTAGGAACTAGTGCTCTACTACATTTCAAGCCTACAGCCTTGTGCATGACACTTTAAATCAGTACCATACGAATTATTTTAATAAAAGGCTAATGTTTAGATTAAATCAATACTTTTTAAATTTATAATCATGTAAAGGAGAAAATCCCCAGAAATATTTATTTTTAGGAGGGGGTTTGCAAGAGTTGATATTTTATAAAAGGAGTTCAAAGGTTGTGAAAGTTTGGGAACCACTGTACTATAGTAACACAAGGGGTTTGTATTTTATACTGAATAAACAAACAGCAGCATATGCAGCTACCCACAGGAGATTTTCTAATTAAATGAGGAAATCTTATGGATTACTGTTCATTAGAGGAGATATTCAGTTTTAAAAGGCCTTCATTTACTAGGTGCACATTTTTTTACATGGTAGAAATTACCAAAGGGAATATATGGTGTTAGTAGGGTTTTCATCAGAACCAGCAAGATTTACTAGAGAAGTTATCACCTACATGTGGGCAGCTTGAGGATCAAATTTACGTTATGGCCAAGAGCAATAGTAACAGAGATTATAAGTTTCAGCTACTCATTTTAATATTCATGTTGAGGGCTCGTCAGTTATTGATTATTTTATTAACTGTCAGAAGAATGACTACTAAACTAGAATTGAAGAGAAGAGACAGACTAACTACTGAAGACATTAGTTAAAACTGGAGAAAAAAAAAAATGTTTCCCCCCTTTTACAAGTAAAGCAGCCTGTTTCCAAAAGAAGCTTCATGTACGTAAAGCCCTGTGAAGTACCCGCACAACCCACATTTCTACATATAATTCCTATTGTCGGCACAATACAAAAGCTATCTCTCCCCCCCACTTTTGAAGGTTGCAAAGACACTAAAGGAAAAATGGTCCAAATCAAAAGAGAATACGAGAGCCAATGCAAGATGAAGAAGATAGCTCCATAACAAGAATGTGATTGCACAGCAGAAGATCGATCTACTCTGACAAACTGAGGCTCCAATCTTGCAAGTGGTGCTCATGGAATCCTGTTGACCGGCCAGGATTCTGTTCAAGAGGAACCTTCCTGGACACTCCATAGAGATCCAAATGCAGGATCAAAGCCTTAATAGCACAAAGAATGGGAGTATATTCACATATACTTCCCCAAGAGAGTGTTTATCAGTAACAGAAGCAAAGCTGAAACTGAAGAGATGGATCTATGCACATAAAGGAATGGGTTGGGAAGAGAGATGGGCCTGGGCAGGTTTAGTGGTGCTGCTCTCAGGCTTGCCCAAGAAACTCTCATAAGCAAAACAAGGAATTAGAAAAGCCTTGATTATTTATTTCCCCGCTACCCCCAAATAAATAAAAATGAAAGCCAGGGCATACTATTTTTAAAAGGGCTCTATCAGACAAGTTCATTTTTTAAATTACTTTCATGAAGTTCAAGCTGACATTTTTAAACAGTTGCAAGACAACTGGGGAAGTTCTTAATATCTGCAAAAGAAAAATGTCTGGTACACAGATTAACAAAAACAGAGATAGAGTTATTGTAATTATTTCAAATCTAAAGAAAGCAACTGGGATTCTCAACTGCAGCTGTTATAGCAAGTCCTATAGCAATAATGGAGATAAAGAACAGAATATTATATATAAACCATGATTTAAAACAAACTAATGATTCTCTGGCATCGCTGCCATCATAAGAGAAACTAAAGATTCTTCATACAGACGGTCCAAAGGATAAAAGATGCACATTTCAATGGCATGGTCTCATTTCTTTTAAAACCAACCATTTAGTGAGCAAGCAAAAGAGTTGCTGCTCCAGTTCCATAAAAAAGACATTTGCTACATTACTCTTTAAAAAAACAGAAGGGAAATGTTCTGTTTTGTGTTTTTAATTTAGAAGTATCAATGTATCAGGTTCAAATTTCCCTCTGATGGTGGACCTGGATAGCAACACCACAAAAAGCTGAAACCTGAGCTGCAGTGCTCCCAGCCCCTAACTGAAGACAGAATAGCTGTTGTGTCTTTGGCCCTGTTTACACTTGAAAGCCTGGCAAAACCTTCCTACTGGAGATGCAGTTATCCCAGGAAAAGCCAATACAGTTTTCAGTATTCAGCCAGCAAAATAAGCTATGCCAGAAAAGCACTTTTTTGCCAATATAACTGCAGACACTAGAGCTTCTGACAGCACAGCTACGTCATGAAAGAAAGAAAAAATCACACCCCTAACCAACATAGCTAAGTCGGGCAGAACTTAAGTAGAGACCTCGCTTTAGAATGTGTATGACTTTGCTGAAGGACTCCAACAAAGAGGGAAGTCTGAAACTGATACATTTCAAATCTGCAATGTCAAACACACAGAAAAAATTAGAAATTAGTATCTTGAGATTCTTTATATACAATAAGGGGCATATTAAAGGAAGCAAATCTATAGTTATTTCACTTTAAGAATGGCAGGATTAGCAGGTCAAGTTAGATAAGATCCCAGAACAGTCTAACTAAATTTGCCATGCTACTAAAAATGGAAGCCTTGGTAACAATTAAAAAGCTGCCTACATACCTTCGCTGCAGCACATATTAACAACGATTTCCAGGGCAGTCTGCTGAGCCATCAGTAAGGCTGTCACTTGTTTCAACTCCCACTTATCAGACTACAGAAAACAAACAAACTTAATTTTGGAGGATAGCACTCTAGTTTTAAAGTAACTAGACTATCAACCAAAGCAGATAAAATACGATAATTGTGAATAGGTGTCACATACAAAACCAACAGAATAGAGAATATCAAATGTTCTACTAATACTGGTGTGTGCCAAACTTCAGAAATTGTTTAGTATTCATTCTGCAGACTAACAGAACCTCTATCCCTACCAGTAGGCACAGATCACTTGTCATCCTGAAAGGTCTAATCTCATCAAAACCTGCCAAAAACTCAGAGCCGTTTTGTTTCCACCCCTTTTCAATATGTCCGAATTCTCATAATTTAGAAAAAAAGAATTATAAGTGTGACTGGTACCACTGTCTACTAAGGTTGCTCGGCACTTCCCATTAAATCAGTTACTTCACAAACTTTAAACATTTGGGCTGAAATTTGACAGGCTGAGTGTCTGCCTCAGGCTGAATTTATTTAAAAAAAAATTCAGCCAAAATGATTCAGCGGTTTCTGAGAACGAGGTGCTGTTTTGCCCTTGTTAAATTCTGGTAATCTTTAATTTGAAAAGGTCTAGCACCCCCATGCTTTCGAGAAGGGACCTGAAATTTGGCAACGGTTGGGTTTGTGTCAGGCATATGTCTTTTGCAGTCCCATTGAAAAACTGCCCAAATTTGGTCTAGTTGTAAGGCTCTTTGTAAACTGCAGGGATTTAAAAAAAAAAAAAATCACAGCAGAATCATGGGTAAGTGTTGGAATTTCACAGGACAGGCACAAATGCCAAGCCCCCCTTCGCCTCCCACTCCAAGGGGAGGCTGTGGCTGCACGATGGGGGGTTAGCATGATATGGTAGGGGGGCAGATAGAGGAAGGAGGGAAGCCCTGCTTCAGTCCCACCAGCCACTGCTGCTTCCTGTTTGGGCACAGAAAAGGAGGCGGCACTGATACCATGATGGTAGCTCTGCCTATAACTAAGGGTGAACCTTCCATTACAGGACCCTCTTTTCAGTTGCTTATAACTTTGTCAAACTTTAACAGATCAGGATGAAATTCTCTATGCCAGGAGTCTGAGGCTGAATTTTTTGGGAAAGTTTCACCCGTCTGTGAATGAGTTACAGGAAAATGAAACTGACGTTATTCTGCTTAGTTTTTGGTTAACCAACACTACATTAAGCGCTATGTCAGCCACAATCTGCCATACTTACTGGAAGAAGATCTGAAATGTCACTGTCTCTTTTGACTTTTCCTTTAGGTGGTTCTTCCATTTCATCATCTTCATTCAATACAGAGTTGTCTATTGCATCACCCACATTTTCCTCAGTTCCTGCCTCTGCAGTGAGTTTTAATCTTTGTGTTTCAGCTTCCTTCATGTGAATAACTGTTTCACCAGCATCCACCACCAATGATTCTGAGAAAATCTTCAGGATAGCATTAATTGTGCTTGCCTGGCTACTGGATGGAATGGTGTCCTTTATATTCCAGACAGAGCCTAAACATGGGAGAGTTAGAATTCAAAACCTTTAAGCTACATGGTGCACGGCCTTCTTGTAGCCATTGCAAAACCAGAGCTTGTGTTAACTATAGTACTTAGTATCTATGCCATATCTTTCACCAAGAATATCAAAGTACTTTTCAAAGACGGATACGGATCTCTATCTTACAAAAAGAGAATCTAAGGCACATAAAAGTTTCCCCATGATCAGAGGTTTCATGGCATGGCTGAAAACAGAACCCATCTCTCCCGATTTCCAATCCCTTGCATTAACTGAGAAACAACTGCCTCCTCCAGGGAAGTATCAGTCCTTTATTGAAATTTCAGGAATTTCCTAGATTTCATTACCACTTCAAAAGTTATCCTGCTGTTAACTGATTTATCTTGTTAGACTGATGTCACACTTGGTAACCCCCATCTTTTCATGTATTTATACCTGCTCCCGTATTTTCCACTCTATGCATCTGATGAAGTGGATTCTAGCCCATGAAAGATTATGCCCAGATGCAATTGTTAGTCTCTAAGGTGCCACAAGGACTCATTGTTTTTTCTACAGACTTGTGACTTTCTGTTCAGTTCTTCAACCTATATCGAACATTCAGGGCCCAAAACCTTAAGCTGGGGAAAACTCATTCCACAGGGGAATCCTGGTGACACTTTGCCTGATCGATATAGTAGATCTTCATGACACTGAATGAGTTTAATTTTAAGCTATTCATGGTCTTAAAAGTACAAAGGGAGAGATTTTCTTCCACATCACATTGCTTGATTTTATTATTTGTCAGATGTATAAGCAGTCAAAAAATAAAGAGAAATTAAATAAAACCCTCCCTTTCCAGGCACAGGTACTGAGACAGGAGAATTCTAGTTAATTGTACTTCAGTGTCAGAAATCACCATGAATTAAGCATCTTAACTGGAAGGTGTAACACAAGATGGTGAAGCTGAAGGCAAAGCACCCAATGGTTCAGGCACTTAAAAACAATGTTTCAAAACAGATTTTCAAGGTCTGTTTCAACACACTTCCAGCTAAATCAATTTCAGACAAGTCTTGATTGGCCAGCCTGGACAGGCCCGACTGTTGTGAAGCTGCTTTCAAACTCTCTGTTGCAGTTTAATAGGTTGGCCTTACACAGAGTGGCCAGACAAATCATGTTAAAAATGGTTTAAATTTTGTTCTTGCCAAAGCAAAGTTAAAAAACTATTTCCACATGCTTCAAAGCCCAGCGTAGATAAGGTCAACAGCAACATAATTTCTTTAATATTTATTATTGCCTTATTTCATTCGTAAGAACTAATGAATGAATAACACCAAACCAAATTGGGACTGAAGTCACAATCAAGAGACAGCATTGCCTTTTGGCATGATTCAGATATTGGCTATCTGACGGTATGTTGTTGTGAAAGAAGACATACCTTTGTCAGGGAGCCTGGGATTTGTAGAACAGTGGCAGGAATAGATTTCAGAACAATCTACCTAGTTCTTGCGTTTAAGCTGGCACTTTGGCAACAACATAATTTGTTGCTGTTGCTTTGGTATGATGGAGAATAAAACCTCTGCCTCTCCCATCTCACTTTACCTTGTATACAGCATATTCCAAATATTAAAGTTAGGGTCCAGTTGAATCATACCTGCCAACAATGTCCTTAAAAGGATATGCTCCATGGTATTGTCTTGGGACAGCATTGTGGATTCCAATACTTGGTGTGCAGAAGCGTTGAAAGAAGAAAGCAGCTCTGGGTTATCTTCTGTCACTGCCTGCAAGCAATGTGCTGTGGTGACAAAATCCAACCAAACAAAAATGTTTAGATCTCTAACTGGATGGGTCACTATCATCATGAAAACTGCTCAATTTCACAAGTGAGGGATAAAAGTTGTTTACAGTACTACACCACTCTGACAACAACTTTTTTTCTACCATAAAAGGGGTTGTTGTTTCTTCTTCTTCTTCTTTTTTTTTTTTTGCACGAAAGACACGTACAAACAAGTGAAAGCAATGTAGGAGCTTCATCTTGCAAACCCTTTCGGGCATGAATAACTTTACCCAGGGAGCAGTCCCACTGAATTAAATTACTCACATGCAGAAGTATGTGGATCAAGCCCTGACTGACTGTACAAGAGAAACAGTGTTGTGTTGGAAAGTACTTGTAACAATATTAGTTAGAGCAAACACTTGCAGAGAGAAATGTGATTTTTCAATTGATGATGCTCCCTTGCATTACAAACTCATCCTCTTTCCCTAAAAAAAACTAAATTAGTTTATTTTTTCTAGAAAACCTTCCCTCACTCAAGCACTAAAATATACCACTCCCCTTTCAGAGTGAGAACAAGCAGAGAAGATTTCAAACGCCAAAGTGTAATTTTTAGAAGCCTTTCTGAAGTTCTTATTTTCAGTTGTGAATCTATTTTATATCATCATAATATGACCATATAATACAGTGTATGCAAGGCTAGATATCTATTCACATATAGCTCAAAAAACTACATGATGATCACTACCCTTTTCACCACTTACCTACTGAAATAGCCAGATCTAAGTTTGTGGAAAATTTCTTCAAATATTGTAACACAACATCCAAACATCCTTCTTTATTAAATATAGATACTGCCGTACCATTGCACTCACTAAGGAAAATGAAGAATGATAAAACATTTTTCAGTTTTTACAAAAGTCGCTATACTAGAACTCTAACAATTTATTCAAACATTTTATTTTTGGAATTTATATTTGTATTAATCCATTTATAAAAAAACCAACAGCTCCAGGACACATTTTCCGCTTTAAAGGGTGGTTCTTTTCCCTTCAGTAATAAGAAGCCATTGTTCCTGCACAGATAGTTGGCATTCATGAGTCTGTAATCTATATATATATAAAAGTCAAATGGTATATGCGTGTATGTACGTTCAGTTACTCCTTCCACACCGTTTGAGCTAGAGACTTGAAATTTGGTACAGTTATAGGTCTTAGGGTCCTAATCAGGGTAAGAGTCGAAAATTTTTCAAATCTCACCTCTGACGCCCCCCAGGGGTGAAATTATTTAAAGGCCAATCACATCAGCTTGGCAGCTGCTGTTCTCTGTGACATAGTTATGATGTCAAAATACCCCCCTCCAACGGACCCCGCACTCGCTCAGCTCTCTGCCCCCTCCAACGGACCCCGCACTCGCTCAGCTCTCTGCCCCCTCCTCACCTCCGACGGACCCGAGTTGGGTTTGGTCGGAGGGTAAGTGAGGTAGGGGTGTCGGGTTTGGTCGGGGGGTGAGGTGGGGGTGTCATGTTTGGTCGGGGGGCAAGTGAGCCGGGGGTGTTGGGTTTGGTCTGGGGGGGTGGGACGGTGTCAGGGTGGGTGAGGTGTGGGTGTTGGTTGGGGGGTGTTGGGTTTGGTGGGGGGGGTAAGGTGGGGGTGTTGGGTTTGGTTGGGGAGGTGAGGAGGGGGGTCTGGGTTGGTCGAGGGGTAAGTGAGGTGTGGGTGTCGGGTTTGGTTGGGGGGGTGAGGTGGGGGTGTCGGGTTTGGTTGGGGGGGAAGTGAGGTGGGTGTGTCAGGTTTGGTCTATGGGGGGTGAGGTGTGGGTGTTGGTCAGGGGGTGTTGGGGTTGGTAGGGGGGAGACATGGGGGTGTTGGGGTTGGGTGGGGGGGTGAAAATGTGAGTCGGGGTTGGTCGAGGGGTAAGTGCGGTGGGGGTGTCGGGTTTGGTTGGGGGGGGTGAGGTGGGGGTGTCAGGTTTGCTCTCTGCCCCCTCCCCCCTCCAACAGACCCCACACTCGCTCAGCTCCCTGCCCCCTCCCCACCTCCGACTGACCCGAGCAACGCCGGGTATTTTCGCTAGTACATTTCTAAAATCATTTGAAAGTGCCATTTACTTTAATTATCTTACTGATCTTATTTGTACTTATTTAAATTGCCTCACTTATTTAACTTCGAATTAAAATATTAAGACGGGACCTTGACTTTTACAGATCAGAAATACCACAGAACCCAGTCAATGGCTACGAAACTTGTGAGAATTATTTGTCTACTGCTTAAAATATGCTAAGTGCTTTACAAAACATGGTCCCTCTATCAAAGTCACTTACATTCGAAATAAGACATGACAAGTGACAAATGAATACAAGAAATCCAATTCTATCGAGGACAAGGGTTACACAACAAAAGGTTACAGAGACTTGTGCGTGCAGTTATTTTATAGTTCTACTAGCATAAGTGCCCGGCGTTGCTCGGGTCAGTCGGAGGTGGGGAGGGGGCAGACAGTTGACACCCCCTGACCAACCCCAACACCCACCCTTCACCCACCCTGACATCTTCCCACCCCCCCGACCAACCCCAAGACCCCCCGGCTCACTTACCCCCCGACCAAACCCGACAACCCCACCTGACCCCCCAAAACAAACCCGACACCCCCACCTCACCCCCCGACCAAACCCGACACCCCCACCTCACTCCCTGAGCAAACCCGACACCCCCACCTCACCCCCCGACCGAACAGTGTATTTAATAATCTGTGTGCTACACAGTGCACCGTGAGCCGGGGGGGGGGGGGGTGTCGGGTTTGGTCGGGGGGTCAGGTGGGGGTGTTGGGTTTGCTTGGGGGGGTCAGGTGGGGTTGTCGGGTTTGGTCGGGGGGTAAGTGAGCCGGGGGGGTGTAGGGTTTGGTCTGGGGGGGTGGGAAGGTGTTGGGGTGGGTGAGGGGTGAGTGTTGCGGTTGGTCAGGGGGTGTTGCGGTTGGTGGGGGGTTGAGGTGGGGGTGTCAGGTTTGCTTGGGGGGATGAGGTAGGGGTGTCGGGTTCGGTCGGGGTAAGTGAGCCGGGGGGGTGTCGGGTTTGGTCTGGGGGGGTGGGAAGGTGTTGTGGTGGGTGAGGGGTGAGGTGTGGGTGTTGGGGTTGGTCAGGGGGTGTTGTGGTTGGTGGGGGGGTGAGGTGGGGGTGTCGGGTTTGCTTGGGGGGGTGAGGTGGGAGTGTCGGGTTCGGTCGGGGGGTAAGTGAGCCGGGGGGTGTCAGGTTTGGTCTGGGGGTGTTGCGATTGGTGTGGGGGGGGTGAGGTGGGGGTGTCAGGTTCGGTCGGGGGGTAAGTGAGCCAGGGGGTGTCGGGTTTGGTGTGGGGGGGTGGGAAGGTGTTGGGGTGGGTGAGGGGTGAGGTGTGGGTGTTGGGGTTGGTCAGGGGGTGTTGCGGTTGGTGGGGGGGTGAGGTGGCGGTGTTGGGTTTGGTCGGGGGGTAAGTGAGCCGGGGGGGGGGGTGTCGGGTTTGGTCTGGGCACCCACCCCAACACCTTCCCCCCCCCAGACCAAACCCAACACCCACACCACACCCCTCACCCCCCCGACACCTTCCCACCCCCCAGACCAACCCCGACACCCCCCGGCTCACTTACCCCCCGACCAAACCCGACACCCCCACCTCACCCCCCCAAGCAAACCCAACACCCCCACCTCACCCCCCCACCAACCGCAACACCCCCTGACCAACCCCAACACCCCCACCTCACCCCCCCGACTGAACCCGACACCCCCACCTCACTTACCGTCCCACCAAACCCAACTCAGATCCGTCGCAGGCGGGGAGGGGGCCCAGAGCCGAGGGATTCCGGAGACCTTCGCAGGTGGGGGGGGGGGGCACAGAGCTGATGGAGTCCGGGGTTGAGGTGGGAGGGGCAGAGAACTGAGGGCTCTCCGGGGTTCCGTTGGGAGGGGGGAGGGGCAGAGAACGGAGGGATCTCCGGGGTTCCGTTGGGAGGGGGGAGGGGTAGAGAACTGAGGGATCTCTGGGGTTCCGTTGGGAGGGGGGAGGGGCAGAGAACGGAGGGATCTCCGGGGTTCCGTTGGGAGGGGGGAGGGGCAGAGAACGGAGGGATCTCCGGGGTTCCGTTGGAGGAGGGAGGGGTGAGCTGAGCGAGTGAGGTGTCTGTTGGAGGGGGGTATTATGACATCATCACCACCTAACCGCCCAGCCGATGTGATTGGCCCTGAAAGACTTTCACCCCTGGGGGGCGTCAGAGGTGAGATCCGAAAATTTTTCGACCCTTACCAGCATCTAGACCCCAAGACCCCTCACTGTACCAAATTTCAAGTCTCTGGCTCAAACGGTGCGGGAGGAGTTCGCAGTCATACGTACATACATACATACATACATACATACACACATACATACACCACTTGACTTTTATATATATAAGATAGATGTGTGTTCGATACTAAGACCCAACCATGCTATTACTCCATGCTGGCAGATGCTTGGAGCCCTAATGAAGACAGTAGGGTTTCATATGGTCTCAAGGTTCCACCCCTATGGAGCAGCTTATATGATGGCGCCTAAATGAACAACAACAACAAAAACAATTCTAGGTTGAAATTCAGTTTGAACTCTTAGCCCAAGTCTTTGTCACGCTGTGTCATACCAATGTTGGCACTATAGTTTCTGTTAATATTGTTTCCGTTTCTCTTTGTGCGACCTATAATTTTCTTCAGGTCAGGTACACAAATGGATGTAAATTAGTAATGGGATTATTTACATGCTTAAATATGCTTAAGCACTTTTCCTGCATCAGAGCACTAACAGGCACTGGGAACATCTGCAGAGGGAGGAGGAAGAAAAGAATCCTCACTCTTTCCTCACACATGGCTGCAGAGTGGCTCCCTGGTGAAGCCTAATAGCTAGAAAATCATGGCTCTTATGCATAACTGGATGTGTTCCATTGCTACAAGATCGCCCATCCCCACACAGGAGGTGGCAGGATTTAACCAAAAGAGGAGATGACTGCCTGAAACAAGTGGAGTTTCTCTTTGTAATGTCAGATAGCAAGAGGAAGGGGGAAACTATTTCTAGCAATGGTGGCATGATCAATCATTTTAATCTTCCCCATGGAATTGCAGTACCTGGGGAAAGCACATGGTGGACAAATCTGTGTTATCAGGTTGTGCATTGCTTTAGTTGCCTCTGATTTTAACGTTGTGCTGAACTTAGTGCCCAGTTAGTGTTCCCTTTCTTTATGCTACAGATGTGCATAGGTCACTATCAGGCTCAGACCTCAGTACTCTCTTTACTATTTTGTTACTCTTCTGCAGCATTCTCTCCATTACAAAGATCCCAAAGATTTCCTAACCTCTGTGTTCTACAGGCCTTAATTCTTTCCCCATTTCAATCTAGAAGTTCTGCATTCGTCTTAATATCCTCTCACAAAGTGATCTCAGGCACTGATAGAATGGGAATAGCACATGCTCCACTCTGCCCCTTCAGTGGAGAATGCAGAGCCCAGCAGTATATGGGCCACTCTAAGTTTCCATTCTATGGCTTCGGTATGAATTCTAGGGGGCTCCCATTTATATAATCCATGATTTGGAGCATTCCAGAACTCAAAAAAAAATTAATTAAACTCAACAAAATTAATTATAAAACTCCTACTGTCTTCACTGAGCCCGTGATCAGGCCCACAGAGAGTAGTTTAATTGTAACAAAACACTAGGCTCCAGCAGCAGGGACTCAGGTGGGGCCTACATTCTCCCGAGGCTGGGACAGCACTGGAATCTCCTGGTTGGCAGATACTGTCCCCTACTTCTCCATTCCAGAGTGGCCCTACAGGAATTTTGGGAGGTGTAGTCTTCTGTCTCCCATGAACTGCAGAAAGTCTTCATCTTCAGAGTGACTATGGTATAGTAGTTACACAGAAGCCAAAATCAGGACTTAGGCTGAGTAGCTCTTGGAAGTCAGATTTCAGCACAGCCCTGCCTGCTGGATTATTAATAATTTTAAAACAATAACTTTGTTGAATTTCAAGATCTTTCACTTACAAACACATTTTATGTTATTTGTTATTTATGGGGAAAGATATATAAATACTTTTTTCAAGACTGAAAAGGAATAACCATGTTAATATACAAACTACTTTCACGAATGAAATGATCAGATATTATTGCTTTTATCTTAATTGGGTACATCAGGTCAAACCATTTTTCAAAAGAACTAGATAGAAAAGAAAAGTATCTGTGTTAATATTAAAATGAAGCTTACCATACATTCCATAGCACATTAACAGCCTCATTGGCTATGTCTTCAACACAATTTTTCTTTGCCTCTTTGCATTTCGTGGGGGGGAGCTCGTTGGCCTCTAGACCAGAACTGCACTGTAACCGAATAGGCAAAAAGGAATTGGAAAAGAACTGGACAAGAGAAAAAAATTAAAAGCAGAGATCGCAGGACAGCTACTTAATAATAGAAATTACAGTTATCTGCAACTCTTCATGGCAAACAGGGTCATATAAGAATTCAACTATTCCTTTCTATAGAAAAGAAATTACACACCTTTACAAAATCACCTTGTACTATGTCTTGTAACACGTACCCTTGTTTTTAAAAGCACTTTCTTATAGATGTTTGTCTGACTGCCACAGGAAAACACAATGCCATATGCTTTTCACAAACACTGGAATGTCCATTAATGCTAATAATTAAACACTTTTACAGAATGTCATCTGCGTATCTCACAGCACTTTACAAATATGGCTAATGTGGAGAACCAGGATTTATTTATTTTTAAATAAATATAATATGCCCCGCTGTGTAATCACCCAGTCTGAATGAATATTTAGACCAAAAAGGATTGTTAAAGAAACCAGACTGGGAAGGCAAAACATTACCCAAGGCTCAGAATCTAGGGTTCAAGAAACACTGTTCTGTTAAATGATTGCCCCTATGCTGAGGGAAGTTGTCAGGTTAACAGAGACTTACTGGAAGTTAGGGGTCTGCAGCAACCATGCTATAACTTGGTGCCCAAAAAAAGAGAGGCACCAGGGCTAAGTCAGGTCTACCCAGGGCCTCAAAGTATAGGTAAGACAATGTACGTGTAGATCTCTGTTAATTTAAATCCACTTCTCTAAGAGTTGAGTACCCTTTTGCAAAACAAATATACTTTGTTTTCAAGAATCTGTTACTATGACACTGCATGCTATTCCCGTCCACACACCCCAACGGAAAACTCTTGCAGGTGCCACACCCATGGGCCTACTAAGTAATATGGTTGACAGCTAGCGGGTGTAAAAGAGACCCAATGGGAGAGTGGAGGATTGTGGGATCCCATCCCAAAAGGAGGTGGAGACCTTCCACTTACAAGGGATGCACTCAGTGGCCTGGAAAAAAAAGTCTCAGAAGGGTCAACAGGGGTTGACATCTATCCACATTTTATAAATGGGGGAAGTTAGGCACAGAGGTTAAGTAGCTTGTCCAAAATGCGCAGTAAGTCAGTGGATGGATGGAACCTAAGTCTTGACTCCCTGTCTTGGGCCTTATCCACTGGATCAATGGAGACACTATAGTACAATCACATACCTCTTTCAAAAGCGCTACAAGGGGTGTCATGATATCTTTAGTCACCATGTCATCACACACTTCAAATCCTCCGCAAGCACTGAGATTTCTGGAACAAGTTAAATGCCGCGGATCACATATATAAAGTTACCTGCCTTTAATATTTCAAAGATGGTATATTTAAATATTTCTACAGCAACAGATTTAGAGGTTATGACAGATTTCACTTTTAAGTAACATTTAATTACTAAGGTGATACTGCATGAATCACCTGCTTTTAGTCTATTACATTTCTTAATCTAAAAATATATTAAACTCGGTTTTCAAAAAAAATAAATCTATGGAGATAGCATATACCAATGAGCCAAAGCCACGGCAGCAAGTCTCAGAGCCCAGGTCAACTGACTCAGACTTATGTCCTGGGGCTAATAATAGCAGTGTAGCTGTTCAGACTCAGGCTGGAGCCTGGGCTCTGTGACCTGATGAGGAGAGGGGGTCCCAGAGCCCAGACTCAAACCCTGAGCCCAAATGTCTACACTGTTATTTTTAGTTCTGTAGCATAAACCCAAGTCAGCTGACCTGGGCTTTCAGACTCTCATGAGTCTTTCCACACAAACACCCTCCACCCCCCCAAGCATAGATGCCCTGAGCCTATTTTATTACTACTAAAATATGGTAAGATTTCATTTGGGAAACATCTCCCCAGGTCCTTCCTTCTGATATCCTGGAAGATAATCTTTAAAGCATGTGTGTGCAAAACACTTACAGGAAACTGTTACTAAACACATTTCTAAAGGAAACACTAACATTATTGTTTTGTGCAAATAAAAAAAAAACCAACAACAGTAGGTCTGGGTACAGTACAGTTAGTCCCATAAAATTGTCAGATATAAAAGCTAGCTATTTTAAATTTTCTTACTAACCTGCTGCTCCCAAACCATTATCAAAACAAAGATTTCCACATGAAACATACTTTCAAGCATTTACAATTTTGCCCCTTAGTATTTCCTTCTATTACAGAGATGGAAAACAACAAAGCAGGAACCAGAGTAGCAACAATGACAAAGGTAAGCCATGATCTTGCAATGAGACTCGTTATGCTTTACTGAATCTGTCCATATGAATCTCAGTGTGAGATCAGGACCGTAGCCATTCATATATCAAGGCTGATTACAACAACATATAGAATAGAGTTAAAATAAAAAAATCCAAAGATAACAGTAACTCCTCCTTCTACAATACATTATTAAAAATCACTTACCGGAGAGCTCCAGCAGCTGTCTCACGAACAGGTAAACTTTGATCAAGCAACATGGGACCCAAACACCGGACAACATCTCTCTCCAGAAAGGCTGGGATTGCATGCTTCTGCTGCAACATTTTGGAAATGCTAGCACAGGCAAACTCTCTTACATCAGCACTTGGATGCTGCAGCTGAGGAGATACAAGGGAGATTAGAAAGCAAGTTCACCAGAAGGTTACATTGTAGCAAGAGATAAAATCTGTCATTTCCCCCACCACAATCTGCATTGTCTTTCCCCTCATTATCAAGTTTTCTTATTTCTGTAAAGGAAGAAGACTTAATTTTTTTTTTAAATAAACTCGTAAAAATCTAAAGATCTTCATCTACATTTTAAACTCCAAAAGGCAAAAATCATATCAAAAGAAAAAGGAAGCAATGATCTGTTCAATCAGTTCAAGAAATCATGGCCTACCAAAAGTCTGATTATGGAACAACAGATTTGACTTCTCACACTCATATAACACGTCTACATGAACTTTAAGTTCAATCCTCTTCAACTGCACTAGTGAAAAATGAAAATTTATGATGGGTGACTGGCTACATCTATTTTGGGGGTTTTTTTATGTTTGTTCTCTTGATATTGCTGAGTTCTTGACAATCTCCTCTCCCTGTTTACGGGCAAAAGCTCTGTTCAGGTAAACAGGATGTGGAAATATGAGTACACAAGCTAAACTATGCCTTAGTTGGCATCACTGAGATTTGGTGGGATAGATCTCAGGACTAGAATACTGGTATAGAAGGGCATAGCTTGTTCTGGAAGGACAAGCAGGGTAAAGAGGGTTATAAATCAAGAAGATATATTTGTTTTGATTTCCGGGGGTGAGAGACAAACCAGTGGAAAGTATCTGAGTAAAGATAAAATGGATAAAAAAAAATAGGGGTGATGTCATGGGAGGGACTACTATAAACCACCAAATCGAGGAAGTGAATGAAGCATTTCTACAACAAATAAGGTAACAAAAATCCAATACACAAGACCTGGTAATAATGGATTATTTTAATTAGCCAAAGTAATTTTTCAAAACACACATTTTCCAGTAAGTTCTTAGAACATACTAGGGGCAACTTTTTGTTTCAGAAAGTGGAGGGAGTTACTGGGGGCAGCCATTTTTGATTAATTTTGATCAACAGGGAGGAACTGCTAATGAAACTCAGATGAAAGTGACCATGAAATGACAGATTTCATGATTCTAAGAAAAGGAAGGCATGGAAGCAGAATAAGGACAATGGATTTCAAAAAAAGAGACTCAGAAAACTAGTAGGTAAGGCCCCCTGAAAAGAAAATCTAAGGGAAAAAAAGGAGTTCAGGAGAGCTGACAATACCCAAGAGACAATATTAAAGGTACAGCTGCAAACTATCCTAACGCAAAGGAAAGACAGGAAGACTAGTAAAAGGTCAATATGATTGTAGCATGAGCTCTTTAATGACCTGATAATTAAAAAATAATCCTACAAGGAGTGGACAAATTGCTAAGGAGGAGTAAAAAAAAGAATACCACTAGCATATAGGGACAAAATCACAAAGGCTAAAGCACAAAAAGAGTTACACCTAGCAAGGGATTTAAAACATTATAAGAAGTTATTTAAATACATTAGGAGCAAAAGAAAGAAAAAGGAAAACATAGGTCATCTACTTAGTGGGGAAGGAGAGCTAATAACAACAGGTGACATCCAGGCAGCTAAGGTTCTGCTTCAGTCATCACTAGAAAGATTAATAGTGACCAAATATGCAACACAATTAGTATTAACAGGCCAGATCTACCCCCACTCCCACTCCACCCTGTTCCACCTTCATTCCTTCTCTGCCCACCAGACCAGTTCCGCCTCTTGCCCCAACTCCTCCCCCTCCCCAGTTCCCCTTCAGCCCAAGCTCCACTGCTGAGGAAGCCTTGGCTGTGGAATAATGGATGGAAGGCTGCAGACAGATTCTGTTAATGCTAAAGAGGGGTGGTGAGTGAAAAAGTTTGTGCGCCACTGGGCTAGGTCATAGTACTGTACTGCTGAAAAGGATGTGGAGGTTAATGAGTCGTCAATGTGATGCAGTTTCGAAAAAGGCTATAGAGTGTATTTACAACAGCATCATATGAAAGGTACAGAAGGTACTTGCTCTACTAGGCAGAGATGAAGCCTTAGCTGGAGTAGTGTTTCCAATTCTGAGTGCCTCACTTCAGACACAGTCCAGAGGAGAGCACCAAAAATGACAAAAGAGTTAGAAAACTTGACCTATGAGGATAGGTAACAAAAAACTAGGCATGTTTAGTCTTGAGAAAAGAAGACAGAGTGGACCAATAACGTCTTCCAATATGTTAAGGGCTTTTAAAAAGACAACAGTGACCAATTGTTCTCTCTGTTCACTAAAGGCAGGACAAGAAATAATGGGCTTAAAATCTGCAGCAAGGGATATTTAGGTTAGATATTAGGAAAAACTTTTGACCTATAAAGGTAGTTAAAACTCTGGAATAGGCTTCCAAAGGAGGTTGTGGAATCACCATCATTGAAGATTTTTAAGAAAAGGATGAATAAACACAAGTCAGGGATGGTCTGACTTGGTTCTGCCTCAGACCGGACTTCACGTCTCAAGGGCCCATCCAGCCCTACACTTGTATGATTCTGTATCCGTGGTTCCCAAAAACTTTAACAACCTGTGAACCTCTTTCACTAAAATGCCAACTCTTGCAAACCACCTCCAAAAATGAATATTTCCTGGGATTTTCTCCTTAATCTGAATATAAATTATAAAAGCAGTGATCTTGGAAAAATAAATTTTGTTTTTATTACATGCACATTACGCACTAATTATTTATCATTACAGTATTTTTATTACATTATGAAAACAGCAACACTCTTCCAAGATCTCACTTTTGTAGCCTGTATCACTTTGAATAAGCCTAGTATATGACAAGGCTCCTATGTTTCAAGGAGTATCAGATGTGAAACAGTATGAAGGTATTTAAGAAGCCAACTTGAAGAGTTCCTCCTACACAAGCATTCAGGTCTTGAGCAGTCCAGGCAAACAATGCATGTTACAAAAAAACAAACTTGTTCTTTATAATAATTTAAAAAACAATACTAGCTGCCTATTTAATTTTAAAAACAGCAAAACATATCCACCTCTCTCTCCATTTCTTATAAGGAGTTTTGAAGTTTAAATCTCCTCAGTATCATAGGTATGCTTGCTTTGATCTGCTTAGCTCTTGGAAGTCCACGGACTCCGGGCTGCTGGCCCCGGTGCTGCCTGGGATCCCTTCGGAGAGCTCTGTCCCTCATTAGGGATTTTTTTCCCCCAAGAACCCCTGTAACATTTTGCAAACCCCCAGGAGTTCACTAACCCCAGTTTGGGAATCACTGTTCCATACTGACCAGATGACAACCCACCACTTAGTGTTTGACAGCAATCTGTGCATTTCTCCCACAGAAGCCCTGCCCACTTACTGCATGCATCTGACGAAGTGGGTATTAGCCCAGGAAAGCTTATGCTTCGATACTTTAGTTAGTCTTTAAGGTGCCACAGGACTCTGTCACTTCTGCCCACATTGTAGCTCCTTCCCCTCTGTAGAGACCCTGGGCGGCGGGGGTGGGGTGTCTATTTCCCTGTAGGGTGCCTGCATACACATCCCAGGTGGGACGCTGGCCAGCCAAGGCTGCCTACTGCCCACCACAGAACAAGCCTGAGCCAGGTGCAGAGTTCAGCCTCTTCCGCCACAGACACCACGGCTCCCCGCCCAGATTAGGGGAGGGGTAAAACCAGGCTCAAACCCCCAAACCCACCCATCCGCCTGCCCGCTCACAGCTACACACAGGCCTTCCCCTCGCCTCCCAGGGGCACACGGGGTCCCGGCCCCCAAAGCAGAGCCCCCCCCGCTGGGAGAGCTGCTTGCAGATCACTGGCTCCAGCCCGCCCCCAGCCCCATGGAAGGGGCGGAGCTGCTCTCGCTTACTTTCTCCAGGAGCTCGGCGGCCGAGCAGCCTCCATCGTCGTCTTCCCCGGCCGGCCCCTCCCCGCTAGCCGCGCGCTGCGGGCCGGCTGGGGAGAAGGGGGCTCGCCGAAACCTCCTGGCCTTGCTCTTGCCCATGGTGCCTGCCCGGGACGCGGCGACCCTGCCCCGCCTGGCTGGAGGAGAACGCAGAGTCCCCACGTGGGCGCCCGCAGCCCGGCCGGCCCCGACCCTAGCGCAGGCGCCGTGCTGGCCGAGGCGGAGAGGAAGGAGCGGCTGGTTCCCGATCCGCTAGGGGGAGCTGCGCCGGCCCTGCAGCGTCCGCCCGCCCTGGCGTACAATAGCGCCCTGGGCTGTGCGCGACATCCCGCAGGCTCTGTGGATGACACCCTGCAGCTTGGAGAGACTGGGCCGGCCCGGCCTCTTCCTTGAGCAGCATGGAAGGAAGCTAAGCAGTCCCCACCTTCCTTCCAATCTGCCCACTAACTTTGTCACTGGTGAGAAGACAGGCACTAACATGAACGCACTTTTATCACGCAGCTCACACATTATGGTGTTTTTTTTAAAGCTCCCACGCCTGGAGTCACAGCTTATGAGGCTTTCCTCTGGTGGACATAGCGCTGTCTACATTAGCACTTCTGGTGGTATAACTTATGTCACTTAAGGGGTGTTTATTTCACACACTTGAGTGACATACCTTATACTGACAAAAGTGCTACTGCAGACATAGCCAGTATCCACCTCAAATATCCTTAGGCTATGTGTACACTACAGGATGGTGCTCCAGGGTTGATTTAGCTGGTCTGGAGCGTGCTCTCCAGTTGCCCCCTGTACTCCATTGGGAACGAGGCGTAAGGTAAGTAAACAGGAGAGCATCTTCTCTCAACCGAGTAGAGTAGATACTAAAGCAGGCCTGCACAACATGCAGCCCACTCTAGCTCACTGTGCCCACGGGGGTGAGTAGTGGTGGGGTAAGCCAAGCAGGGGTCCATTGGGGGGAAAACCGGATAGGGGCAAGGGTGGGGCTTTTCAGCCCTCAGCTAGGTTTTTTTTTGCAGTAATATAGGTGTCGCTGCTTTCCACGTTGTGCAGGCCTGTGCTAAAGTAAGTTGACATATGCTATGGCAACTCCAGCTGCATTGTTCATGTAGCTGGAGTTGTGTAACTTAGCTCAACTTATCACAGTACAGTGAAACCTCCATTTAACGGACTAATTTGGGACCCGGGCAGCAGCCGGGAGCCGGCAGCCAGCCCGGGAAAAATGGATTTGGGATGCATCGGACTTGCTCATAAATTTTGTCCGTTGCATCCGAAGTCCGTTAAATCGGGGTTTTACTGTAGTGTAGACATAACCATGGGAATAGTCTGTTCTGAGTTCCTATAGACCCAATGCAGTTCTACTCTGACTAGGAAAAAGAATGAGAAGCATGTATGGCAGCTTAGAGACCAACAAATAAATAATAAAAACATCTGAGTCTACTACTAAATGCTATCAACTGGAGTAAACTGCATCTCATTTGTTTATAGCTAGATAGCATAAGTGATTAATATAGATGGACACTGCTGCACACATGATATTTTATTCAATTGACAGTTTGCTACATAATACAGCTACAAAACATGCAAACAGCTGCAGTGTCAGATACAAATTATTTGGAAGCTTTTTTAAAATCTGTCCCTAACACTTAGCTGCATATTTACTACGGGCTGTGATAAAGTAATGGAGCTGGGGCAGTACTTAGAGGAGGATGTAGGTTTCCTTTAAAAGTGTGTGCAACAGCAGCAAAGGCAGATTACTGTAAAAATCAATAAATATTTTTGAATTACTGTCCTTGTGTTGTAGCCAACACTGGAACCACAGAGTGGAGCAGCACACAATAGGAAATAACACCCAGTTTCTGACAGAGAAGGCAGATTCTTCCTAGATTACCCAGAGCTATTATCCTTGCCTTTTACATGTGACACACTGGTTTTAGTTTTTGCAGCCTTAACATTTTTTCCATTTTATGTAGTTTGTAACCACGTTTGAAAGTTATCTGCCATAGTTATACACACCATTGGTGTAGCCGGGTTGGGCCCAGGATATCAGAGAGAAAAGGTGGGGGAGGTAACATCTTTTATTGGACCAATTTCTATTGGTGAGAGACAAGCTGTTGAGCTTACACAAAGCTCTTCCTCAGGTCTGGTTTACACTACAGGCCTATATTGGTATAACTGTCACTCAAGCATGTGAAAAATCCACACCCTTGAGCAACATAGTTTTTATAACTAACCCCCCATATAGACAATGCTTTGTCAGCAAGAGAGCTTCTCTTGTTGACATAGCTACTGTTGCTCCAGGAGGTGGATTAACTATGCCAACAGGAGGGGTCTCTCCCATCAGCCTAGAGTATCTTCATTAAAGTGCTACACTGGTCCAGCTGCGCCAATAGTTTTAAACATAAACGTGCCATCAGTGTCACACCTAAATACCAGGTGGAACAGATAGTTTAATATAAATAGTTAACACATTTCACGGGCACATGAGAATGTGCTTGGAACAGGGTTGAGGTAGACTGGTGGATTATTGTAGAGGGACCATGGGCTGCTGCTTTCCATGCGGTCCCTATTTTGGTGACACCAATATCCGAAATTACAAACATGGTATTTCACAAAAACCAAAACCTTGATACTTCCATCACTCGAGTCTTCAACTGTTCATGACTAAAGTACACAACTGTTCAGCTCTTGTCACTTCCCAGCCTGTACCTTCACATTTGTCAATTTACAATACAAAAAACCCCCAAACATACTATTATATATAAAGTATTTATTTAATGCACATATTTACCTACAAAATTTACATCAGTTAAAAACAATGGGAGGACAGAAGTACAAAACCTCTGAAGAGACTTTAGGAGCAAAGGATTTTGTTGCCTCAATTGAGTGAAAGTAACAAATGAAAGTCAAGCTATGCTCACTTTAAGAGGCAGCCTTGCAAGTCTTATCTGTAGTGAGAGGTTACTGTGCTGGCAATAGCTTTCTGTTTTTATGCTGACTTATGCTCAATTAAATTTAAAAAAAAAAAATCTGAAACAGGTAAAAGGCACCTTGAACACTTAAAATTAAACTCTTATGATTGTAAATATTTCAAGGACTGTTGTATTGTGTATACAAAACAGCCACACTCTCTTAACACTTTAGAGAGATTTATTAATTTGTGGCACTGATCATATATTTCCTTTATCAAATTATTTGAATCTGACATTAAATATTTGCAATACTAGTTTCATGGCCAGATTATCACAGCATAAAATCCACTCTTAAAATAGTGTGATTATGAAATTCAGATACATCTTTCAGATTATAAAAGTTCTTAAAATCATTAAAAACAGGTTGTACTGTGAATTAGATGAATGCACTGAACTAAAAATCATCCACTTTCATTGTGGTTAAGTACTGTATGCAGTTAGACAAGTGATACTTTAAACATAATAAAACCTTCTCCCGCCCTTCCCCAAGATTTCTCTTTCAAGTCTCTTTTGTTTGCTGATTCCAAAAATATCGTAACCAGGAATGAAAAAGACAACTATAATTAATAAAAAGCTCTGGGAATGGCAAATAAGCATTCCTTTAAATACTGGTTCAGGAGAACAAGAATTCACACAACATGTATTACTCTTTGCTTAACATTGGCATTGATTTGCTATTTACAGTAGTTTGCAAAAACATTATAAAACACAAACGAGGTTTGGTTTCCAAGTTTAACTTAGTAACCATTAACATACTTTACCTGCATGTTTTGCTCTACATGAAGAACAAAAGTGACACTAATACTGAAAAAGAGGTAATCAAAAGTTTCAAAAGCACTGATAACACGAGGATAGTCAAAGGAGAATTTAGACAAATATGCCAGACGGTAATATTGCACACTTTCGCTGTCAACTGTAAATAAAACTCTCACTCCTAGGCAACTGAAATCCAGTCCTGTTTGGATTTTTTGCGCCACACTACCTTGAGAAAGCGTCATTTTTGGTTTCCATGGCAGTGGACAGAGTTGAAAGAAGATCACGATTATTGAACATGGGGCCTAGGTTTCAAAATTAGTTTTCCAGTCTGCAAAAGAAAAACTGAAGTTCAAACAAACTCTGAAATTTAACATAGCCTTACTACAAAGCTAAATATCATCTGTGTTAATTTCTCTTTAGTCTGCAACAACAGGGATGAGAACTAAGGGTTTGCATCCATGGAACCATTAAGTAACTTATAGTTTCACATTTTAACCATACATTATTTGTAAAAAAGTAAATATGCACACTTAGGCTGTCTATCCTTTAACAGCATGTAGAGTACAAGCACTACACACTAATGAAAGCGCCAATATCCAAAATAGCAGCATAGTATCTCACAGTATAGATGAGTGGCACTGCTCAGGTGGTTCATGCAGGTGAGCCAGTCTATACACCTAAGCACTGTCTCAACATCTATATTGCTATTTATACCCGTGGCAGTTGGGAATGCAATGTCAGTTTCCTCTTTTTTGCATTTATTCCTGCCTTAAACGTGTACATGGAGTCAGTGAAACTAGAGCTACTTACATCATCGCAGGACATATTATACTCTGCCAGGACTGTTCGACATCGGGCTGCTATGCTGTGTGGATTTTGTCAAAGAAAAGTACTAAACATATTTTATGTGGGCTGCAGTTAAAGAATTACTGCAACTTTCACCTGACAGACTATCAAAGGATACATTGATGGTGCCACCACTCTCTTGTGTATGCCAGCAAAGAACAAGCCTATTAGAGTAATACAGCTAATTGTGAAGAATGGATGATTCCACAATGATGTGAAAAAGGACACCTAAGAGAGAAATAAAATTATCTTGAAGAAACTATTAAAAGATTCCATGATTGAAGGGACATCAACGAGCTGTAGATTAAGTATTTCAAACCAGATGTTTAGGCCACTAATCCAAGCTGGAATAGACCTCTTAAAAATTCCCGTGTTACTCAGAATTTACTCCTCCTTTGAAACGCTGCTACTCTTTACAAAAAGTGCTTCTGCCAAACGTCTTCCCAATGAACATCCCTTCTGTTTTCAGATATTTTGGAAGGTAACAGAGAAGTTACCTGGGAGAAGTTCCAATTAGGGCAATTTCTCTATTAAGTGATGTATGCTGTTTTAGGAAAAAAACCTAAGTAAAATTTTAGATCTGCTATCCATGACCGTATCCCTTTTATAGTGGGCACAAAATAGAGTCTTAATATCTGATGAGCGTTTTTAAAACTGAAATCCAAGGATATTTAATCTTCAGCTTCTGATTTTATAACGAGATCTCATTGTAATGCTGTTTGAGTCTCTGCAATTAATCCAAGTTTCTGTTTTAAGGTTCATGGGAACGGTCTAAAATTAAAAAGTACTTTCCGGTTAATGACACAAAAATAATTAATTGTTTATCATTAATCTCATTTTTCTTTCTACTTCTGACTAGAATGTAATAGCTCTACCTCAGTTTATCAATGAAGTGTAAACATGAAAATAAGTTAAGAATTCTTTACCAATTTTTTTCCGTTTGGTGGTAAAGTGAATCTCCTATATTTCACTCAAAACTCAGAAGTTCTCTTGATCTATATAAAGTTCATTTAACAACTATATTTTCATATTCAATTTCACAAATACAATGTAGCGTAGAAGTCTGCCATCACTTCAGTACAAGCTGAAAATGTCTGGTCCTAAATTTAGAATACCAAACCTCAGGCTACTCCACTCACACAATTTAGGAAAAAAATCAGCATGATCATCTTAGATATTCATGTTAAACAAAAACTTAAATGCATAGCTGGTATATGCATGTTTAGTGTGAAATTTTAAATTGTTCCACTGCTACAGAAAGTTATTTCAAGGAAAAAGGGGGAGATATTTCAAAAGTGCAGAGATACATAAGAAAAAACTTTTAGGACTAATTAATTTGCTAATGTTCTCACAAATTCAATTTTCTTGGTCATGGATCAGTCTAGTTCAGGCATGGGCAAACTTTTTGGCCCAAGGGCCACATTGGGGTTGCAAAATTGTATGAAGGGCTGGGTAGGGAAGGCTGTGCCTCCACAAATAGCCTGGCCCCACCCCCATCCAACCCCCTCCCACTGCCCACTCCCTGACTGCCCCCGCTCAGAATCCCCAACCCCCCCAATCCTTGTCCCCTGACCGCCCGCTACAGAGATCCACCCACCCAACCATCCCCTCCAAAGACCCCCCCCACTCTAACTGCCCCCCTCCCCCGGACTCCGTCCCCTACCAAAAAAACCCACCCCGTCCCCATCCACACCACCGCCCTCTGACAGACTCCTGGGATTCCCAGGCCTATCTCTAACCGCCTGTTCCCTGTCCCATGACCACCCCCCCAGAACCTCCGCCCCATCCAGCCACCCTCTGGTCCCTGTTCCATGACTGCCTCCGGGACTCCCTGCCCCTTATCCAACTCCCTTCTGCAACTTCCCACCCCCTTACCATGCCGCTTAAAGCAGCAGCCCGGACAGAACTAGAGGCGCTGCCCCGCAGGAGCATGCAGCCCTGCCCCCCAGAGAGCAGCCCACACAGCGAGGTGAGGCTGCGGAGAAACAGCAGGAGAAGGGCTGGGGGCAGCCTTCCTGGCTAGAAGTGCAGGAGCCGGGTAGGATGGTCCTGTGGGCTGTAGTTTGCCCACCTCAGTCTAGTTGAAGGTGGCCTCAGCAGACTATGCTCTATAGACAGAATCAAGTTATTCTTTTGCGGATATTACCCCTATTCAGCACATCTGAGGATTGCCTCAAACATTCTTAGTTGCCTCTTCAAATCAAAAAAGTGTGATTCCTGTGATGTAAATAATCCAATAATATTCTAATAATTCTTAGTTACGAATGTCTTGAATCGATCAGTCAGAGAAATAACCCTATTAGCTTTTCACTCTTCAAGGCAGTCCACAACTCCTGACTACATACACTTGTTTTTTATTATCTAGATTACAAACATTATGAGACATTTAATGTGTCAACATTAGAGTACAACTTACTTTCTGCGTCTCAGGATCTATTAACCAGTTCCAAGCACCAGTTGCTGTGCAGACTGATACCACTATAAGAATCACTGATGAAAAAGAAAAGTCATAAGCAACACATCTGGTTCACATTCATTAGAAAGTATTTTAATGTCTCATGAAGAGCTTTGAAAGATTACATTCTATTGTTTCCCCTCCCCATTCCTGATTTTTAAGAATGTCCAAAGAAGAGCAATATTTCTTTGAAGAGTTCTACCTGCATAGCATCTTGGTTTCTCATCTGGACTCCCACCTTTCTATTTATGCAGTCAAAGTGGAAGGAGATAAAAAAAAATGTTTTACCATTTAAACCAATGCAACCCTTGAAGATTCTATCAGCCTCCTAGAGAGGACAAAAAGGTAGTACCAGATAGTGTTTTGATAAGTAAAGACATGCTGTGGTTTGGAAGGTGGGATAGGAGAGGTTTCTTCTAGATTAATGTTTCTAAATCAGTGTGTCAGAAAATTGAGGGAAAGTAGTACAGAGTAATTTTCTTGACCAATATGCTAAAAACCCCAGTATTCTGTGTGTAACTTCCAAGGATCAATAATGAAGGTGCCAGTCCTGCAAGCTGCTCTGCAAGGTAGCAGGCAGCTTTGCCAACTCTTTCAATTTAATTGCAAGCATAACAGAATCAGGTATTTCTCTTAAAGCTCCAGCTCTGGGAAGCAAGTCAGACTCAAAACTTTTAAAATAAAAGCTGAATTTCTAATCCTCCATTCAGTTGTGGATAAAAGTCTGAAAGATGTGAACTGTGCACATTCTAAAGGAGGACACCTCATTGCTTGTAAAGCAGACTTGTGATGTCTTATTTGGGGGGCTTGTAATACCGATAAAATTAAGTCTAGTTAGGGGCTGGAATTGGTACAGTCGACAGGGAATGAAAAAAGTTTACCGTATTTTTCACCCTATAAGACGCACTTTTTCTTCCCCAAAACGGGGGGGGGAAAAGTTGGTGCGTCTTATAGGGCGAATGTCTTATAGGGAAAAAAAAAAAAAAAAAGCGCCTCGCTCTCCCGTCCCCACCGCGCGGGCGGGCTGCCGAGGTTCCCCCCTCCCCGCGGCGGGCGGGCTGCCGGGAGCGTCCCGGTTCCCCCCTCCCCGCCGCGGGCGGGCTGCCGGGAACACAATCACAAAGCCTCAGTATGTCTTGAACTTGTCCGGAGGAATTCCTTGTTAAAAAAAAAAAAAAAAAAAAAGACTAATTCAGACCTGGCTCTCTTTTCTGAGGCTGCCTATAAGATCATCATCATACTGATTATACTTCTAGCTTTGTTGTTCTTGCCAATATCTACTTTTGAATAGCAACTGTACAAATGCTATACACATTTTGTGCACATGGTATAGATGCAACAACATAAATCCATTATTTTACTTTTGCTATTTTTTGTTAAACTTGTGTATGTGTGGTACCTTCAAATATTTAAGATTTTTAGGCTCACCTACAAAGAACATACAATAAGATTTTTAAAGCAGATTTTTTTTAAAAAAACACAATCCATAGGAATATACATGGGTAAATCCCAACTGAAGTATTATAGAGTCAATCCAACTTCTTTCAAATATTAGCTTACTTCTCCAACGTCCTGTAGCTGGTTGCAAACATGCAATATATTCAGTAAGTCGTCTTTCAAAAGCCTTGAGATCTGAGGAAAAGAGACAGAGATCTAATAAGTCTTGGTTTATTAGTTGAACTGTAATAGTTAATGCCTCAGATTCTGTTCTGTTACTCATGTCCTGCAAGTTACGAGTCTGAGATGCACAGAGGAAAGCTGTAGTGGATTGATGATGTAATTATCAAAAATCACTTGCATCTCAGATTAAACAATAGTTAATGGAAAGATGTTTAGCACAACATCTTAGCACATTAGCTTTAGAATTTACCAAACTTTTTGGTTAAATTCCCCACCAAAAATGTATTGAGTGACCAGCATTTCTACATACCAGAAATATATACTGATGAGATTAGACTAATACCTTGACATGGTATCTCCCTTTATATCCCTAAATGCAAACCATTAATAGATTAAAATATTCTAAAACAAGGTATATTTTGAAATGTAAGATGCGTCAGGAAAACCTTGTTATACTCTATGGTCTGTGCTAATGATATGTAGAGTTTGGTATTTTGAATGATTAGAATGATACTATTCCCATAACTCACTACAAAAATTCTTACCTCAGTTGGCATCATTTGAGATTTTTACAGTCCTTTCACTTTCGATAATCTATTTTGTATGTGCCACTTATCTTGGACAATGAAAATACAGTCATAAATTATTTAAGTTTTAGCCAGCGTTAGAATCCGACTCATGAAATAGCACGTTTGGCATTGCAACATTACAGGGGAACTATTTAACATAAAGAGAAGTTTACTTTAGAAATATTTTCAGATTTTTAAAAAAGGTCAATTACTCATTTTAACATCTGAAGATTTCTTTTTCTAGGAGAGAAGCTTTGGGCCTAAAACTGTCCCACTAATTTACTGTTTGAAGTCTGACATATTTTATTAATAAAGGAATATATACTTTAAAGGCAAAGTGGCTTCAAGTAACAACTACTATTCTTCGAAAGAATTTCATGTTTTATTAGAATGTCAAGCTCTAATAAAGGTAACTGCAAAAATTACAAGAAAATTGTTAAGAACCTCTTTTTAAAAAAGGGCAGGGATTGATGTTTAAAAAATTGTGTGTACCAGTTCTAACCAAGAGATAATTCTGATATTTACAGTATTACAATAAGTGTTGACAGTCACTTCTCTGTTGGCATAATTTTCAGTTCCTTTTTAATATCCTTTACCATAAAATCTACACCAAAACTTAACATGGATCTGTTTTAGCAAATAAGAAATTGAGCTGTATTTTTCCTGAAGAAAAGAATTCCTTGGTTAGACTATTACATCTCAATGTATTTGAGATAAAGAATGCAATTAAAGAATTACAACTGTAATGAATACATAGCTTACATTTAAAAAAAAAGGAATTAGTGACTATTCTATGACAAGTTTCCAACTTGTACAGCAAATCTCTTACCAACGCAGAAATAACAGACCGCACTGTAAAAGCCAAGCTCCCATCATGAAACAACCCAACCGGAGAGGTGACAAAAAGGAAGCTTTACAAACTACTGGAGATCTTTCAGTCTGCTCCGGGGGAAGAAAGCCGGTGCTCGCACTCTCGTTCAAATAACTTGGCTCACTTCAAAGGTAGAACTTCGCCCTTTCACAACCGAATCCACTTTGAATCGTTAGTCCAAGCGCCGCTTGCAGGGCGGCAACACGCTCCTCCTCCATCAATAAGCGAGCAAACAAAACACCCTTCACGACTCCCCAGCTCCTCGCCTTTGATCCGCCCCCACAAGGCGTGAGGCTGTGGGCACCAGGGACCTTGCCCTGTGTCAGGTTTGCACAGCACATCTCGGGGATTGTAGAGAACTGGATCCCGCCCCACAGGTGAGGGGTGCCCCACAGGTGAGGGGTGCCCCTCACTGCCCCCCCCCGTGGCTCCTGCTCCCCTTCCCCACTCTGGGACTGAGGCGCGGGGGGGGGCTTCGAAGCCCCCCGGCCGCTATTGGGCAGCTCCGCGCTCCCCGACAGCGCCCTTTGACGCCCCCAGCTGAAGGGGCCGGGGTCGGGGCTCCCAGGTCTTGGGGCAGAGGCAGGAGACCGCTCTGGGGCGCGGAGCCGCACAGAATAGCCGCCGCCCCTCCCCTGGGGAAGGAGGAAGGGTCACTGGGGCCGGCCAGGCGGGAACCCCGCGACCCCCGTTACCTTCTGCCTGCTCCAGCGAATTCATGGCGGGTGGGAGGAGGGCGGTCAGAACGCGCGGCCGCCCCCTCCTCAGCGTCTCGAACCCGCTCGCATCGCAGCCCAGGGAGCCGGCTCCTAGTCCCGCCCTCCGCCCCTTCCGCGATCCCCCGCCCTCCACAACAACGTCGCACCCCATTGGACATCTTCTCCGGTTCGCACCCCTCCCCAGCAAACCCCATCCCCATTGGCTAGGAAGGGAAGGGGCGTGGATGAAGGAGGTGAGAGTCCTGCAGGAGGCCGTGGTGGGGTCGGCTCGTGGCGATGGAACGTCCGACAAGAGCGGGGCGCGGGGGAGCTGCGGGCGGGAGCCCGGGCGAGCAAAGTGTATGTGGCATCGGCCTGAATGTGCAAAACTAGAACGAGGCCTGATCGAAAGGCCGTTTCGGGTCAATGAAAAGACTCCCAGGTCTCTTCCACTCATAGCCCCAGGGATAGTTCCGCAGTGCTTTCAGACTCGTCCCCAAAATTAAAATGAGTGCGGGATAATTTCCCACTTTAGTAAATATAGATCCGTAATGTTAAGTACTGTAAATTCCTGCATTGGGTTGTGGGGGGGGGAAGAAATTTTAAACAAAATATTTATTATATGTTAATCCAAAAGTTGAATCCGTATGAACAATTATTTGATGTAGAATATAAAAGTCCAGAAAAATAATTGCTTGGTTTGGAGGTTGCAGTTAAAAATAAATGTGAGAAATTCTCCTCTCTTTTTTGTCATTGGGGGCATACATTGGCCCCAATCCTGCAATCTGGTCCACATAACAAGACATAGTCACTAAAATTTAGTGTTAGACTGGACACTTCTAACCATGTGATTCTGTGAACACCTATGATATTGTCACACTGACTGTTTGTATGTTTAATAGGTTTCACTTTAAAAATGTAGTTCAAAAAGCAATATAACTTATTTTGGTAACTTTATTTTACCATCAAACCTCATTCTTGTTTTAGTGTTGCAAGTAGATTTCATCAGTCATGAGGATTAATTAGTTGATGTCAACCTTCAGTGTATGTAGTAAAAATAACAAAGTTGAAATGCCCCCTCTGAGTAATGCCAAAACTCCACAGCAAGAGCCTAGTTTTCAGGATCATTAGAAAATATGTTTCGTTTACAAAGAAGACACTTTCAAACACAGTGCAGGGATCAGAGCAACTTACATGTGCCTGTATAATCATGTAAAGGAATGGCCCGTGCAATGACTAGGGAATACAAAACAAAAACCAAACTCCCTATGTTTTTTGTGTGAATTTGATTTTTTCAAAGCCAACAAGGTGTAAATTCACATAGATGTATTCCTTTTCTGTCTCCATCTGCTTGTGAATGATAGTAATCATTGTCAGGACAAGCCAAGTGCCTGGACAACCTCTACCATTCCAAAGAAGCATGCTACTACGGACCCAAAAAGCCAACCTCATGATTTTGACCTGCCAAGCAGACTTCGGACCGCAATAAACTGCATCTGAATAAACTATGGAAGATGAAGCTACTTGATCCACTAGTGGAAAATCAAAGACTCCCTTTCATGCAGTTGCTATGAGAACAAACCAACCCATCCAGTCATAATGTAATGCCCCAAATGTGGACTCAAAGGTTAATTGGATGAAACCTTGAAATGGTTTCTGGATATACAGCTGCATCTGTAGAATGATGCTCTGCAGATGTTGCCATATGCTTGAGAGAGGACAAGCATTTGAAGAGTAGAGAAATCATAAAAATGCTTGGCTGTACCTCTACATTACCATGAAAGATGCCTGAGTTTAATCTGGATTACTTATGTTGCTCTTTAAATGTAACACTCAGAAAATAGCTTGTTGATTTCTGCTTGGAAAAGGCAGTGGCCAACAGCAACTTTTAAAGTTTATATTTTCTTTGGTTCTCGGAGTCTCTCAAACTATTAGAGTTCAGCTCTCATGGCCTCCTCTAACTTTATTAAAATTGTTGCTGCTCCTATAAAGATGTTGGTTCTTGGCCTAATCTCTTTCTCCAACACAAACAAAAAGGTTTTCTAGTTAGTCCCACAGTTTCCTTGGACCAGTTCAGAAGATGGCATCTCTAAACCATGCCACCTGCATCTAAAATAGCATTACTTGCTTTGTCTTTAGTTCCATAACAATGGGGTTGGAGTGGTGTCCTATTTCTGTCAAAGGGAGAAAGTTGTGTACCTAAAAGGTAAAGGGGAGTTCCTACAGATGCTTATTTGACATAGAGAGAAGTGAGCGCTTAGTGAATGAGGGTTGTTCCCCATCCTGACTACCCTAAGAGTAGATTATGGGGCTGGAAGATAGAAGAGAAGATTGCTTTGAGATATTGAGAAAGGAGGAGAGAGGGATGCTGTTGTTGGAGAGTTCTGTGAGATACACAAATGTCAAATATGTCATGAATATATTGTTGATAACTATAGGTTGGTTCTTCTGGTCTTTAAATCAGAAAAGAAATACTCTTTCCTTGTCAAAAACAAGTAAGGCTAAAAAATGTACCTTTGTTTACTCCCCCTCTGTTTGTCTGGAATAGAAGTCCAACAAGTTCAGCTTATTGAACTTGTGAGACACATTCCAGGGAAATGGACTGGAAATTTCTGACATCTCTCTCTGTCTATATATGATTAATTATCTTGTTCTCTCACTGCTGTATAATACTGTATCTCTTGTTCTGGTGCAAACCCTCAATAATGTGAAATGAAAGTAATAAGATATAATCAAGGAATGTATGAACTATGTCCACTAAATTTAGAGGATTTCCCCCCCTAAACAATTGTTGGATGCTAGAAATTATATAAATTGTGTAGATGGGGTTTGGAAGAGATGGGAGAAGAAGTACTTCCCAGGATCACAAAAGGATAGAGGTTGCAGGGAGATAGGTAACTGAGGGGTAACCCATGGTACCCAGAGCTCTACAGAGAGAAGGGAGAGATGAGCTGCCTTGAACCTAACAGGGTAAGGAGAGGTGCTGGCAGGGGTTCCCATAGTGGTCCCATGGGGTAGAGGAGAGATGGGTGTAAGTGCGGTCCCCAAGAGGGAGGGAGGAATGGGTGCTGGGAGGGATACCTGGTGTAAGTGGGGTCCTACAAGGAGAGGGAAGAGATGGGTGCACTGCTGAGGGGTTCCCATGGTGTAGCCACGGTCCCCCAGGGGCCATGGCTCTCCGTCCGGGGCACAGTACCCGGGCACCACCAGGAGGGGTCACTGTGGCGGGAGGCTGCAGCCGCTGCTTGTCCCGGTGCTCTCTCTCTTCCTGGCAGCGAGGGGAAAGGGGAGGTGCCTCCATTTCACCCCAGCCAGCGTCAGGCGAAGCGGCCGCCGTTGCTTTGTGGGCGCGGAGCGGAGTCCCCCAGCCGTGAGTGCGGGGCTGCCGGGCCCAAAGCAGAGCCGAGCAGGTCCTGGCGGGGCCGGCCGGCCTAGCGGGAGGGGCGCGCCGGGGGCTGGAGCAGGGGCCGCCCGCCCTTCCTTGGTGTCCCCGTCCGAGCCTGGGATTGGGGTGGGTGGCGGTCCACGGTGCGTCCTGCCCTCCGGCAGCGGGTTCGATGGCTCGGGGTCCCCGGTGGGAATCCTTCGGCCGCGGTTTGTGCAGAGCATCCTCTATCCCCAGGCCCTTTCCGCCCCCGGACCGCAGCCATCTCCGGGATGGCGCGGTCCCCGGCTTGGGCTCTTGCCGGTTCATTAGCGAGCCGTGAAGGAGTGATTCCTCTCCGTTCCTTCTCGCCCTCGAGCCGTGTATCTCCAGCCGCTTGCTAAGCCACCTAGGGATGCAGCGATTTGCGTCTCTCCTGTTGCACCCTTCTGAGATGCATTGAACTTAACGTGATTGAAAAATACACCTTTTTGCTTGTCAAGGTGGGGCCGGGATGTCTAAAATGCTGTTCTAATCTGGTCAAGCTATTTTCGTACACTGTATTTTGAGACTATAGCCAAGTGTGCACTTATCCGGATGGACCATTCTGTGCACTCTAGAATCAGAGAGGTAGCCGTGTTAGTCTGGAATTGCAGAAGTGACAGAGTCCTGTGGCACCTTAGAGACTAACAAAAGTATTGAAGCATAAGCTTTCGTGCGCTAATACCCCCTTTGTTGGATGCATGCAGTGGACTTCCGACATGCATCCGACAAAGTGGGTATTAGCCCATGAACGCTTATGCTTCAATACTTTAGTTAGTCTTTAAGGTACCACAGGACTCTGTCACTTTGTGCACTCTGTTACTTCTGAAATTGTGCTGTAAATAAACCAGTATTTAGGGTGACCATATGTCCTGTTTTGGTTGGGGTAGTGGCTCCAGCTCCACCAGAGGGGTACTGAGGCTTGGGGCTTCTGGCCCACAGTGTGGAGACTTGCCGCAGGCTGGATGAAATGAAGCAGCGGGCTGCATCCATCCCACGGAAAGCGCTGTGCTACAGGAGCACTTGGAACATAAGGCCATTGCAGAGAAGCTAAATGAATTCTTTGCATCAGTCTTTGTTGCAGAGGATGTGAGGAGATTCCCACACCTAAGTCATTGTTTTGAGGTGACCTATTTTAGGAATTGTCCAAGTTTGAAGTGTCAGTAGAGAAGTTTTTTGAACAAATTGATAAATTAAACAATAAAGAGTCAGCAGGTCCAGATGCTGTTCACTCAAGAGTTTTGAAGGAACTCGGACATGAAATTGCAGAACTTCTAACTGTGGTATGTAACCTACCACTTAAATCAGCTTCTGTATCAGATGACTAGAGCATAGGTAATGTAATACTCGATTTTTAAAACAGGCTCCCGAGGTGATCCTAGCAATTACAGGTTATGAAGCCTAACTTCTGTACTAGGCAAATTGATGTTATAGTAAAGAGTAAAATTCAAACAGCTAAAATTCAATACTGCTTTTATAAAGGGAAACTATGCCTCCTCAATCTATTACAATTTTTTGAGCGTGTCAACAAGCATTTGGGTAAGGGTAAGCCAATGGATATAGTGTTCTTGGACTTTCAGAAGACCTTTGACAGACTGCCTCACCAAAAGTAATCAAAGCAAGCAGTCATAGGATAAGAGGAAGGGCTTCTCATGAATCAGTAACTGGTTAAAAGACTGGAAACAAGAGGAAGAATAAATGGTCAGTTTTTGCATCGAGAGACGTAAATAGGAGGGTCCCCCAGGGATTTGTATTGCATCAAGTTCTGTTCAGCATATTCATAAATGATCTGGAAAGGGGAGTGAGCGTGGAGCTTGCAACATTTACAGTTGATTTTAAAAAAAATTACTCAAGTCCAAAGGTTACTGCAAAAACATACGAAGGGATCTCACTCCACTAGAGATGATCCACAAGCTTGATTATGAAATGCATTATTTTTAACAAGTTGAAAACTGTCAGTTGTTTAAAAAAAATTGCAATGTACTATGGCTATTTTAAGACTGTTTTCTCACTTCACGTGTGAAGAGAATAAATGCGATGTATTTTGTTTTCCTAGGAATTAAAATGTCATCTTGGGTTAAGGTTACCAGGAGTCAAGTTCAGAAACCTGTTGTGGATAAAAGGTAAAGTAAAATAAATATAAAAACGTCAATAATTGTTTCTACAGATACTTATGAAAACACTCACACTTATTTTCATATGTGAATCTGAGAATTTTGGTCATTTCACTGTTATTGTTTTAAAATTCAGTCACTTTAAAGAGTTGAATGTCTTTAACAAAACAAACATTCATATATAAAGAATATATAAAAAGGGAAATAGAAACAGTCATACCCAATTCTACTTATTATAATTCTTTGAAATATTAAGAATAATTGTATTCTTTATGCTCCATTCCTGGGGAGATTTCAGCATATTAACTTGATGCAGTGAGTTGTTCCATTGATTACAGTGGGACTACTTAGTATGTGAAGTTAATCACATGCTTAAAATTGGAGCCTATGTTTAATGTGAATCAGTGGTATTTTACTTCTATAATCTAGAAAACAAATTAGCTAAGATTCTAAAATATCAACATATGAACATTTGGTATCCTCTGGAAATTGTTACTTTTATTGTGTGCATTTTATATTCTGAAACAATAGATTGAAAGGAACTTTGTAGACAGTATCAGAACTACAGTTTGTAAAATTTCCTGAAATGAATATTGTGTATACTGTTCTGTGTCATTTTTGTAACTTATAGAAGAATAAGGAATTACTCTATCCAGTTGTTAGTAGTACTGTACTGTTTGAACACACTCTCTGAGTTCAGGTTTCAAATGTCTGTGCGAATCGGTGTTCAAAAACATTCCTAAAATATTGTGCTTGGACAACACATTTCCAATCAGTCAATTACATTTTCAGTTCTAACTACTTTGGGGACTATGCCAAGAACTAACACAAAGTCCGTGCACCACTTCAATCCCAGCTAATGTCCAAAACAGTCTTCACATCCTGTGAGAACTTAAGTGGTGCACAGACCTTGTGCTGGTCCTCTGTATAGGGATGAATTTCACCCTTAAGCCCTGATCTTGCAATTTACAACATATGAATGGACTCTTGAGTCCACACAGCACCATGTTTATTTCAGTGGGGCTCCAGGAGGGTGCAGTAGTTTGCCTACATGCTGAAAAGTGCAGGATCAAGACTTTAAACATTTTTTATATATATCTCAGTGAGGACTAGTACATGACAAATAGGTGGTTTTTCAGATTTAATATCTTTGTTTTTGAAGGAGGGGGAAAAATCACGGTGTAAAAGTGCTTTTTGTGCTTGCATAACAAAAATCAATCTTGCACTGAAATTAAACATGAGAAATCTCATCCACAATGATAAATTTGACATTCTAGTGGAAGGTCAGTTTGCAGCTCAAAGAATTTCATACACTTCTTTCTGTAATTGTTGTTAAACATTTCAAAGGAATGGGCATAATAATTCAGAGCTAAATGGTTGAACTATGAAAGTAGGGAGCTAGTTTCTGTTGAGGAGCCTAGTCTCCAAGGATTGGGGAAGTAATAATTCACAGTTTTCTTACAGAGGAATGACTGTGGCTAATTATCAGCCAATGTCCTGAAAGGTTTTGGCCTTCCCACCTATTTTCAATGTGAATACTTGCTGAAGGAAAGGTTAAGGGGTTGGGTAAGGCCTAGAGTTTCATAGTTTGCTCAAGTGTTATGGCTGAGGTTAAGGTGTTCAATAAAGGACCAAAATGAAACTAGATTACAACTTGTCTAAATTAAAAGTATATTACAATAGAAAAGATGAACTATCTTTACAAAATATCTTTTGAACACATTTATTCAGGGAAACGCAGACATGAAAGCATCATATCAAGGGTAGAGATTGAGAAAGTCATGTACCTGCTAACCAGTGGGAAGCCTTCTTTGCATGCAAAGGCCTAACTATCAGTTCTTTGCAGAATTCAAACTTTCATATAAAAAACCCCAGACTGTTTCTAGCCAGTTCTGTTGTGAAGATGATCTACTGAACATAAGCCCATGTGGTGATGGTGGTTTCCTGTGTTTGCAGTGCCTCATAGCTGTGCCCCCTAGCAATGTGAAATTAACAAGACTAATCACTCCTATGATGCGGGCAATCCTGAGGGCAGCAGTGAAATATTTGAGAGTATCAGTTCTGGTCTGCTGGCATCTGGCAAAAGCTCATCAGCATAAATCAATGCTAGAATTTTTCAGCACTCCCTCCCCCCCGCAAATCTGTGGTGTGGGAAAAGACTAGAATACCAGAAATTTTTCTGTATTTTCCTTACCCTTGCAGTATCCAGAGAGCATCTTTTCTTTTCCAGTAGCTAGAAGTTGGTAAAGCTTCGCATTTATCAGATATCAAGTAGCCAGATGCTGATATGAAAGCTGGGGCCAGTGCATGAATTCTAGCACTTCCATTCCCTAGGCAGGAGGTTGCACTTTACAACACATGATTCTTCCTGGAGCTCCTTAATGTGGAGGCTCTCTACTTATCTTTTGTATCTATTTATGACAGGTTTACTCCTCCAGCTAGTAGATATTTAATAAGTATGCACAGCTGCAGCATTGGTAGCTCAGCAGTAGACATCTCACCTGCCACGTGGGAGATCTGGGTTTGATTCCTGGCTAATACTAAAGTGCTCCCCACCCCACAGAGTATTTTTCCCTGGCTAGGACGATTTAGTTGGGGATTGGTCCTGCTTTGCGCAGGGGGTTGGACTAGATGACCTCCTGAGATCCCTTCCAACTCTGATATTCTATGATTTTTTGTCAATTTTCTGACCTTTGGGACACTAAAAGTCTTGACCTACACCAAGAAGCAATTTTTAGAGCAACGAGAATAGACCCAGGAGGCACTAAGTCAAAACCCGTTTCTATATCTTTAGACCTTATGTAAAACTTCCAGGATATTTCAAAATGCTCCTTTTTAAAAAACTTAAGCAGTTAAATAAAATTTGACACCATCAGTTGATTTAAATAGCTTTTACATTTTTCTGTCCAATGCCATTCATTTGAGAATAGTCAAAGTAAATGAAGTATGACCAAACAGCTGTCCTCATTATATTACCATTGTGGCTTGAAGAATCTGTTTCTTCTAAGTAATACATCTGTCAGTGTAATCCTAGATGTACCTTTCTTTTATCATGTGTGAAGCCTTGTAACTAACAGCCTAAATACAAAAGATAGAGTAAATTTTGATTGCTCAGGAATTAAATGCACAGAATATCTGAAACTCAGAGTGTGAAGGACTCTACATTTTCAGCACAGCATTAGATATGAAGTGTCCCTTCTTTGCAGTACAGAGAGAGAAAACCTCAGTCATTTATACAGGATCTTTTGGTATCCTTTCAAAATCTTATAGTGGTACTTTGAGCATAATCCAAGAGTATCTGGTAGCAGTGTGTATAGGAGATAATTAGGACTGCTCACGTTTTTTTTTTACTTTCCTCCTGTGCCGGTGCTCTTGTTATTTCTCTGTACAGTCCTCTCTCCTATTGCACCATGTCACTTAAAGTTCTAGTGTTAACATTTCAAGCTGTTGTAGAAGTTGTTTGAAACTAGATCTTCAGTCAGGGCCACTTTTTCATAAGATCATTTATTTATTCTTGCAGTTACTTCATCCAGAAGTTCTGGAGGATTAAGATTATTATCCTGATTTTTGTTCAGTTACACAAGGGTAATTTCTTACTCACTTTCTAATTCTTTTCTGAATGGTTTTCTAAATCTCATGTTAGGAAGCAATTACCTTTATTTCTTTCCAAATCTTAATTTCCCTAAGTAAAATTAATATACAGATCCAAGAGTATCTTTTGGTAAGGAAATCAGAATTTTGGATTTCTTATTTTGGCCAACAATTATTCTCGCCACGTGAATAAAATCATGTATTTTTGAAGCTCGTCGTGGAAGGCCACCTTTACCAGCTAGCTGCATCTGGAAAAAGGGAAATCTTTTGTTAGACAGTAGCAGAGCAGTCAACTGGATCATTTTTTTGGGTATGTTGTATAAATACATATAAAATGTACACATCTCTTGATAGAATATTAGAAATAGCAATTTTAGGAGCAATCTAATGCCCTGCTATATGGCTCATAAGTGCTGCATAGCTCATGGCTTGAGGGATAAAATATAGATTATTAGTGTTAGTAGTTGAATTTCATTTAATCAGTATCGCTGATTCTCCTTTCTTTGCTCTTTTTTGCTTTCTACTGTTGAGGTGAGTAAGGTTTTCATATGCCTCTGGTTACTTGGGACCTACAAAAGATAGCTTCAAGGAACACACCTAATCCAAAAATCAGCTTCCTTTACAACACAACATAATTTCCATTTTTTTTCTTTAGCTTATCATTCACTCTTCAAAACATTTTGTGATAATCTGAAAGTGTGGTGCATAAAGTCTGTGCTGCTGAAGAAACTCAGCACATTTTACTAATCTTGATTTAACTGCTGTTTTTTTACGGTTTGTCTTCAATATAACTTAATCCAAGCTCTTTTCATTTTGGGTCCAGGCATAGACCCGGATGGATTCCACGCCTTCTGGAGTAAGTAATATGTAACAGATTTATTGAGTTTTTAAGTACATCATAAAAAGGTGGACTTTTTCTTCATCCAGTTTTGTGTGTAAAAACACTATTGTGCATTCTATTTGTAAGCATACACTTGTTTTCCCTTCTAGATGTCTTCATAAGTTAGACTTGTATCAAAGTAAACAAAATTCCTTTGGTAAATGTTAGAGGGGACAATCTTACTGTTTTTGTTCACTTTTTCTTAATGTTCTATTAGTACTAGCATGGGTGAGTTTTTGATCAGTCTTCTGGTCTTCACAATGTGCATGTGATTTTCTCCAGTTTCTTCTATTCTTCTTAGTCTCTTATCTCCCTCTTCATTTCCTTCCCACATTTTTATATTCTGTTTTATATTACCAACAGAGTGATTTAAGACTTTTCTGTTTCTCCCTATTATGAGATAAACATTGATCATTTGAATAACCTTACCAGAATGACTATTTTTGAAGAAATCCTGAAATGTGAACTAACTCTACAATTGCATTCTTTTACTGGGTTTCTCAAAAGTTTTCTGATAATGGGTGAAAACTTATAGAAGTTACTAAGTTTTTGTGTTTGTGGAAACAATATTTTATTTAGAATTATCCACCTTAGATTCCTGACTATCTCAGATGAGTCCATCAAAATAATTTAGACTCCTGGAGAATCCAAATTCTTACTAACTAGTTTTAAAAACTTAGTTTCTCAACCTAAACTTATAATCTTTTGGATATGGAAGTGTCCTCTTCTCATTCTTTGCAGAAGAATTTTTGAACTAGATTGGGACCACCATTCTTGTCCATCCAGTCATCCTTTCATCCTTGTCTCTTTCTTGCTATCTCAGCACAGCCATGGAATAGCACAGGCCAAAAGTGCTGATACTGGTGGAGCTGGCTGAAAGAATAGTGTTGCAGGATCTCCGTCCATTTCAAATGGCTGATCTCTGCCTAGATGTTAGCATTTCTGTACTTGAGCAATGTGGTAATCTGTATTACCTGCTGCTGGGACCATTTATCTTGTGGTAGATTGGCCCTACCTTGTCAAGGTGCCTGGCATGCAACTAAGCATTAGGCACATCCAGTTTCTATATCGTTCGTTCCTGAATAGTTTTTTGATGTGCTAGGATTTCGAAAGCAGTTTTCTAATGATCATGAATAGTTGTCAGTTTCATTTTCCAGGTGATAAAATATTTGTAACTTTGACAACAGTTAAAAATCTGAATAATTTAAGTCAAGTACAGTGTTTATTTCAAGTGAAGCTGGCTCTCTACTGGTGCTGCAAGATTCCTGATCTCTTGACAAGAGATTTTGTCTTAACTTTGTCCTTTTTCCTGTTGGTTGGTTGGCATCCAAATATTGTGCTGCTTTTCTTTGTGGCTACTCACTTTGGTTTTGGACATCATCCTAGTCAGCCTGCGTTTCCATTCAAAGCAACTTTCATTTGAGTTGTTCATGTTGAGCCATCTGCTTATTCCTTTTATCCTATGGACTTCATATTTGGCACTACCTTCATGAAACAAAACTGTGCCAAGCCGGTGTGATCCTTATCAAATCCTCAGGTACTAGGTCTATTCATGACTTACATTTCTCATACTAGCCTTCCCCTATTCACCTCAGAGTAAGAGAGGTTTTTTTCCAAATAACTCTTGTGATCCTTTCTGTGTGTTCAGTCTTTTCTGTATGTCAAATCCTATCTTGCTCTTCTTTCAGTGAAGTAGAACTGAAATATTATAGAAGTTAGAGATCAAGTTCTATTAGGGCTTTTAGTCAATCCTCTTGCCAGTGCAGAAAAACTTCATTCTCTTAACTAATACATAAACTAAGTATGTAAACTAAACTCATTTTCTGTCCTTAATTTGTATGCAGATTTAGGGCATTTTTACATCAAGACAACTAAAATAGTATGTTTGTGTAAATATATACATTACATTGTCTCCCTGTTCTCCCACCCTTTTTGTGTTGCTTGTCTTAGATTGTAAGCTCTTTGGGGCAGGAACCTTGTCTAACAGTTTATACGACATGTAGCACTCTTGAACCCTAATCATCACCTGGGCCTCTGGCTACTATCATAACATAAATATTAAGAATAAGAAAGTGAAGCACTCACCTGTGATATTTGTGTGAAAATATATTTGGGTTTGTTACCATAGGCATCTCTTGCAGAACAGAATGAACCAGTGTATAGGATTGGGTTCTTATAGCAAATTAAATTAAGACTCACTAGTAACTACGAGTTCAGGGGAAAATGTTAGATCATCCAAAGCTTCAGGTAGAAGTGGTGTAAGCAGAATGTAAATGTCTCATTGGTGATTGCCAAGCTTCATGACAGCTGGTATGACATCAACATTTCATTAAAAGGAAGAATAAAACAACAGCAGAAGCTGGCTGTAAACAAAATGTAGCTGCCTTGTTTTATGTTGTAAGGCATTTTTCTAAGACTGTCTCTACTCTTGAAGCTAGGGATGTGACACACTCTCCCCCGCCCCCCCGCTCCTACACACATACTAGCTCTCATTGAGATAGTGCAAGTATAAATAACCGTTCAGTTGCTGATAGCGGCCATTGAGGCATGGCTGAGCTGTTTCAAGCAGGTCATACTCTGCACAGCTCCGCTATGCCTCCATGGCCACTACCAGTGTTACTGTGGCTCCACTGCTATTTATACTTGAGCTATCTTGATGAGAGCTAGTGTAAATATGTGTGAGGAGCAGAGGAATCACACCGCTAGCTTGCAGTGTATATCTGGCTCAATGCAGGCAAAACCTTACGAGGAAATATGCAAGTGTCACTGGCTTACAGATGCCCAAGATTTGTGAAGGAAAGTTTTTGGAAATGTTTTCCTTTCCTTTGACTGAAAGAAAGATCTTTTGCTTCACCATAATACTGCCATCCTGGAATTACGCAGATTCTTTTATAATGGAATTTGTTTTAAAACCAAAACTAATAGGAATTTGGAAAGGCTATTAAGTACTTTAGAGTACCAGTATGTAAAACTTAAGCTTTTTAATTGTAGCGATGCAAAAGCTCTTTGACCGAACATACCTAATCTCATATTTCTTGCTTCTGTTAGCATAAATCCTTATAGACCATACCAGAAAAGTCCTTATTCTCCCCAAGATGGTTATTCAAAGGACTTTGAAGATCTGAATAGGTAAGACACACTTTTCAATAGCGTTAACTATGTAAATTATTTAAAGACTTTGAACAACCCATGTGTCTGTAGGAAAATACTTGTCTATAAACAAGCTCACTTTTGTAATGACGATGCTTTTGTCTCTGATATTTACATGACAAGGATTTGTAAATCTGTTAAAACGTCCTAAATAATTGTTGGGGTTTTTAAAACCACCTAGTTTGTTCATGGTATCTAATGCTACATCCCCCGAGAACACTACAGTTTTTTAAAAATAGAGTTAAAATGAGACCATTTCTATATAATGGTCAAACCCCAGTAGTAACACTTACCAAGGCTGCACCTTGAAAACACCAAACTTTGAATATTCCCAGGGGTGAATTTTGGAGAAGTGAGCTGTCTGTTGATGATGTCCTGCCACTGATCTTAGAGTTCAGTCTTGGAGCAGAGAATGGAAATGCCTCCGCCAGTCTTGACTGAACTCTAGCAATCTGATCCAGGATCTTTCAGGACTTTATAGATCATTGTAGAGTGATCTTTTTCTTTTAAATGTACTTTAGTTTTAGTGAAGCTACTTGGGAGGTCAAATGCTCTTTAATGGAAAATTAGCTTAGTTTTTAAGTATGGAAAGACTAACACTTCCCACCTCTCCATGGCTTAAAGCAAGGGCAGGCAAACTTTTTGGCCTGAGGGCCACATTGGGTTTCCGAAATTGTATGGAGGGCCAGTTAGGGAAGGCTGTGCCTCACCAAACAGCCAGGCATGGCACAGCCCCTTCCTACATCTGATCTCCCCTGCTTCTCGCCCCCAACGGCTCCTTTGGGACCCCTGCACCGTCCAACCCCTCCCCTCTCCTTCCTAATTGCCTCCCTTTCCTCCCCCCCCCCCCCCCATCCCTGCCCCAGCCATCCTCCGCTGTCTGTCCCCATACCGCCTCCGGACCTTCCTCCCTAACTGTCCCCCACCGCCCCATCCAACCTCTCTCCTTCCTGACAGCTCTCCCTCCACCCACCCACCCCGGGACCCCTACCCCCCGTTCAACTCCTGTTCCCCACCCTCTTACTGCCCTGACCCCTATCCACACCCTCACCCCCCGACTGTCCCCAGACCTCCCCTGCTCTATCCGACCCCCTACTGTTCCCTGCCGCTCTGCCTGGAACACTGGTGGCTGGCAGTGCACTGCACTAGGACCGGCAGCTGCGCACTGTGCAGCACGCAGCAGTGGGTCAGGCCGTGGCTCTGCAGGTGTGCTGCCCCATGAGCTTGCAGCCCTGCTGTCCAGAGCATTGCCCTGGCAGCGCAGTGAGCTGAGGCTGTGGGGGAGGGGGAACAGGAGGGGCGGGGTGAGGGCTAGTGTCCTGGGACAGGAGTTCAGGGGCTGGACAGGAGGGTTCTATGGGCTGTATGTGGCCTGCGGGCCATAGTTTGCCAACCTCTGGCTTAGTCATCTATTCTGAAACTCTTATGTCGATAGCTTTTACACGACAACTGTTTAAAACTTTATCTTCCTAGTTTGTGTGGATATCTATATGAATTGGTCTGCTATCATGTTTTGAATATATTTTTTCCTCAAAATATTATTTCCATCTTAGTTTTGAAGAACTATTTGGACAACAGTATGACTATTCACCAGGAAATGAAGAGACCAGGTGCTATGAGAGATACCAGTATTCCCAAAAAGGTAGGAATTAATAACTCATTGATATTCCTTCTTGTTAGAATATACCCTCTGCAGACTTTGTGTGGGTCTGCAGGAGAAAGAGGAACTTGATGGTTTTGTCAAAGGGTGTCTGGCCCTTAAGGGAACTTGGGGCCCAGCCTCACCTGTGACTGATCAGCTTGGGATCAGGTTACTGTAAAAGGTGACCTGTAAAAGCTAGCAGGCCTGGAGCAGGGAGGCTCTGTTAAGAAATTCCTGTCTCAAGTGGGAAAGCTGCAGGAAGTAGGTTGGTGCCTTTGGCAGGCCCTGGAGCAGGATGACTCTGGCAAATGGCCTGGAAAAAATGAGTCGTGGGGAATCAGTAATTGGGGATTGGTCCTGCTTTGAGCAGGGGGTTGGATTAGATGATCTCCTGAGGTCCCTTCCAACCCTGAGATTCTATGATTCTGGGCCTCTCCAAAAGACCTTGCATTGAGAGGAAGAGACCGTTGAAGTAATGTGTTAGTTTATGTGGGAAAAATAGGCTGAAGCCTGAGAAAAGGGCCCGAATCACACTCCAGTTTTGGTGTAAGTCCTTCCTGGCTTCCAGGCTTCACTAAGGGTCTCCATGTGGGAACTCAACTTCCCTCTTGGGTTTGGAAGGGATGATTTGTTTTTTCCTGGACAATTGTCTGGTCTGAGTAGCACAGTAGAAGCCCAGGGACTCCTATGCATCCAAGCCCTTTCCCCCGTCTGCGACCTCATTATACACTCAAAGCAATAGCTTAGATTCTGGCAGGGAAGTAGTCGAGCAGAATGGGAGCATGGGGTGCCTCCTGGTGTGAGGGAGTCCCGAGATGCATCAAGTTGACGGCGGTGGTCCCAGCAGGTCCCAGTCTGCATGAGACCCCAGGGATACCCGGAAGACAAGAGGCAGCAGTGGCAGCCCAGCAGCCAGGTTCTTCCAGGCGACAGGATCCGGAGCATGAATCCTCAGCAGTGGATGTTGACCCAACCGCCCCTTGCTCCCGAGAGATGTGGAGAACAGCAAGGGCTGCAAGTGTGGTCCCCCCGGCAGGGGTATCTCCTTTGCCCGTAGTGGGTGAGTTTGGGCTTTGGGGAGTGCAGAGGGTTGTACTTTGGAAGGTGCACCCAGACAGGTGGGGGGTGGGGGTGGAACAGGACATTACGGTGTAGAGGGCCATGCCCCTTCCCCCAGGGACACAATCAGAGATCTAGATGGGCAGCGGATTTTTCCACAGGGACAATGGAGGGAGCCTCTGAGCTGGAGGATACCCCTAGAGCTCCTCTTGGGAGGACTAGGTGGGCTTCCATAGAGGGGTCTATCCCATGCCCTGGGCTCCCCAGGCAGTCTTTGGTACAGGCTGCAGGTGAAATTACTCTTCCAGCTAGGTGGCCAAACTTAAACACCATTGTGGATTCTCTGGTCCTCAAGTTACAAAAGTTTGTTCTCCTTATCCCCTAACTTCTGTTGGGGAATCTAGGGCCTTGGTTACACTGGCACTTTATAGCTCTATAAAGCCTCCAGGAGCGCTATAACTCCCTACTCGTCCACACTGGCAAGGCATGTATTGCGCTATAAACCCACAGTTATACCGCTCCTGGTAATCCTCCCTTCCTTGAGGAATAACAGCTATTGCGTATTCCCTGTAGCAAGTGTAAACAGTCATTACGCTATAAGTGATCTCTGGCACGCCTCTGAGCCATTTAAGGCAATTGACGTCTCTTCGTGTTGTTTTGAACTCGGCAGGAGGAATGCGGAAGTACCTTTTCAAAGTTTCTCTCAGCTCGGCCGATAAGCACTGCAAATATTCACAAAGGGAGCTCTGACAGAGAAACTATTAAAGCAGGCTCTAATTTCAAAGGAAACCACTGACAAGACTTTCAGCCCGTAGAAAATCCCCTCGCTCTCCCTCTGCATACACACAACACGTTCCCCTCGTTTGAAAAGCACGTTGCACCCAGCTGAATGCTGGGATAGCTGCCCATAATGCACCACTCCCTGTGCCACTGCAAGTGCCGCAAATGTGGCCACGCCAGGACATGTTATAGCGCTATACCTATTGCTGTATATGGGTACAGCTATAACCAAAAGCGCTATAATCCTGTAAGTGTAACCATGGCCTAGCATGGCAGCAGCCAAATCGATTCTGGTCCCATCAGAAGGGTAAGAGCTATCACTCGAGGGGCAGGAATTCAGGGGCTGAATCTCACTTAGGCTTGCAATGTTAGGGACAGGTGCCAAGGCCACAGAGATGGGTACATCACAGGGCGGTGGGGAGCAGGTGTGGCGGGTTCCACTGCAGCTGTCAGTTTTTTGTCTTTCAGGTGAAAATAAGTCAGGCTTGTGCAGGAATGCCATCTCTGATTGGGGGTGCACCTTCTCAAAGCCACTTAAACCCTTCCAGAAATATTCTCATTGTACAAGAGAATATTGGGAAGCATTGATGGAAGGTAGAGTGCACAGGAATAAGAGGGACACTGAGAATGTGAGGTATCAAAGGGTGGCTTGAACCTGGGAAAACTGACAACCTGCCTTTTTGATGTATACCTGGGTGATGTCTGGCAAATATCCAGAAAGGCTCAGCCTTGTACAAAGTTACAGACTGCATGCAACGTGTCCACAAATGAAATGTGACAGGGCTGATAATGACCTCTGGTTAGAGCGGATGATCCTGGCTTGGTCAGTGCCATTCATACATACCAACAGCAGTTTATTGTTTCCACAGCAGGCTAACCAGAGATCTGATTCTTGCAGTAAAGTATGCTGGGACTTCAGTGAAGGTGGATGTTTTTGGGACTTCTGCAGCTAAAAAAAATCACATGCGAGAAGTGTTTCGGTGTTCACTGGGCACTCATTTGCCACAACATTTGTGGAAAGTTCCAGACCAGTAGAAGGAGGGATCAGTCAAATGCTCCCTCTATCCTCCCACACAGGACCAAGTAGCAAGAATGGAGGAAGGAGCTTTATCTCCAGCTCAAGGTGCTTTGGGTGTTTCCGTGGGATTACCCTAACCAGACAGATGGGGCATATTTTTGGGAGGAGTTTGTAGTAGGATTTGGGATACCATATGAAGGAGTTGGAATTCACACGTCTCAAAATTTGACATCTGTAGAAGGTTTGAGAGACATAATACGGGGCAAGATTTAACAAGAAACTATTTCTAACAGAATTAAAGGGCTATTCATGCACTGACCTGCAAGTTTCTCCTTTTGGGTTTGGTCCCCAAAAAGGCAATAAGGAGTACTGGAAGCTCCATGTATGATGCAATAGACCGGGACTTGCGTTCAATATGTTACTTTTCATTTGGTAGCATTGTGAACATGGTGAGGACTTGCAGTCCCAGGGCAATTGTAGTGAAATGTGACATTAGGGTGGCTTTTTGACTGCTCCCAGTAAACCCCTTCAGATTTCAGACCTGTGGGGTTCTGTTTGGTAGGTCGGCTTTTATTTTGACAAGGTGATAGTGGGATGCTTAATATTGGGCTCAGCCCAGAACTGAAGGTCAGTGGTATAGGAATTAGGTTTACAGCAAATATCAAACTACAGTAGACTCTCGAATATCCAGTATTGGGTTAACCAGGATGTGGATTAACCAGAACGTCAAAAAAGATAATACACGTAACTCGCAGGGCTGGCTTTGGCTTTGTTGCCACCCCAAGCACACACAAAAAAAACTCCCAGAGCACAGGGCAGCCAGTGAACCAACACCCCCTCTCCCTGGAGCAGGGTGGCTGGTGAACCAACCCCCGCTCCCCATATTTCCTATGGATGGTGATTATCCAGGATTTTATTAACCAGGATTAATTTTTTCCCTATCATCCTGGATAATCGAGAGTCTACTGTACCTGGATGCCTACTTGTTTGTGGGCAGGACAGATTCTAGTATGCCAACTTGTTGATCCCCTCTTTGCCAGTGCTTGTGACTACTGCTAGCAGAATTAAAAAGGGATCAAGTTAGATATAGTCTGGCATATTTAGAGTTTCTGTGCATAAATTTGCAGAATTATTGGGAGTAAGAAGGACAGAGCAGTCAAGTAGATGATGCTTCATGAACTGCAGGCTGTTGTGTGACGACTTAGTTTTGCATGCAGACTGGTAGACCCCGAATAGGCATTTTGTGCCCTGCCATCAGCTGCCAGGTCAGGGATAGCTAGGCCCAACCATTTTATAAGTATGAGTAAAGAAATGAATTTATGGGCATGGAAACAGCTCAGTTCTTAAATCACATTAATGGAGTTACTTTTTGAAGAGAGGAGTATCTCCTGCTAGATGCCTACTTGGGGTAGAGACACCTGAAAGTTCATTCATGCATTGGGGACACCAGGTTTGGGGCCTTTACCAGGGCAGGTAGTGTGCTTGGAGATACCTAGTGATCATATATTTTTGGAAGCTAGTAAAGGACATAACATTACTGGGTTTTCTCCCCCCCCCACCCTCCCATTTTAGTTACAGTGATGATCTGGGGGAGCGGCACTCACAAACAAGTGAAATTCTTTAGTGACTACATGGCACTGATACATACTAACACCCACTCCTCCAGGTCACTCAGAGTTACAGGGTTGGTGAGGGCACTTTCCCTGCAGTGCTTAACTTGTAAAATCTGTTTTACTCTGCCTCAGATTAATAATGGCATAGCCCATGCTGTCTCGATTGCAGGTGGATGGATTTCGAGATCACCAGAAGCTGACAAGGAGCCTGAGCAGATGTCGCTGGCCTCTTGGAACCTTGGCTCATGACTGTGCTTGGATTAATGCAGAGATCAGCAGCCCCATGAACGTTTAGGGCTTTAGGGAATTGACTCAGTTTTGGGTAGGCTTGCCTGAGATTTGGCCAGTTCCTGAAGTGTGTGGTGTCTGATACACTGTGGGCTAGCATCAATGACTGTCTCAGTTGTTTCTCAGCATCACCTTTTGTAGCAGGATGTTGGGTATGCTGGATCCTTGTGGTGGGTTTTTAGTTAGGAGGCTGTTAGATGGGTGGTCTTGCCTAACAGGCCTTATAGAAGATTCCTGATGAGCCATCATTATTCAGATTCTTTGGGATCGGTGGGAGTTCATCAGGTATGTTAATAGAGCCGGTATGCAGGCTTGAACAAGGCAGCAGTCTTAATGGGCTTTTTATTTTTTTAGGTATTTAGTCAATGAGCTCGTCCCTAGATCAGCAAGGGGGTATTTCAGGTAGAGGTTTGGAATTTAGGGACTTATATCGGGAGAGCAGTCAGTCATTTTGACTCTGATAATGTCAATGGATCAGGGAAGGGAAAGGGAGTTGATAGTACTGCAAGAGTTTGGGAAGGCAGGGACTTGCCCAGTCAGAGGATTAAGGACCTACAGATTGGTGAGGCTGGCTAATACTGGGGCACTCTTCCTGCTGACAGGAGATTCTAAAGAAAATTCCAGTTTGTGGCAAGAGGCATACACTATCAGGGTTCCCTGCTGGTGAATTTGGGTGCCATTCTTTCAGGATCAGGGCACCAACTTCTGCAGTGCAACTGGTAATAGGAGTTTGAGGGATATCATTGGTTGATGTCATATACGCGGTGCATATGAGGCCTCCAGTTGAGAATTGGAGACCAGTGGTGTGAATGTGTTTTGTTTTCCTGCATACCTAGTTTTCTCAATCGAGAGCAGGTGACAAGAGATAATGATTAGATTTGTGGGCACAGTATTGTTCATTGGGCCCAGAAGTGGGCAGCCAGTAGCCCAGAAGGTTCAAAATATTAGGCTTTAGTGAGGGGATAATTACATAAGAGGAGGAGCATGCTCTGGGATTACCTGATACCAGCTTACACTCTTTGGTAGCCACCTGAAACAATTTTTGTGCACCAAGGTGAAAACAATTTGGACTCTTGTAAGGGGTTTGACTAACAACTATACCAAAGAGACAGGGCGGAAGCAGGACCTTTTCCTATGGGTAACTAATCTGGTTTGAAATTTTGCAGCAGGGATTATGGCAGAGAGCCACTAAGCTTCCATGTGTCCATGAGGCCAGAAAATGTGTAAATCGGGAAGTGATTAAATTTGTAAAACTCTATTGAGTTACCTGGGCTATTCAGGGAGGAGTCTGAAAGGGACTGAGTGTATTTTTGGCCAGTGTTGGGGAAGGAGTTAACGTGGGAAACTAGTTAGCGATGTGAGGAGGTAGCCAAGCTAATTGCTGCCACCTCCTGGTTGCATGTTTCCCATGCAAGTACTTTTTAATAGAGGTCTGGTTCCTTGATGAACCAGAGTTAGAAGTGAATTTAGGGGAAGGCGTCTTCTAAAGAAGATGGGGGACAGGACTGGGCCTTTGAATGTCTCGTACAATGAGGAACCAACCCTTCCCTCCTCCCCAGCATTGTAGCCCTAATATGAGGGTTGGACAGTGGGCTAACAATGGGCTGGGATCAGGTTTGGAAGTGAGGGTCTGAAGACAGAGGTAACAAAGAGTCCTGTGGCACCTTAAAGACTAACTATAAAGTTTTGAAGCATAAGCTTTCGTGGGCTAATACCCACTTCGTCGGATGCTTGCATCGGACGAAGTGGGTATTAGCCCACGAAAGCTTATGCTTCAAAACTTTATAGTTAGTCTTTAAAGTGCCACAGGACTCTTTGTTACCTCTGCTATTCCAGACTAACACGGCTACCTCTCTGGTCTGAAGACAGTTTTCCACCAGGTAGAACAGATTTAGGGAGGAAGATGACATGCATAGGATTAGTTATTACTGGATAATTCCCAGATGAGTTAATAAAATTGCTGCCTAGTTAAATCACATTCCTTGTGTCATGTCTGTCTTGCTATGTATCCAAGACAAATACGTTTTTACTAGTTTCACAGTTCACTTTTTAGTGGACTTCTCTGTTTCCACAATACTGAACTGAGTGGGAAAGACACGTGAAGCTCTGATGCTGGTTTCCAGTCACTGTTACCTCTTACTCAATTTGTTCTTTGATTTTTAGATGATGACTATACCAGGGATGATCATAGGGAGAAGCTATACCGACAGTTTTACCAGCAGATACAGAAAGAGTATGATAAAGAAAGACCTTCTGACTGTATCATTGTGGCCATCAGCAAGGAACAAACGTAGGTTTCTAATTTAAAAATAAGGTGTTTAAGGTTTCCAGTTAAGATATTCAGTTGATGATACTGTTCTCTCAGAGCTGAGGATGTAGGTAGTATTTGAACGTTAACCCTACTTTTTCTCTCTGAAGTTCCTTCACATAATTCTGTTAAGTCTTTTCTCAAGTATTTAAAATTGTTCTGCATCTCCTAGGCCACTGAGCATATTAAGTGTCACTGGGGCATACGGAGGAACTTTTAAAAAGTTTCTTCTAAAGCAAATTAACTCTGACTCAGCTCTTACTTTTTTTGTTTACATTTTAGCTTTTACTAGGAGAATCTTCTCAGAAACCATGACAACTAATCAAATAATGTTAAAAGGAGGTTCAGAGCCTATACCTGTCCTTGAGTCACCTTGACAATTTTTAATATTTTACATATTTTCCTAATTAAAAAAATGTTTTTCTCTGCAGCTGCCAAATGAAAGATCCACATAAACAAAAGGGAAACTGGCTATATTATTAAATGTGTAAACTCAAATAGGTTTATTCTGTAATTTTTTGGTCATATTAAATGGTGCTCACAGCAAAAGAAATTACACTTAAAATTTTCAGAATTTTTTAACATCCCTTTAAACTGAAAGCAAACTTTCTAGTTTTTTTCCCTCTTAGGTGACTTGGTTCTCTTCCAGATTAATCCTTAAAAGTAATGAAGTCTTCATAGCAAAACCTTACATTTTCTATTTAAAACATTCAGTGTCATTTTCTAACAAATACAAAGTAAAGGCTTGAAACATCATGAAATTACATATGTAGCGAAACGAGAATTAAAATGAGGCAGAGTGCAAAGAACTTTCTTCTTGGTTATCACAAAACTATTAACTTTCATATCATAATTGTCCATCTCCTGGAGATGACCAGGATCAACTTCGATATGGAGGTCTCGACAGTCCATTGATACAGTACATTCGTCATAGGATTTATTTGAGGGCAAGTAGGATTGGTGTAACAAAGCTTAACTTTAGCACCCAATGTTTGTTTAATGTTCAACATCACCACTTAAATTCTATTTATTTCCTTTCTCTCCTGCCTCCTCCTACATCTCCATAACAAAAGGAATGTTTTATATTTTGTGTCTAATACAAAATGAATTACTAATATGCTATTTTTAAATGGGTTAACTACATGGAAACTTGTAGATAATAAACCATACTTTTTAGAATCTTGCACAACTTCTAGTAAAGGAATCAACGAACTCAGCAGTCTAAAGCAGTGCTGATATTGCTGCTCTCCTTCTAATGTTGAATTCTGGTGTTGTAAATGCGATACCTGAACCCCTTTCTTTCCTCCCTCCATCTGACATATTAGTCTTATGATATTCAGATGTTACTTGGATTACATTAGAGATTTTGCTCATCTCTTAATTCGTGGCACCGTCTGAAAGATGTTATGCTGGGTGATCACTTCAAATCCAGTTGGCAAATCTTCTGTCAGTACCCAGCACAGCACAATGTCAAGGGTCAGTGCTCTGTGAACTGTCTGTTCTGTGTTTGGTAGCAGAGAGACTTGAAATCATGGTGAAAACACTGCCATTACTATAGCTTTATCTGAAGGAACAATTTAGCCTAGCTTGTTGAGTCACCTGAAGTGCAGTGGTCTACTCAATTGTCTAAGCAGTTTGTAAAAATAGACTTCTAAAGTTGATACAGTTAGAAATAATTGTGTGTAAAATTGACATCTTGATCTCCATTATCCTTCACTGGCTTTCACATCAAATATACTTAATTTACATGTTAAATCAGCATCTTCCTAACTGCCAAAACAGTAAGTACCATGTGGTACACAAAGTTATCTGTATTTCTATTTTGTGTATATAACAATATAGATATTGGCTGTTAGCTAACAGTTCTGATGAGGAAGTCAAAATGAATAGGGTTTGCTTTTCCCTATCTATATTGCTTCCTAGTTTTGACACTAATAAACTTCCAACTGTAAAATAAGCAGATATGACTCAGAAGTTACATAGGGAGCAGAGTACATGTAATACGATATGTGCTATACATTTTCTGAGCACAAATACTCTTTAAATCTAATTCTCAATGCCCTTTCTTTATCTTCATACATTTATTTTTAAAAAGACAACTAGTTAATGTAACTAAAAGGCTTACACTAATGCCAGTCATAACAGTTTATACTATTGTGGAAAGAGAAAATAAGTCAAGCTTTAATTGACAACATTTAATTGACTATATCAGTGATGATATATATGTAATGAATTAGAATAAATAAAATGCTAAGTATAAATAGTTTCAATCATTAATGTATTAATATATACACATACTTTCCAAAAATAGCATTTAATACATGACCACACAGGGATCCCCAATAAAAAATTCCCATATATGGAGAGATCAGATTTCCAAACAGTCGAACCTTAAGACAAATACTTTCTAAAATAGTTGGTACAATATGTTTTTTTTAAAAAAAAAAATCTCCATTCTGTCATCTAAAAGAGCATGTCTGATTTAAGGAACATGCCATTTATGGAAAGAAAACTGTTTCTTACACTTCACATAACTAGAATTGTTACCTGTAACTTGGAGCATACAGAACATGAACTACAGCATGGCAACAACTAACAGTGACACAGACTTTTATTTGTAAAATAACCAGCCTCTTTTTTTTCTTTAAGGGAATATGCAACAGTCATAGGCCATCGGTTGCAGGATCATGGCCTTGTGGTGGAAATGATATACCTTACATCTGAGTTGGGTCTCACACGCGCCCTCCAAGAAGTTAAAAATGATGGTTCCCCATTTTGTATTCTTGTTGAACAGTCAAATGTAGCACTTTCCTCTTGCACCGTAATCATGCTTCATGAGTCTATCAAAAGTAAGTTTAGCTTCATGTAGAAATGTCACTTAAAATAGTCCCCATTCAAAACTGCAATTTAATTTTCTTTGAACATGTTAAAAAATTAAATACTGACATATTACACCTCTTGGTTACACAACCTGACCTAGTTAAGATGTGACAATTTGTAAATACTTCATTGAATTAATTTCCAATAATTCACAAAAACACAAATCCATCTGCCCTGAATTTCTTTTTCCTAAATGGCATGAAATAGAAAACAAAAGCTGTTATGCATATCAAGTAATAGTAGGGCATTATATATAAATAACATGATTACAGTTCACATTCTTATCTTACTGCTACATAGATGGATCAAATTAAAATCCATCTATTTAAGTCTTCAGTTTTCTAAAACTTTAACTTCAGATTTCACATCTTTCCCCTTAACAAGAACACAGCTGTTCTAGTCATTATTAAAAAGGCACTTTCTTTCTTTTTAAATGAAAAACACCTAACTGTCCTGTTCCCCCATTCAGGTAAAATATGTTATGAATTTTAAAAAAAGTCTATGCTAATACTACTTTTCCTCTTATTTCAATCAAATGTGTGCACAACTGTTCGAGTGTGAAACCAGGAATCTTTTTAGCCCAAGCTTAAATTAAGATGACATGTAACTATATCTTTTAATTGAGGAAACTTTTTAATTGTTACTTGTAGTTAAGTAACATTGCACATAGCTGTGCTGAATCAAACTAACTTGTAATTACAGGGTAATCATGTTAATACGGAAGCAGAAACCTTTTAAATGTCATTCAGTTGAATTACCCACAGACTTAACAGCTCTGTTTTTTGTGTCTTTGTAAATGTGTCAAGTAGATGGGAACACAAGACTGATAAAGCAAGCTATCTCTCTTCTCTGTAGTACACCGTAATATGCCCATGGAGGATGCATTGGCTCTGGTAGTTAAAGCATTTGGGAAAATTTTTGCTGAGCGTGAGCAGCAGGAGCGTGCCGAAATTTCACACAAAGCAGCTGATCTGGCGGATGACTACCTAGAACGGGATCTCTATGGGAGTTACAGTGTGCCTCTAGGCGTTAGACATCTCCTCTTTCTGTTAAGTGAGGGAAAATATTTATATCGTGAGGAGTTGAACTCAATAAGTGACTACCTGAAGACCAGGAAAGATGAGCTTGAAGGTATTCATGCTTTTTTCCCCAAAATACAACTTTAAACTTTTTTTTTTTTTTAAATCAACCTGTGTTACAAAAACAGCTCTCAGGTACATTACACATAAATAGTCTACAAATATAAAGGTGAAAAAGGTCAAAATTCCACTTGTAAATGTCAATGTATATTAAAGCACATATATATCTATCCTAAAATAAGATACATATTCCCTATAGAAATGGTCACACACCAAACACTTCATCTTTATATCCAAGCCCCCTAATGGGCAATCACTGTCCCATAAGATTCACTGTTATAAGTAAAATAAATTCGCTCTTCTGTTAACACTGACACACATTTAAGTTTTGATAATACCATACACATATAAAAGCATTCTAAATTAAAGTCACTTAGGGGGAACCATTACTCAGAATTTCACATCTGGTTTAATAAAAACCATTAATTCAACCATTTATATATATTTTGCAAAGTATTCAAGAGATAAAAACAAACCAACAGACTTGCATAAATTGCAGAATACGTGTATTTTGGAAAGCTATTCTGGTATTCTCTTGATCCCTAGGAGCAGCCCGATAGAAACTTCTTGAACCTCTAGGTTAAGGGGTTAATAATTAGAAATAATCTTATCATTATAGGTCACGCAGTCTTTGTAACGATGTACTCTTGAAAGTTACTTACTTTGTTGTTGTTCTCTTAAACTAGCCCTTGTTGAACGAACTGATCCTTCAACTGAAGTTGAAGACACGTTGTATCAAGCAAACGTGATGCCAAGTACAAGCACTGCCACCCATACCTTAAGTAAACCTCCACCCCTTCTGCCAACACCCAACAGGAATGTTCTTTTAGGCCAGTTGTCCCTTCCTCCAGCTAAACCTGCATTGTTGGGTGATAGGCCATCCGGAGCTCTTCTTCCAACACCAGGTTAGTAACAATTTAACTTCCTCCTATGTCACATTTCATATTTAAAACTATTTTACTACCTTGCTTTTTTTTTTTTTCATGAATGATTTGATCATTCACCTCAATAGATTTGCTCACAATAATGTAATAGAAATATTATCAGTGTTACAGGAAGTATAATCAAATGAAGGGATGTGGAACCCAAAAATATCGGAGTCGTTTGCAAATATTTAGAGTGGTGATTCAATAATAGTGTAGCCAAATACACGGATGATAAAATAAGCTATCATTGTGTTTTGGTTTTATGCTCAATTCATATGCTATTTCATATATAATCAATGTATGCTAAATAGATTTAAATTGTAGGATTATAGAAGAGTAACGCTGACAAGAATTTAGGAGTGTGAGTGTGTATTGGGTATATAAGGAAAGCATGGCTGGAATGAAAGGCCTACAGGCTGAGGCATATAAGATTTTAACTGCACCATATTAGGCCGTAGGCTTAAGACTGCTTGACATGAGTGGTTGATCTGGGAATAACCCTATGCCAGTAAGATCACAAGATTACAGCAAAAGATGTGCCACTAGGAGGTGATACAGAAAACTGGAATAGACTGCAATGTATTGTCCAAGACCACAAGACACCTGATTGTCCTGTCCTGACTACAGGTTACATGTTGTGTGTAGATGATAATGAGAATAAGATGAACTAAGAAATAACCTATTAAAAATAAGGCACCCCAATATTCATGGGGTGTGGAAGTACAGATAAGGGAAAAAAGGGTTGAAATGCTCATGCGTATATATAGGGCGTTAAGTGTGGTCAGAACAACAATATAAAAGATATTTCCTGGTTGGGTAAAAGTGGGAAGATCCAGCAGGAACCATCCCTTTGTTGATGATCATTTGTTGAGAGGTCCATCGGACCCTAGAATATCTTTGAGGATGTGAATGACTCCAGTCTTAGTCATTGCATGGGTTTTGTAGGAGCTGTCTGTCTGTCCATCCATCCATCGGTAATTATAACTTCATTGTAGTACAGATAAAACTTTGTACTTGTGATTGTGTCTATGTTCACTGTCCGTGGTCATCTTGTGTTCCTGGAGTCTCCAAATCTGAAAAAAGCACCAGAGGTGATTTTCACTTTGAGCTTGAAACTGTAGCACCAGGAGCTGAACTCATGGGAGTTTATATTTAAATTTAGTAACTTTGTATTAAATATAAAAAAAAAAAGGCTACAATAGTTTTAATAAAAAGAAAAGAAAAGCTGGATGATTTTAGCCACACTACCTTCATAGCAAGCTTTCCAGGACAGGGGATTTGAGAAGAACTATTCTGTTCCTATCTACAATGAATCTCCTGTAATATGAAAGTATAGGGACTTTTTTTCCCAGTTGCCAAAATTAAACTCTAGTAAAAAAAATTCTTTGAAGTTATGAAAGCTCGTAGAAAACCAAAGGGGCATCTGGGAGATTGAGAGCAGTTCTGGGTTTAAACATGAACACTCCTAGATGCTTAAGACTCTTGTGTAGTACTAAACCTATGTTGGGTTAAGTTAAAATGAAATGCTTATTGCTCTTATGATTGAAATTGGGATGCATATAGACAATTATTGGGCAATCAGCATAACTTGATGATAAGAATAGAAGATATTAGAAAGAATTTTCATATAGTCGCAATTTTGTGGGTACATGATCTGAGTCTTCAGCCTCGGGGCTAATACTAGGCACAAATTTGCATCAAAACTGGTGTCCTGCTGTGCTGTCTTAAATTAGTCGTTATTGGGTCTACCTAGGGTCTTTTTTGTCAAATATATTTGATATGAATTGTAACATAGTACCGTATTTTTCGCCCTATAAGACGCACTTTTTCTTCCCCAAAACGGGGGGGGAAAAGTTGGTGCGTCTTATAGGGCGAATATACCTATTCGCCCCATTACAAAAAAAAAAAAAAAAAAAAAAAAGTGCATGCGCCCCGGTTCCCCCCCTCCCCGCCGCGGGCGGGCTGCCAGCGGCGCCCCGGTTCCCTCCCTGCCGCGGGCGGGCTGCCGGCGGCGCCCCGGTTCCCCCCTCCCCGCCGCGGGCGGGCTGCCGGGGGCGCCCCGGTTCCCCCCTCCCCGCCGCGGGCGGGCTGCCGGGGGCGCCCCGGTTCCCCCCTCCCCGCGGCGGGGAGGGGGGAACCGGGACGCCGCCGGCAGCCCGCCCGCGGCGGGAAGGGGGGAACCGGGGCGCCCCCGGCAGGGAGGGGGGAACCGGGGCGCCCCCGGCAGCCCGCCCGCGGCGGGGAGGGGGGAACCGGGGCGCCCCCGGCAGGGAGGGGGGAACCGGGGCGCCGCCGGCAGCCCGCCCGCGGCGGGGAGGGGGGAACCGGGGCGCCCCCGGCAGCCCGCCCGCGGCGGGGAGGGGGGAACCGGGGCGCTTTTTGTGTGTGGTGGGTTTTTTTTTTTTGTGCGGTGGGGTTTTTTTTTGTGTGCGGCGGGGAGGGGGGAACCGGGACGCCGCCGGCAGCCCGCCCGCGGCGGGAAGGGGGGAACCGGGGCGCCCCCGGCAGGGAGGGGGGAACCGGGGCGCCGCCGGCAGCCCGCCCGCGGCGGGGAGGGGGGAACCGGGGCGCCCCCGGCAGCCCGCCCGCGGCGGGGAGGGGGGAACCGGGACGCCGCCGGCAGCCCGCCCGCGGCGGGAAGGGGGGAACCGGGGCGCCCCCGGCAGGGAGGGGGGAACCGGGGCGCCCCCGGCAGCCCGCCCGCGGCGGGGAGGGGGGAACCGGGGCGCCCCCGGCAGGGAGGGGGGAACCGGGGCGCCGCCGGCAGCCCGCCCGCGGCGGGGAGGGGGGAACCGGGGCGCCCCCGGCAGCCCGCCCGCGGCGGGGAGGGGGGAACCGGGGCGCTTTTTGTGTGTGGTGGGGTTTTTTTGGTTTTTTTTTTTTTTTTGTTTTTTTTTTTTTTTTTTTTCCCGGCTTTTTTACTTTAAAAGTCGGGGGCGTCTTATACGCCGGAGCATCCAATATGACGAAAAATACGGTAATTGAGTCCTGTTTTACTTGTTAGTAAAGGAAGATTGATAAAGACAGCAAGGTCACTTTATTAATTTAATTTGTGTCAGTCTGTCCTGTAGTGCAAACATGTTTACAGGTCCCCACTAATGTAGCAGCAAACTATTTTGTGGTAGAGATGTAAAACTTCCCAGTATGCATGCCTGTATGTAGGTGTAGTGTTAAATAACTTGGAAGAATTTTACTTGTACTTCCGTAGTGTTAGATCTTTTATAAGGTAATGCTCTTACTGGCATCTTTTGAAGACTTAGCAAAATCGGAATGATGCTAATAGAGTTGCTAGTGTCTGCAACTCTACTTTTTATAGAAACTTCAATATGGAGCAGCATTTACAAGTTGAATGTTTCCAGCTATTGTTATAATTAAAATCAATGTTTGTTTAAATATTAATGTGAGTATCCTGCTCAAACAAATTAAAAGTTCTTTAGTTTTATTTTATTTTTAATACACTCTAATTTCCAAACAGGGATGTCCAGTGCCAAGGGTAAACCTCCACCTCTTCTAGCAGCACCTGCTAAAAGACCTGGTCTTCTAGGATATTCACCCCATCAGCCTGCAAAACGACCACTACTTGGGGAGAAACCTGGCCTTTTGCCAACACCAGGTGAGGATGGAAAAGCTTTGTAGATTCTTTTGTAGATATTTTTATAGATTTTTATATTTTTTGTATATTTTATATTTAGATTTGTATATTTTTATACAAAAGATATAGATTCTTTTGTAGATATTTTGAGACCAGGTACTTCGCTGTCTTTCTGAATATAAATTTAATATTATCTGCTGTAGTAGATGCAACACTTCTAGCTAAAAACTTTCTGATGCAAGCCAGCCAGATTTCTCTCCTAACTAAAAAATGTCAAAATTTCCAGTGAAAAAAATGCAATAATCTTCCTTAAAAAAGGCTAATCTGCTAACAAGGGATATAGCTGCTTTATGTATAATAATTGCAATTGGTGTGAAAGCAACACATAGAATCAGAAAACCCTTATATTACTTGTGCTTTCTCCAAGTAACCAAGATGTTTTAATACAAAAACTTTTCTATTTGTTTATGTACTATACTCTATGAAAAATGCTAAGTGGAGCACATGACCAGGTCCGAGAGGTGAATATAACTGAACTGCTTGGTAACAGTGACATAAAATAAAAAATGTGAACATCTGGCGGGCAAGGGGGAACATTTCAGCAGCCCACCATGGTAGGATTTAATTTCAGAAAGGGGAGCTATACAAAAATGAAGAAGCTAGATAAACTGAAATTAAAAGGTACTGTGCCAAAAGTGAAAACTCTGCAAGCTGCATGGAAACTTTTTAAAGCCACCATAATAGAGGCTCAATTTAAATGCATATCCCAAATTAAAAAAACATTAAGAAGATTCCCCCAGCGGAGCTATTCTTTTTAGAAGGGAATTGTCCCAGGTTGAGGTATCATTAGAGGAGGTTTTGGAACAAATTGATAAATTACCATCTGGTTCTAGTGACTTCTTATTATTTGTTCACCAAGAGTTCTGAAGGAATTCATTAGTTCTGCAATTTCACTTTTAATGATGGTATGTAACCTATCATTTAAGTCAGCTTCTGTACCAGATGACTGGAGGATAGCTAATGTGATGCCAGATTTTAAAAAAAGGCTCCAGAGGCAATCCTGGCAATTACAGGCCGGTAAGCCTAACTTTAGTACTGAGCAAATTGGTTGAAACTATAGTAAAGAATAGAATTATTAGATACATAGATGAACACCATTTGTTGACTCTGCCCCAACATTGCTGATTTCCCTTTACAAAAACAATCTACTAGAATTCTCTGGAGGGGTCAACAAGCATGTGGATATCGGTGATCCAGTGGATATAGTGTACTTCGATTTGCAGAAAGCCTTTGACAAGGTCCCTCATGGAAGGCTCTTAAACAAAGTAAGCTGTCATGGGATAAAAGGGAAATTCCTTTCATGGATTGGTAACTGGTTAAAAGATAAGAAACAAACGGTAGGAATAAATGGTCAGTTCTCAGAATGGAGAGAAGTAAATAGCAGTTTCCCTCAGGGTCGGTACTGGGGCCATTATTGTTCAACATATTCATAAATAATCTGAAAAAGGGAGTGAACAGTGAGGTGGTGAAATTTGCAGATGATAGAAAACTAGTCAGAATCGTTAAATCCCAGGCAGACTGCAAAGAGTTATAAAGAGATCTCACAAAACTGAGTGACTGGGCAACAAAATGGTAGATCAAGAATCAGAGAGGTAGCTGTGTTAGTCTGGAATTGCAGAAGTGACAGAGTCCTGTTGCACCTTAAAGACTAACTAAAGTATTGAAGCATAAGCTTTCGTGGGCTAATACCCACTTCGTCGGATGCGTCCAACGAAGTGGGTATTAGCCCGGAAAATGGTAGATGAAATTCAGTGCTGATAAATGCAAAGTAATCCACACTGGAAAACATAATCCTTACTATACATTGGGGCTGTCAATTGCAGTTAACTCATTCAATTAACTCAAAAATTAATTGCGATTTAAAAAATCGTGATTAATGCACCGTTAAACAATAGAATAACAATTGAAGTTTATGAAATATATTTTCATGTTTTTCTACATTTTTAAATATATTGATTTCTGTTATAAAAAAGAATACAAAGTGTACACTGCTCTCTTAATTGTATTTATTACAAATATTTGCATTGTAAAAATGATAAAAGAAATAGTATTTTTCAATTCACCTCATACAAGTACTGTAATGCAATCTTTTTCTTGTGAAAGTGTAACTTACAAATGTAGCTTTTTTTAGTTATAACTGCACTCAGTAACAAAACCATGTAAAACTTTAGAGTCTACAAGTCCGCTCAGTCCTACTTATCGTTCAGCCAATTGCTAAGACAAACAAGTTTGGTTACACTTACTGGAGATAATGCTGCCTGCTTCTCATTTAAAGTGCCTCCTGAAAGTGAGAACAGGCATTTGCATGGCACTTTCATAGCCAGCATTGCACAGTATTTACGTGCCAGATATGCTAAACGTTTGTATGCTTCGGCCACCGTTCCAGAGGACATGCTTCCATGCTGATGGTACTTGTTAAAAAAAAAATGCAATAATTAAATTTCTGACTGAACTCTTTGGGGGAGAATTGAATGTCTCCTGTTGTTTTACCCAAATTCTGCCATATATTTCATGTTATAGCAGTGTCGGATGATGACCCAGCTCATGTTCTTATTAAGAACACTTTCACAGCAGATTTGACAAAATTCAAAGAAGGTACCAATGTGAGATTTCTAAAATAGCTACAGCACTGGACCCAAGATTTAAGAATCTAAAGTGCCTCCCAAAATGTGAGAGGAACAAGGTTTGGAGCGTGCTTTCAGAAGTCTTAAGAGAAACTCAGATGCGGAAACTACAGAACCCGAATCACCAAAAAAAGAAAATCAACCTTCTAGCACTTTGTATTCTGGATCACTTGACAGTTCTACTATCCATATAAAATTAGCCCTTACCACTCAAGAAAGAGATCTTGTAATCATTGTGGATAGTTCTCTGAAAACATCAACTCAATGTACAGCGGTAGCCAAAGAACCTAACAGAATGTTGGGAATCATTAGGAAAGGAATAGCTAGTAAGACAGAAAATATAATTTGGCTCTATATAAATCCATGGTATGCCCACATCTTGAATATTGTGTGCAGATCTGGTTTCCCCATCTCAAAAAAAGATATATTGGAATTGGGAAAAGGTACAGAAAATGGCAACAAAAATGATTAGGGGTATGGAACAGCTTACATATGAGGAGAGATTAATAAGGCTGGGACTGTTCAGCTTGAAAGAGAGATGACCAAGGAGGAGGATAATAGAGGTCTACAAATCATGACTGGTATGGAGACAGTAAATAAGGAAGTGTTATGAAAAGAAGTAAATAATACATGAACTAGGAGTCACCAGATGAAATTAATAGGCAGCAGATTTAAAACAAACAAAAGGAAATATTTCTTCACACAACACACAGTCAACCTGTGAAACTCCTTGCTAGAAGATGTTGTGAAGGCCAAGACTATAACAAAGTTCAGATAAGAACTAGATATGTTCATGGAGGATAGGTCATCAAAGGCTATTGGCCAGGATGGGCGGGGATGGTGTCCCAAATCTCTGTTTGCCAGAAGCTGGGAAACATTTAAGTTGAGCCTCTACTGTAGTATCTTTAAAAAGTTTCCATGCAACCTACAGGGATTTCACTTTTGGCGCTACTTTTTAACTTCCATTTAACTAACTTCCTCATTTTTGTGTATTCCTCTTTTTGAAATTAAATGCTACTGTGTTGGGATGCGGTGGTGTTTTCTTGACTACAGGGATATTAATTTTTTTTTTATGGTATGGTAACTATTACCAAGTGGTTCAGGTATATTCAACTCTTGGACCAGCTCCTGTGCTTCACTTAGGACTAAATAAAAAATTGCCTCTTGTAGGTTCCAGGATTAGCTGCTTCAAGAAGCAGTCATTTACGGTGTCAAGAAACTTTCTCTTTTATCCCATCCTGAGGTGACGTACCCAGTCAATACAGGGATAGTTGAAATCCCCCCATTATTATTGAGTTTATTTTTATAGCCTCTCTAATCTCCCTGAGCATTTCACAGTCACTATCACCATCCTGGTCAGATGGTCAGTAGTACAGGTATGTCGTGTCTTACACGAGGGTTCGGTAGCACGGTTTCCGCATAAAGCAGAAACCGCATATAGCCGAAACCCCATTAACTTCAATGGCGGGTGAAATCGCTCACCCTAAAAAAAGTTTTTATATTTTTAGTTCCCCCCCCCCCCTTTTTTTTTCCGGACGACCACGTAAAGCGGAAATGGCGCAAGTTAAATACGCATAAAATCCGACATGCCTGTATATCCGTACTGCTATATTCTTATTATTGAAGCATGGAAGCATATGTTAGAGCCTTTTCATTGAGGTGTGGTTTTGTTCCAAAATAAGAACTGCAATAATGAAGAATGGTGGTCAAATGTGTTGATCATTGAGGCCATACTTATGGTCAGAAGGTTGGGGCTTCAATCTTTTCTGTTGGAAGAAGTTGTCTTTCGCTGCTATTTGGACTTTCAGTGTAATGGAGTCTGAGTGCTGTGGACAATTGGCCTTAAATCTGAAGGCAGTAGCAGGAAAGTTAGAGGAATCTACTTCTTTATAGTAACTGTAGAGATGGGCATTAAAGAACTCTCTAAAGTGGAGGAGGTCCTCAGTGATTGTGGTACATCTAGCTAATTGGGTGGGAGGGAAGGGGCGGGACACATATTGTAAAACAACGGCCTTACTATTTATTTTTATCTTTGTCACAGCTGTTCATGTTAAACCTGTGCAACACCAACGGGTAGCTAAACCAAAGCCTTTGCTTAACTGAGAAGACATCACAGACACCATGACTAATAATGGAATACACTAAATATGATGGTGACATCCCTCTTCCAAGACAGCAGAGAGCATGATAACCTTGTATTGCTAGTGTCCGTACACCCAAATAAACTTAAATGTATCTCATTTTCTGTTATACACATTCCTATGAGAACTTTTTAAAATTTCAGTGTGCTCTTCTGTTCAAACAAAATTGGTATTTGTGGAAGGTCAGTGTTGTAGATTCATGGTCTTATAAATTAGAAGTTGTTTAAATAGATATGGTCACAAAATAAACTATTTGTTTTACACAACTCATCACTGATTCTTTTGTGCTTCAGTTTTACCTGACTCTTCCATATGAGTATTTTAGAAAGATAAGCAGACCCAGTCAGGCTTCATTTCAGTGCTTGTGCTGGGCAGGGATGATAGAATTTCTTTTTCTTTGCACATTTAGAAAGAAGAAAAATAAAGTGCATGGGCTGTTGGGATTTTGTGGTTTTTTTATATAGCACAAGTGTTGCCTCTACTCTCCTTGCATCTTCCTTGATTAAAGATGAAGACACATTGACCATATCTCAACCCTTTTTCAGTATGGCACTTGCTTAGCTGACTTCTGATATTTTTGAAATATTTGAAATATAAAATGAGATCTTGTGTTTATTACTATATTATGCCATGATGTCTTCAATGTGTTGGCATTTTAGTCGTCCCATTTCTATTATAACTTCAAGTTTAATGACAAGATATGAAAGGATTAAGGAAAATGATGTACTAATTGTACTCTCCCAGATGTGATTAAGTAAATTAATGTTGAGAACTACCTTAATTTCCATATAGCTCCACATAAACCAGTAATGTACCAGTTTTAACTTGTTAATTTAGAGCTATACAATTACATATTGTAAAATGTTTTTACAAAGAATTGTGTACAGTCCTTCCCCTGAAACATGAAGTATAGTTCCAACTGAAATGTAATTTTTTTTAATTGTCACAAAAAAAAAACCCTAACTTGCCAAAAATAGTTTAGCACTGTTACCCACTTATAGTGTCAAAGTTCAAAATTACAATACTAGCCCCTTAAATTTATTTCTTTTCCTTGTGGGTTTCCTTTTCCTCTCACCTTTATGAAAAAGACCCACAGAAACAAAAGGGGGAAATGGCAATACAGCAGAAACAATCAGCTATCTCAGGAACTAAACTTCGGACAAACATAAGTTAAAAGAACTGAAAAGACTTCTTTAACATTTCAGTTATACTAATCATAGGTATCACTTGTGATAACAATAGGTAAAATGCTTTTTCAGACAGAAACATGACTTTTTGTAAGTTGGTGTGCCTTCCTAAGAATATGAATTAACCTGGAGAGTTCTTACTTTCATATAATTTTGTCAGTTGTATATGTTGTAATTTTTCTTAATTATTTTATGGATGCAAGATTTTCAAGTCTTAACATATACAGCTAAAGCAGCACTGACTAACATGGAATCTATTTTTGTTGGTGTTTCACTGCGATATTTATAGTCACTCTTGAGTACTTTCACTGTAGATTCTTTGGTAGAGCAGTTGTTTGATTAGACACTTACAAAACTAACTTCCAGTGCAATTTTCTTCTCAGTAGAATGAATTTAGTTGTCCGGCTGTGTCAAAATTCACTTGTTTCAACAAATGCATTTATTTAACTAAGGACCCATCTATAAGTCTCAGTTCATCAGAGCTGCTACAAAGTACAATCCCCAGCACAAACACTAGGGGCATGGCTACACTTGCAGATGTAGAGCGCTTTGGGTTAAACCAGCCTTCAGAGAGCGCGGTAGGGAAAGTGCTGCAGTTTGCCCACACTGACAGCTGTAAGCACACTGGCGTGGCCATACTTGCAGCACTTGAAGCGGCTTTGGGAGTGGAGCGCTCCTTGCCTTGCCAGTGTGGACGTGGAGTGAGAGAGCACACTGGGCGGCTTTATTGCACTCTAACTCGGAAGTGTAGCCAAGCCCTAGAGAAATAGTCCCGTGTTTACTGCAGGTTAGGCACAGCGCTGCAAAGCATGCTAATTTATTTTAATTGGCATTATGCATTATTGCTACTTTTTTTGCTTCTAGTATGTCTGCTGAAATGCTGCCAAATTGATTACTTCCGCATTCGGCAGCTTTTCGGCAGACACTTTGAAGCACGAGGCATGGGTGCCGAAAAGCCACCGACTGTGGAAGCAATCAATTCGGCGGTATGCCAGCGGCGCCGGGAGCTCGTGACCCCCCCTGGAAGTGGCCAGCCACCCCTAGGGGGGGTCGCAACCCCCAGTCTGAGAACTGCTGGTCTAGCAGTTGAAGCAAAGGACAAGTTAGGCTTCACTAATGTTTTGGAAATGCTTGGAGATTCTCAAAGAGAAGGCTTCCTAGAATAGCAAAATATAATACTGTGCCAAGGCTAGTGCAGGCTGACTTCCCGAAGTACTGAAGCAATCCATGGAACTGCTTTACCCTCAGGCTGTGCGCAAGTGCTGCAGTGAAAACAAACTTGGGCTGCAGTCTTGGCAGGTAAATTTGTAAGCCTGCCCATGGAGTTTTTGGAGGCTTTTAAAAATCTTTGCTTCACTTTTCAAGGACACCTGGTTAGAGATTCTGCATCAAAACTTCAGCATCTATTGTACATATTTTATTTTTTTGTAGAAAGAAGTAACTGGAAAAGCTTGAAAGTGTAACAAATATTCTTCCTCCAGTACTGTACTTTGAACCCTTGTATGTTGAAGTCGAAAATGGATATGAATTGACAAGAGGCAAGTTGTCAAAGGTACTTGGTGCCTATATTAAGTAAATCTGATTTTTAATCATGTCAAATTTACTCTGCTCAGTGTTCCCATCTTTCCAACTTACTCTGCAGTTACTGGCTTAGTTCTGTTACTTTGCAGTGTCTAGTGACTTTAATATTCAATTATGTTTAAAATAAAAAAAGTCAAGTGAGATTTTAACCAGAAACTTGGTCTAGGACTAGAGTTAAAAAGTGAAGATACACTCAGTGAGCTTGACACCAATATGCACCAGGATGCTTGAATTGTTAAACGCCTCTCATACCACCAAGAATTCTGTGTTTAGCCGTTGAGTATAATAGTTTCACAAAGCTGTATTTGACTTCTTGCCCTTCCCCATCTATATTCTGGTTAGCTTTTCTGGCAGTATGTCTTGATTTTTCACTCATTTTCAGATGGGTACATGTCTGCTTCAGAACGAAGTGTTGTATGTTTAGGAACTGGTGTGAAACAGAAGTCCTGTTAATGAAGCTAAGTCGTCTGTTCAGCAATGCGCCTGTTCTGGTAACTAACACTAAATGGGGGGGGGGGGGGGGGGAGGATTGCTTTATTCTCTTGACCTCCCCTTTTGAAAAGGGAAGATATGGGTGATTTAATGACCAAACTTAGTTTGAAAAAAATAAGTTACTCTGGGATAGGGTAACCAGATAGTAAGTATGAAAAATTGGGATAGGGTGGTGGGTAATAGTTGCCTATAAGACAAACCGCTAATGTTGGGACATCGGGTCATGCTACTGTGGGACAGCAGATTCATTTTCCCTTTTGCAAATAGCTTAATGCATGAGTATCTCTTTTGCCAGACAGAGAGACATCAGTTTAATGCTTTCAATAGCAACCTTGACCTGCAGACATTGTGGAGAGAAGGGCAAGAACCATAGCCCCTCCCCAAAATAAATGGGAAAGAGAAGCCGCCTCTGAGCTCTTTGAAAGATAGTAGGGGCTGTTGTGGGCACTTCAGTTTCAAGGGCTGATACAAAGAGAGCAGAACCCCGCTCCTTTCTTCCAGCTCTTCATTCTGAATGTGGGATTTACACACAGGCTAGAGCAGTAAAGGCCTGTCTGGGGTTCCCTTGCACTAGCAGATCAAAGGGCTACCAGGAGTCTAGAGAAAACTCTGCAGTTGCTACAATCTCAGCAGGGCGAGTGTGACAAAGCCAACATTTCCTTCCCTCAACTGTCCATTTATTTTGATGAGGATAAAGAAGATCCATAGTGTTTGCCCCCCATCTGAAGAGAGCTGGGAGCAGTTGCTATATTAATATTACACACACACACACCCCTTACCTCGAAGCAGCTTTCTGCTGGGAGCAGCAGCTGTCTGTCTGCACGTGCTGCTGTGGTACCTAACATACCCAATCTGAAAAGGGGAAATTGGGTATAAGCCCTCAAGTGATCTAAATTAATTGTTTAAAAGGTGAAACTGAACATGATTGATGATTTACTTACCCGCACTCTTTACAAAGTATTTTATTCTTGTATAGCTGCTCATTCCCTAGAGCTAGGGGTGAGAATGCTGGATTATAGTCCATTTGTGCATCACAAGCAGAATTAACTAAATTCCTTCAGCCCCCATATCCTCTGTACCAGATCGCCTTCTCACCCCCCCCCCCGGAACACACAGGAAACCCTTCTTTTCCTTCAAACAGTGCTCTTTACCCCACCACCAATATATACAACTTTATACAGTGCAGTCCTTTTAGTTACAGCTCTACAGCTTCAGCTCTGAATAGCTCATTAATATACAGCTCTAAATATATAACTCGAAACAGCTACAGGGGGGGAGGCTGAGTCCACTACCCCCGGTTGGGACCTCCTCCCCAACTGCACCCACAGAGTGAGTATAAAACAGCTCTAGCATACAGCTCTGGGTAGCTCATGCCACCACCCCTGGGCTTCCTTCCTGGCAGCCTTATATCCCTCAGAGGAGGCTGCCAGGTGCAACCCATCCAATTGATGGCTCTGCAGCCCAGGTGGCTTATTAGCCTGCCTGCAAGGGAGGTTTGCAGAGGGCTTTCCTCCCTCTTAAAGGGGCGGCAGGCTGGGTCAAGCCCACCCTGCCACACCTCTCAAAGAGAAGGAAGAATTTAGGCCTGAAAATGTTTTATTAACGGTTATGATATGTAAGCAAAACTAAGTAGTTGGGCTTTCAGATTCCTGGCTGAGTTTGCAGGACTAGCAGCTAAAACATCTTTTCTTCTAAACTCACTCAGAAAACAGAGCTGGAATTAGCTGAGACAAAGCAAAGAACCCCACAATGCCAGTTTTTGCAAAATTACTTTTCAGCATAACGGTTTAAGGAATGTTTGCTACAAGTGGGTGGCCTGCATTATCCAAAGGCTCCAAGGGAGAAAATGCAAATACCCTGGACCAGTTCTTAAGGATTCTATTTGAATTCCCAGACCAAAACAATGTAAGAGGGAGCTAAGGTTGAGAGTAAATACCAGTAAAGTAAGGGTATAAACATAACAGCAATGTTGGCATGGTTCAAAGCCAAGAGGTACCAATGCAGGAAGTTCAGAGTTAAGGTTATGCTAAATTCCAATGAGTTATGCTGAGAAAATATACCATTTAGGCGCTCAAACAACCGTCACTCAGACATAGTGAGGCTGTGCAATAACACCACATTTAGGATTAATGCATGTTCGCCTTTGCAGCCCCAGAATAGATGAAAGGGATGTTTAGAGTGTTGTTTTTCATGGTTTTCTACGTGTAGTGTCACTACAGGTCAGTGTTCCTAGTCTAGGAAAGCCTAGAGGCAGATAGGTCAGAAGGGACATGTTGGTGGGTGAGAGCAAGGGTGTGGATTATGGCTGAATGGGAGGAGGGAGGAGTGTGCTGTAAGTGGCTCAGGGTGGCTGAGCAGAGCTCTAGGGGAGTTCAGTGACATTAATGAGAGTGGTTGGCCAGAGATCTAGCTAGGCATGGGGCAGGGAAGGGCTCTGTATGGGGATGGCCTGTGCTGGGGGCACTGGGCTGTGCACCAACCTGGGATGGGGGGCTCCAATCTACTTTGCAATGAGGCAGCACCGCAAAGGGGACCCTTAAGGTGCAGAGACATTAGCATTTAGGTACTGGCCTCATTCCCCTCTGCAGAACAGCAGTCTCTGTGAGATGGCTTTGGTAGAGGGGAAGAAACACAAACTGGCTTTTACCACATTTCCATAGCTTCAGTAGTTTTGTAATGGCAGCTAGCACCTCGAGTCATAGTGCTGGACTGGTACAGGGGGAAATGAGTACTTTGGTAAAATGGTTATTTTATAATACATGTGTCTATGATCCAAATAACCCCTGAATTAGCACAGCTTGTTTCAGTTAGAGGTGACTTTAGATCTGAGCTGGTTGTTTAAATGTAATTGGAAGAAGGTGAGGGAAATGACTTTGTGCTCATTTGCTGGTTCCTTGTAGTGCAGAAAGGAGATCTGAGCCTTATTTTAAGAACAAAAATTGCAATGCTTTTGTTACATTGGGGGGAAACCTCCAAGCACACAAACAAATCCCCAAACATATAGGGCAACTGTGTGTGGCTCATAAAGAAGAAAAGGGTAAGTTTCCTTTTTTCTTTGAAAGTTATTTTAAAAGCAAAGCATGCAGACCAGGAGCTTGGCTACCCTCATTAGCATGTCATGGCAGTAAATGTCTATCTGCACCCATGAAACTTTCACAAACGTATGCTGAAAAATACAAATGAAGCTTAATATTGTAATTGTTATGAGAAGGGAATGTTTACTTTTATTTATTAATGCATGTTGAAATTTTGGTAAATAAATATTTTAATGTTTTAAAAAAATATTTTACTAAATCTATCATTCTTCCCAAAAAAGATTTATGGAAATTATGTGGTAGTCAGTCAGCTTATGGGTCAGTTGTACAAAATACTTTTTACTTTGACATAATTAAAAAAGCTTGTCATAATTAAACTTGAGTTCTTCTAAAGATGGGAAAACTGCATGGATATCCAGCAAGAACTATTTCCACTTGTTACACACAGTTAATTATGTTATATGGTACTTGATTTTCCTTAGGTTGTAGACTAAGTTAAATGGTGTGAACACAAAGTCCTTATGCTTTCTTTTGTGTTCATTTCTGTACTGTAAACTTTCTGATGTTTGTAAAAGTAAATATATTTTATTGCATATTTTTCTCTTTAGTACTTATTTTTGCAACTTATTTTACTGCTTACTATTAATGAACTGTAACATTGCTACGGACTTAAGGGATGTTTTTGTGGGGGAAAGGATTTCTATTCTCAGATCTGTTATGAATGAAATGGTGTAAATTGTTGGCTTAACAGTAGTTAAACTGCTTTGATATCTTGTTGGTTTCTTAATATCACTTCAGTGGGAGCTAGTTATTCAGACATGTTCGCTTTCATATTCTGTATACACGGTAATTGCTATTTCTTATTTCACTAGTAGATCTTAGACTGAAAGGCAGCTTCTGAAATTAATAAAATGGAGCCATCAGCTCCCTTTGTGTATTGCTAAAGCACTGTGTGTAATATATCAATAAAAACTATATGTTAAAAATATTATTAAGGTTGCAAAGTCAAGAACTAAAAGTTAAGAAATGCAAGAATGAATGTTGCCTGTGCAATCTTTGAGTCCTTGTATGAGTATGCCTCATGATAAAGTCTGGAAATCGGACCTTGGGGTATGGACTTGGGCATCCAGAAAATAAGGAACACATAATTGGTGGCTACCTGTGAAAAGTGCAGTTAATTGACGTGCCCAGATCCTACAGAAATTCTGTGGCAGAGTTAGAGAGAGAACGTACACCCCGATGCAAAAGTCATCCTCCTTCCAAATGTCAAACCCCTGCTCTAAGGTGTGGAGGCACTAGAGTTATTAAAAAAAGAAAATGCAGATACCCCTTTCAACATGAGCAAAATGATGTGTTTTCCTAGTTTTGTTCTTGGAAATGGCTGAACCATTCTGGCTGACATTTGCTCAGAAAAGGCCAACCTGAAGCAAACACCCAGCATGCAAAATTTCAGTCCAAACAGTTGAAGTCTGGCAAAGTGGGAAAAAAAAGTCTTATTGGACGAAGTGTCAGAGAACCTAAATAATAGGTGGCACCACCAGCCCTATCTACAATGGCTTTCTATTTGGATTTCAAAATGATTGTAGGATGTGCATCGCTAAAGGAATAGTTCATAGGTTAGTGTGTTGCTTTAACTCTTGTCAAATGTAACAAAACTGTGAAGATATTGGAGCTGAACTGAGACATTCATGCCCCTTTATTGAACATTATTGAAATTAGCCTTTGGAGCTGCTGTTTAATGTTAAAACTGTTAAAAGATGCACTTTTACATAATTGGGAGCTGAAGCTTTTAAATTATGAGCAAATGTAACTGTCACAATCTTTCATTTTTATAGATTTCTTGACAGTTTCTGTTCCTTTTAACCTGTCAGAGTAACATGCTTGACAGCAACAACTGTAGAAATCCATTTTTTATTTGCTCAATGGCAATTCTTTAGTGTAATACAGTCCAAGACAATTATGGGAAAAGTAAGTAACTTTTCTTACGCTGTCTTTTCTGTTGACGACTTTGCTAGTAAACTGACTTTTAAAAGGGACGTGATTTAAAAATATGTTAGGCACTGGGGTAAGGGAGGTGAATGTGACACATCAGTTTAGGAATGAGAATATGTATGATGGAAGTGACAGAGTCCTGTGTCACCTTAAAGACTAATCTGCTCTGCTTCCCCTCATGAGCTGAACTGAAATTGCAAGAGCAAATAAATCACTGTTTTTAACAGGAAAGGGTGAGGTTTCAGCCTCTTTTCACTGAAAACATTCAGATTCTCTCCTCAAAGGTTACAAAATAGCTTACAGCCTTGAAGTATTGTTAGCCCTTCATTTTGTTGTTGTTGAGTTAGCAGTACATCTAATATTACCCAGAAATAAATGTCAATTTTTGTGACAAGTAACATAATTCAGGGCGTATGATGGAAAACACAACTCCTGGCTGGCTGGGTCACAAGTAAGAGGAGTTGATGTGAAAATTAATTTAATAGGTTCATGGACTTCCCCATAAGTGGTTACTTTGCAAAGTGCTTCTAGCTAATACCTGTGACTAAATGTAACTCTTGTGTTCCAGCCCCCTACTGAAAATAATCTTAAACATTAACTTCCTCTGCAACACAACCACCACCACACCGTTAAAACTAGGAACGGATTCTAGCTATATTCTGTCACACAGCAAAAGAGTACACACTAGAGGTAGCTCTCTCCCTTCCCTGTGACTGTCTCTTAGAGTGAGCCAAACTGTGCTCTGGTGTTAATGCAACTCCACAGCTAAGAATCTGAGAGGTAGCCGTGTTAGTCTGGAATAGCAGAGGTAACAAAGAGTCCTGTGGCACCTTAAAGACTAACTATAAAGTTTTGAAGCATAAGCTTTCGTGGGCTAAGGCTTGCATCCGACGAAGTGGGTATTAGCCCACGAAAGCTTATGCTTCAAAACTTTATAGTTAGTCTTTAAGGTGCCACAGGGCTCTTTGTTACCTCCACAGCTAAGTCACTGTATTCTCGTCTTTATAGCTGAAGCAGTGTCCTGGTGTAGTGGCATCTTTATTGGGCAATGCAATGATATTGTTGATTCATTACATGAATTTTGCAAGTTTACCAAATGCACTCCCAACCCACCACAGCTCACCGTACAAAATATTACTTGCCATTCGTGCTGGAAGGTGTCTAGTTGTAGTTGAATAGGTGAGACTGGGTGAAATCCTGTCTCTATGGAAGGTTTACCACTGAGTTTAACAGGGCCAAGATTTCACTCACTGTCTTCAGTCCTCCCAAAGCAAACTGACTGGCAAGTCATGGTTTCCTGTGAAGAAATTTACTGAGGGGTGGTTATGTCTGGGCCATTCCACAGGTCTCCTATTGCCACCCACGTCTTTGGGAGACTAAGACTGTTACTCCCTGAATGTTTTTAGTTAAAGATGATTGGATCAGTTGGACTGAGGACCTGACCTTTGAAGGGCACTGGACAACTGTCTCTAGCAATCCTGTGCCACACAGGTGCACCTGTTTCATTGCATGACTGCATGTTTCTGAACATCCTGGTTCCTTGCCTTATAGGGATCACTCTAATCTAAGGCCAGAGAGCACTTAGTGCCCAAAGTCCTTCCTTAGAACTACTTTTTCTGTACATAAAATGAACCATTATTTGAAAGTCCTAAAACAGTACCAGGTTATCACTTGCCAGTGGTCTGCTCCTCTTGTAATATGTAGTAACAGGCTTATAGTAGGGTTTCCCTGGGTGGGAGGATGGCCACTTTGATTAGGCTCTAGCTTCTTTCAAGAATAGCTGAAGAAGCAGAGGTCAAATGATGGAAAAACAGTGGCTTTTTCTTTATGTAGAATTTGGCAGAACTGAAACCCGGCACTAATAGTGAGTGCCTTACTGAGTACTTAAGATGGCTTGTTTTCTCAGTCCTAAGTGCAGTGACCCAACAGGAAATTGAGGAAAATGTTTCCACTCTGCAGAATGAAAATTAACTTCCCTGGGCACCATTACTTTTCAAAGTGTTTCCCAAAAAATCCCTCTCCTTCCTCCAAGCTACTAGAGGAGGACTAGTACTTGCCCCTTTCTTTGTGAGGCTGCTGTGATATAAATGTGTAAAACTCTTATTTAAAGGCACTGAAGATATTTTGCATTGTCTGGGGTCTGATTTCCTCCTCCGTATTTGTAACGGTCTCGACCTCCATTCCCATTTGGAGTGTGAGGATATTTTAAAAAGATTTTTGACATGCATCCTGTCGAAACCTGGGCATGGATGGCAAGTAGTGCAGTCACCATTAAACAGTCATGGAATTACTAAGCGGGTACAGAATAGGAGAGAATGGAAGAGAAGACAGTGAGAAAAAATGGACATTTGGAAGATGCAGAAAATAAGAGACACAAAGTATGGACATAAATGGAATCTTTGACCCCGGGTAAATAATGGACAAGGTGAAAAACTTCTCTGCAGATCAATGTTCCAGCAACAAAGAACCATGTGACAAGCAGAAGAAATAGAAACGGAGAATGGGAGGATGAGGATCTCTGAGCTATCTTAATCTGGGAAACACTTGGCACAATCCCGCCATCCTACTCCTGCAGATAAACTCCCATTGACTAAGCGCATCTGGTTGTGTTTTCACATAACAGTTAAAAAAGCCCAAACACTGGCAAGATGGTAAATGCTTTTTAGTGATCAGAGGTACCAGGAAACTTCTGAGAGAAGAACTGATTTGGCTCCGTTATTCCTGAAGGGCTGCCAGTATTTAAAAATATAGATATATATTGTGACAGCCACACACTGCTTCCCTTCCTAAAATATCCAGCTTGTGTTTATATTGCCACTTTCTGGAATGCACAAATGTTGTGTATGTGAATGATGAGCCTGGCATGTGCCCAGGAACAGAAACTGTATGAAGAAGAGTAACATGCTTTTGCACCTACAGTGTCTGTGCTGGGCTGGAACAGCGGCTGCTGTTTTAAGATGGTTTGGGGTAATTCCGTTTTACCAGGCCAGACACTATATTTGCCAAATAAGACTCAATGAACAAAATATTTATGAAAGTCAGTTTGCAAAGGGGGAGATAGAAGTGGAAGTTTGTTTGAAACCCCTGTGCCCTTTCATCTGGGGAATGTGAAAGATACCACCTCATTTCTCTAGCCTTCCCAAGGACTCCTCCAGCAAACGCCAGGAAGGGAAGCCAAGACCTGACATGTCTAAGGTGTTTTCAGACCAGACAAAAGTGAATCAGAATTGCTTTAAAACGGTAGGATTTTTCTATGGTGTGAAGATGCATACAAAAGCACAAGTGTTGTTTTGCCTTCACAGTTCACATAAACCAAACCAATAAAACACTTTAAAGGCACAAGCAGAATCCTAGACTATGATCTCCACTCCTGAGGCTGCATGGAAGCTTTCCTCTCCCTGGCCCCCTCTCCTGGAGTTCCAAGCAGGACAGGATGTGTCTGTTTCAGGTCTTTCACACAGCAATGATCCCCTTCTTACCTCAGTTCCTGTGTATTCCTGATTGTCACCCCTGTGATTCCTTTGAATTTGCTCCAGATGAAGCCCGTGTCCACCAGCAGCAGCTGTCAGGGCAGGGCAGTGCTGATAATTGGGAGAGGTGGCTGTGCTCTTTCCTTAGCAACTCTGCTGGTCAACAGTTTTCATTACAACATTTTTTTTTAATGAAAAATCAGGGTTTTGAGGGAAAGTTGAAATTTTCAAATAAAGTGTCCATCTTCCATGGAGAATTTTGACTTTTCATCAATAACTGTGACAACCAAAATGTTTTTGGCTTAAAAAAAATAAATGAAGTTTTTGGCCTCCTCAAACTCCATTTTCCAGCCAGTTCTTCTCAGGTAAAATGATCCTTAGAACAAAGCGGATGCAAGAAAGGAACTGAAACAAAGTAAGCAAAAAGAACTCCAGTCCCTTCCTCCTGGAACCCCTTTCTCTTTCTTCCCCCCTTTTCATTTAGTAATTTCAAGAGAGAAGAGTGGGCGGGTAGCTGAAGCACTGGTCTGGGACCCTGGAGTTCTTGATGTACACAGGAAAGGATGGTTTTTCTGCCATTTCTGCTTTGGGGGGAAAAAGACAGAATGCTGCAGTGATTTAGAGGGGGAAAGGATGGATAAAATACCTTTTAGACTTCATGTGTCCATTCTCTCCCCCCCCCCCCCCACACACACACAGATCCAATGCAAAATTTAAATGTGGGCAATAAGAATAAAGCTGGGTGATCTTGCTATTAAACAGAACTCTCCTGGAAGAAAGTTAGAAATAGGATTTCTGAATGTACATAGATGTTTATTATGTAAGGTATCGTTACACACTAGGCCAGGGGTTGGCAACCTTTCAGAAGTGGTGTGGTGAGTCTTCATTTATTCACTCTAATTGAAGGTTTTGCATGCCAGTAATACATGTTAACGTTTCAGAAGGTCTCTTTCTATAAGTCTATAATATAGAACTAAACTATTGTGGTATGGAAAGTAAATGAGGTTTTTAAAATGTTTAAGAAGCTTCATTTAAAATTAAATTAAAATGAAGAGCCCCCCAGACAGCTGGCCAGGACCTGGACAGTGCAAATGCTACTGAGAATCAGGTTGTGTGCCGCCTTCGACACCTGTGCCATAGGTTGCCTACCCCTGTCTTAGGCAGTATATATTTTCAGAACTCTGCATATATAAATTTTACTTTTTATTTCTATGAACAAAGGAGCAATTTAGCCACAACTCCTTTGTGAATTACACTATCACACTGCACATCATCCAAGTGAGAGTGCTTTACAGTGCCCCTCCTCGCAAACGCTCTGCTTATAGAAAGACTTGCTTTCTGCCAGAAGGGGGCATCCATTGACTAAAATATGGATAGTTAACATTTACTTGTGTGCAAGGAAGAATGACATTACAGTACAATTTTGTTGAGCCCACTAAACAGCCTGGTAATTCAGAAATGATAACATTTCAGTATAAAAACTATTATTTTATTATTCCCTTCCCACAGGAAAAAAATTCCTTTGAACAATGGAAAAAATACTATTAGTGATATGTGACTGTCTCTATTTTATCTTTATGGTTTAGGTTTTTTAAAAAGCTCTTAAATGTTTTAAAATAATATCAGAGTTGCAGGTAACAGTTCCATTCTATTCCTGTCAGATTTTGGCTAGTAAGATGCTCATAGTACTCCTATAAGCTTACCCTTTCTCCCAGCAAAACTGGGCTTAGTTGGGTTGTGTTCCCCCTCTGCATACTGCCTCTGACTCTTCCTTTTAGCAGTTTTGTGGTGTATCTACTTCAGGAAACCTGTCATAAGTTCTCTCTGGATACTGCTGCTGTTCTCTGAGATCTCAGATTTGTTGCACAAATTTGTCCCTTGGTGAATTAAAAGAATAGCTCAGGTTGCTTCAAAGATCAGACAACCTTAACAAAGAGAATAAAATATACCCTCACCTTGCCAACACACTTGGGGAGTGGCTGATGGGGAGTGGGGGGCGGGATAGAGGGATTAAACTAAAATGTCTAACTTTGGTAAAAATCCTGGAATGGATGTTACTGTCCTAGCAGAATTGTGTTTTCAAAAAAATGATGATATTTTAAAATGTATTTTCTGGTAATTTTTGAAAGCAGGGTTATGTAAATTCCAGAGGTGTGTTACTAAAAGACATTTTAACAAACAGCAATGTGAGTGAGTTAAGAATGAAAACCATTATATCTGTATCCTCTTGTTAGGCTCTTGTATTCCAGCTTTAAAATTAATAAATGATTAGATTCTTATGTGTCCGTTTTTCCAAATGCACAGGAAAACACTTGTTCCATACTTTAAAAACAGAGAAAGCAGCAAACCATATATTCACAGGAATTAAATCATCAGATTATTCTTATTTATTATTTACCGGGGGTGCCAGGATTGTTGGGGGAAAGAGGCTATGGAGGAGAGTGTGTTTGTTAATAACCCCTCTGCCCCACCAACTACCTTTATTTTAGAAGAAGAAAATGAGAAAAAGTGCAGAAATAAAGGAAATGACAAAAAAGCAAAAAAATTCACTAAATGTATTGGATGGAGAGAGAATATGATGTAATGGTTATTTTTACTTTTCTTATATACACAACAGAAAAGGTGCCATGCTGCTGATCCTTTGGACAGTACTGTCAGTGGTGGTTTTTTCCTGCCTACTCTTTATGTGGGGTTCTGGGAAAAAGTTTCCATTATTGTGATTTCCTGGGTTATTTAAATGATTCCTTGAAGGTTAACCAAGAAGGAAGGTAAAGAAGTGCAGAGTGGACTAGAAAGATAGAAGGGAGAAAAGATGAGAAGAACCGACTGTGGTCTTTGCGGAGAGGTGATATGAGGTGCTATAGGTGCGATTGATCTTATGGAAGTTCCCAGGAGGAAAAAAAAATGCTTCTTTTTCTTTGTTGATGAGTCAGTCTTTTGAAGTCACCAATGTTAGTGACACAGGTCTGGAAAGGATAATACTAGGATATCTGGCTTAAAGATTTTTTTGTGGGGATGTAGGGGGGGGGAGGGAGTTGACAGGAATTGTATTGGTCTTTCCATTGGTGTAAATATTTGTGCTGGATTTGGTATTCTACTGTATGCTTAACTAATAATCTGTTCTTTCTTTGCAACTATGGGATAATGAGCAGATGGAAGGAATACAAAGGGAAAAGTAAGTCTGCACAATAATGGGATTTTTCAAATGAAACTGTAAAACCAGGGGGAAAACCATTGAGTTAAAAGGAACAATCTGAAAACCAGGGTTGGGGAAAATAGGGCAGAGAGAGCGCATGAGATAAAAGCTGAAATTTCCCAAAAGAAAATAGTGTTCATAGAAGAATGATGACATCTGTATAAACTGTTTTCTGTGGGTGAGTCTTGCAGCTACAACCTTGGTAAAAACAAAGCCGTGAGTCTATGAGAATCAAATACAAAGGAAAGCTCACTGAGATCATTGATAGGAAAAGTGTCATCAAAACATTTTTCTGCCCCCACAACATGAAAATTGTGATTAAGCTTATGCTGAAATAAACTAGTTAGTCTCTAAGGCGCTACAAGTATTCCTGGCTTTCATTAAAAAAATAGTTTTCCTTGTAAGGTTTTAGTTTCTCGCCCTTTGTCGCCCCATTTCCTTTTTCCATTTTGCCACTGGAAATGAAAATAGAAAAAACAGGAGGAAAAAGGAAAGAAGGGGAACTGAAACTGAAAGCCTCTCATCATAAGGATTTCTCCTAAGCCACACACCATGAAGCCTTCAAAGGCAAACAGAACTTGTACCATCCAACTGGATATTGAAAAATTTAAGATGACGTCTAGGTTGAAATCACAAGTTGTATCAACTTGCCATGCTGAGCTGTAGCAGATGATGTTTCATTTGTGTTGGTTCTCCTATGAATCCTAGACTTTCCCAACAAATGCTATTGAAAGGCTTCTGCCTGGCAAGTGCTTTAACAATTTTAGAGCATTTGTTTCCCACTGAATCTGCCTTGTTGAGGAAAACTCAGCTGGCATAATGGGCTCCTCCGTATAACAATCCAACAGATTTTAGTGGCAAAGTCAATTTACAAGATTGTTTCATTTTGCCACATTAGAAACTCGTGATAAAACAAAGTGATTTGATGTGGATGCAGAAGGCTAGCAAAATGATCATCCGTGACATCTCAAGAGTTCACTTGATGTGGTGCAGTGAAGCCTGGGGGAAAATGCTGGGGAGGGGTGGTGGTTACGTTTATATGACAGAGATGTCCAAATTTTGCCCAAATGAGTGAGCATCACACTGGGAACAAGAAGCTGCACCTAATTTACATAAATGGAGCAGTTTGTATCTGCTTTCTTCTTTAATGGGCAGATGACTTTCACAAGGCCGATGATCCACCTCGCACATTCAGGTGACTAGGGCCTTGTAAATACCTGGACAGATGGGGAAGATGAGGGCAGCCGCATGTATCTTTGTTGAACCCCGTGGACTCACTTTGACCAGCCCTGCCATACCCTTTCTTTAACAGCTCTCTCTACTTCTCACTGATTTATTGCTTCCAATAGCACTCGTGGGTAGACCTGTACGATTCAGTTGTGGCTCTGCCGTCTGTGAATAACAGTCATTGCATGCTTCTGCCAATCCAACAATTAGTTTGTCCGGGGAGATCCATGGGGAAAGGAATCCTCTTCCACAGCCTAAGGCAGCGGTTCTCAAACTTTTGTCCTGGTGACCCCTTTCACAGAGCAAGCCTCTGACCCCTCTTATATAAAAAAGTGTTTTTAATTTATATATTTAACACCATTATAAAAAATGCTGGAGGCAAAGCTGGGTTTGGGGTGGAGGCTGATACCTCGTGACCCCCATGGCCTAAAGGTGCGCATAGCCTCCATGGTACTCATAGCCCCCATTAGGGAGGGAGAATGGGCATGGGGAGCTTTGTAATAAAGCTCTGAGGATGGGCTAGGGGGGCTTTGTAATACAGCTCCCCAAGCCCATTATCCTCCCAACTTTCCTGCGTGTAGCAGATCAGAGACTACTTTCATGGTTTGACCACCCCCTGTATGGTCTCCCTATGTCCTGCCCCTCCCCCTCTCCCCACTGCACTGATTTTGCTGCTAAAGGAGCACATACAGAGGTGAGCGCAGAATTCGTCCCTGTAAACCTGCCTGTGGAATATCACGTGTTTAGCCTCCAAAAATGCTAATTTAGCAGAGATGTATTGATTTAAAAATAAATGTACTTGGAGACCAAACTGTAAATCAAAATAATGTATCAAGCCCAATTCTTAGCTGTCTAAAATAATGTCACCCACGGTATTCCAGCCCGGCTTCATTACACCATTGCCACTAGAAATTAAAAACATAACCTCAGGCCAAGGCTCTAAATTTCAAGCAATAAAAAGATACTATTATATCCTAGGTCTAAGACAGAGGCGATAAAACACATGTGATCCCACTAGAAAAGCAATGTTAAAACAAGGCACAGATCCTCTCTTTCTTACTCTCACCAGAGCTTCTTGGATGTCAGGACTAGTGATGTGAGTCAGGCAAGCAGGATTAGACCCAAGATAAAATAAAAACCATATTTCATAATTGATGTCATTAAAGCTACAGTGAAAAATGGGCTACTTTCCATATTGTGGACCATTGTCAAGTGTCTTGTGGTCAGAGTAGGATTTCTAATACCAACTCTTTGTGGTCTTGTGCACACTGGGAAATTTACAACATGTTAGAACACATGCTAATTAGCAGTGTGTAAAACACAACTTAGCCCTCAGTGTAGAAAAGGACTCTCCTATTTAATATCATGTTATCTGGTTGGGTCTAACTATGCCCTAGGAATAACTGCAACTAACTGATGTGATGTTAAACTAAACAGGCCTGATCCACATGGAGTGTTTTACACTCTGTTAGTTTCTGGAATGCAATTTACTAGAGGTGACCAGCCTCATGTGACCCTGAGCAAAACACTTCAACTGCCTGTGCCTCCTTTTGCCCTGCTATACAATTAGAATAGTTACCTTAAAAAAGAGGGGGTTATGAATGAGTCGGACATAATGAATAGTTGAAAAGAACTTAGAAATCCTCTAATGAAAGATGCTATTTATCTGTGTACGTAAAATACTATTGTGAGAGTTTTGTTGGGTAGTGTCTGCGGTTAGGTATATCTTTGGATTTTTGCTGACTTCTGCACCTAACTGCAGGATTTGGTAGCCTAATTTTGATGCCAATGTTTGCAAACCAAGCCTTCAATATGCAATAGAAAGTTTGTATTAAATAAAAATAGCATTCTGCTAGAATATCTCTTCATGCCTGCATTTTAGAACACCAGAGCTCTGAGGCTGGCTATACCAACCTCATTACTGTGGAATGTAGCTATCCAAACATTGTCAGAAGTCTGCTGTCACACACTATACCCTGGAAGGTTAACGCAGCTGGATTTGTCAACATTTATTTGCTTCAGTGAGATATTTGTTCTTTGGGAAAGTCTAAAAAAAAAAATCCAACTGTCTGGTCTTTTCTGCTTTAATGAAAATGCTGGAGAAAAAAGAAAATATCACTTTTTAAGTTTTGAAAAGCTTAACCTTTCTTCAGGGACACATTGCAGCCTTAGTAAGAACCTAAGTCTGAATGGATTTGGTCATGGCCGACATCTTCCTTCAAGCTGACCCTGTGGTCATGGTAGAGACTACTATTAGTTCTCTCCTTTAGCACTAACAGCTGCCTGAAACTTCTTCTTATTCAGTAGGGACCACTTCTCCCACAGCACTTCTTCCCTCAAGAGCAGTAGCTTCTTCATTATAACTCACTGTATCTTCTCTTAGACTGCCCTCTGAAACCTTTTTCCCTTAGACCAAAGCCTGCTAGATCTTACTAGAATCACCGTCTGTTATGCTTCAAAGCATCTGCCTGGCTGAGATACCATCACTTAGACAATTTGAGGCATCACGGAGATGCAGCCCATTGTGGTGTCTATATACAGACACTCACGCCCATCCCAAGTGTAACTTGCAGTTGTTACTGTAAATTGAGCAAAATGAAAATGTTACTGAACTATGGCAATAAGAGTTAGATAGTGATGTCTGCATGAATAAAACATGGGAAGGATTTCATGGAGAAATGACTTGAGAGCAAATTGCCATGGATCAATTTAAGCTAATTTTCTTTGTCTTGCTTCTGTGATCTAAATAAATGCATTTAATAATTTATTAAGAGGGGCATCTAACAGGTGGGAGGGAAGCGAAAAAGGATAGTTTGATATGAAACAGGAAAGGAAAGCAATACATTCCAGACAGTCATTAAAAGCTAGCTGGAGTCTAAGTAGTTAAAGCAACATGAAACCTGGCAGGGACAGACTTGCTGTTAGCCCTTCATTTATTTTGTTGAGGATGGTGATATATGCCACACAAAGTTTGCAGGAAATAATGAATTTGTCTGACCACAACAGTTAAAAGTTACAGGATAAGATAAAAAATATAATAAAATCACCAATCTGAGTCCTGCATTTGAATTTAAAATTATATTTTAAAAAAGAGTTTAGAGGACACATTATGCATTTTTGGGGTCTCAGCAAACTGTTGCTCATTCATCAGCTTTTCTTCTTTCTGGCCTTCATTATTTCCTTTAAATAAAAAGCCTTTCAAAAATTAAAATAAACTTAGTGCCCCGCTCTGGTTCCCCACCCTGTCCACACTAGTATTCAAGTCATTCCAAATCAGAGCCCACACTATGATATCTGCTCTGGGCTTGTCTCACTTCACCGCACTGTGGTTTAAGTGTTATCCATGATTATAGGATATACTGATTTAGTTTTACCAGTACAACGCTAGTGTGAATGTAGTTATATTGGCACAGAAGTATGTTATAGTGGTATACTGTAGCTTATTTCCATATCAGAAAGGAATTAGCTTTACCAGTATAAAGTACTTTTATACCCATATAAATGCATCCACACTGGGAGAGCTAGGTCTACCATTTAAACTATACTGGTACAGTTAAAGCAGTACAACTTTTGTGTATAGAAAAGCCCTAAGAATACATTTGATCAACTGGCATTTACTGAATTGGATATTTAGTGTGACACTAGGAAGTGTGGTGACTGGGGAGATGAACCTATGTTTTAGCTTCTTCCATTTTTGTTTTGTGTGTGTGTGGGGGGGGGAGAGAGAGAGAGAGACAGAGACTGCAGGAAACCCCAAGTTGGAGCAAGTTCCATTCAGGGGCTTGTTCCTTTTTCACTCTTAATTGGCACTTATTTTCTGGGCTAGTGGGCAAAATCTGTGCCCTTTTAAAGAACTGCATTAATGCTTCGTTATTCACTGCTAGAGAAATGGTTTGTGTTTGATCCTCTTGGAAATAAAACATTAAATGCCAAAATACTCCTAATCTCCATTCGCCCAAAGAATGGGAATGCCAGGATCACCCTTGCATTAATTGTTCAATAGACTGTTGTTGCTTTGGTGTGCTGGCCAGTTTTGTCTAACTGTTTTTCTTCCAATGAGCCTTTGTACAAAGCTTAAAAAAAAATTATTACAGCCAAATATCTTTACTATTAGCACCGTCGATCTGTATCCTCAAAAATGACTGAAACAACACAGCAAACTATATAGGTAAAACCCTAAAAATTAATACCAGGAGGGATTGACCTTGCTGATATTTAAAGCTTCCTATTCAAATGGTTGAAACATTTAATAAACTCCAGCAGGGTCATAAAGACTTGGAAGTCTTAAGACTCCCAGTCCAATATGAACTCAGAAGGCAAAGTCCATGAGTAATTTCTCGTGGAAGTACAGGGTCAGGTTCCACCTGTCTTCTCACTGGTGCAATTTATTTTTCCTAGCATACCACCAAGGCTGAGGTCCAACAGTAAGTATACATTCTTTTCCTTGTACCAGTACAAGGTTGATGGAGACAACCTGGGTCAGATGTTAAGGCACCGGACAGACAGTCAGGGGACATAGGCATTATTTCTAGCTCTGACATTGGCTTGCTTGTGCAACTCATTGACTTGCTCTGTGTCTTGGTTTTCATGACTGTAAAATGAGAATAATCATGTTCTCCTCTCTAAAATGCTCTGAGAGTTAAGGATGTAAAGTGTTATCTAAGTAGGCTTGGCAGAATTGATTTTTTCTTTTTCTTTTTTAATAATGTAAATGGATAATATCAAATTTTTTTATCGATTTAAATTTTCATAGTTGTGAGAAATTATGGGGATGGTCAGACACACTGGGAGACTGGACAATAATTGTTTAATGAATAGATGTTGAGATTCAAAAAGTTAAGGCATTTTAACCATTAGAACACACATTGTCAGCATCACATATCAAAATATACACAGTAAATATCCTTAAATCAAACTCTAAGTTCTCAAGCAGCATTTTTCTTACCATAAATTTTGATTATTATCTATGGAAGTATTCTTTGTCAGTTTGTGTGTTGTGAAATTAATGTCTACTGACATTTACCAATAAAAATTGAATCCTTCCATACTGGTATATAAATATTCAATCTATTCTAATTATAACAATACTAGCACTTCCCTATCTCATATGTCTGTTATGAAGAGAAATACATTGAAAATTATGAGGTGCTCAGATCCTATTGTAAATGGAGACATACAAGTACTTAATATAGATTTAATGATTTGCTCAATTTACCTCCATGTTTTGTGCCCAGTAACCACAATCTAAGTTCATGTGGTGTTGTAATTTGCATTGATTTTTTAAAAATGTTTTTGTTTAATATTTTCAAAAGTTGACTCTATAGAATAATAATATGGATCTATCCTTTATACAATTATAGATCCTGCTTATTTCGGTGCAAGATGCCTGATAAGTTCAGTATTGATAGTGTCTGTGGTCAGTGTGTACTGTACATACTAATTTTGCTAATTAAAGGCAGCATTTTCCAGAGAGTTCTGGTGATTTCACAATATCATGAGCTGAATTTCAAATAAACTCTCACTTGGATAAAATTTGGGATGCAGATAAACAATTGTGAATTCTGGATTTGTTTTAAATACATCTAGCTATACAACTTCTCCTAGTATATCCAGGCAAGACATTAAATTGAAATTTGGTACATACCTGAAACTCAGTCTGGCAGAATCTGGGTAAGAGAAAAACAGATAAAATGAAAACTCCTAATGTTTTGCAAAATCTTTCCTAAACAAAATTATTTCCCTCTTGCTCACCTCTAATGATAATTGAAAACCCTTTGCAATAATAGCCATACAATAGTTAACATTTCTTGTAAGCTAAGGCTTTCATCTCAGCATTTTATATAGAGCTCAGAGGCAGTTCATTATATGAAAACTACAATAGGAAAAAAAAGTCATGACCGAATGTATGGGAGAAATAATGGTTTTGCTTTGTACATCTGTCAATGAATGCTTAACTAATGCCGAATTACTGTCAAACTCCTATGGTGTTCACTTTACATTCCACCTGAATACACAATGGCTTCATGGCAATGAATTCTAAATAAATGCATAATGGCTGGACATTTAGAAAATTAGGAAGGCAAAAGAACTTTGTTTCATTTGTTTAATCACATGTTTTCCAAGCTTTACTGGCAGGTATTTGGTAGCTTATGTGAAATTTTGCTTTTTTGGTCTCTGTATAGTTATTAGGGATCAGGCATCCACATTCCTCATTGTCACTCATCAGCATCATTCTTGGCATTCTCAGCAGAAAGGGCAGTGACTATATGTTAGGAGAAGCAATGTGACCTATTGGATAAGCACTCAAGAGACCACGGTCAACTGCTGGCCTGTTGGGTGACCTTGGGCAAGTCACTTCACCTCTTTGGGCCGCAGTTTCCAGTTCTGTAACTGTGAGGATAATGACACTGACCTCCTTTGTACAAGACTTTGAGATCTACTGATGGAGGGCGCTGTATAAGTACCAGGTGTCAGAATTTAATATTACCATGACTGCATAGGAATGATCCCTGCAGAAGATGGTAAAAGCAAAGGGGGAACTTGCTGCTCGTGCTGTAATTTTGGGGGGTTCTGAGGACTTTAATCTCCACAATTATCAGTTTTGTACATGTACAGACATTGACGCTCTACTTTGAAAGGGGATGATAAAAATAGCATTGTGGGGCTGCTTGGTTAAGTGTCTCCATTGCTCTAATTCCAGTGTGTTCAGTTTCTGTGCACAAAGTTTTTTGCGCCCAGGTGTCAGCCCTGGAAATTCAGCCTGGGATGAGAGTCAAGCTGGGTTTTTTCTTTTTTCTTTATTACTAATGATAAAGCTTTTGCAGGCCACAACATGCCCTTGGTCAGACCTGACCAGTGTCCTTGCTTTCAGTGGGTTTGCACAGGAATTATAGATTGGCCCTGTAACTGGAATGCAGTAAACAATTCTGACAATGATTCACAGGAAGGAATAGAATCCATCCATAGCAAACACTTATTTCAACAATTCCCATCTGCTGGTTCCTAGATATTGTACCATGGGCTACATGGGATTTTTTAAATTAATACAATGGGGCAGACCATCTCCTCATGATCTGCCTCCTGCAGATCTCTCCCCCCGCATACTCCCCAAGGAGGCAGTGGTGTAGCTACAATGGAGGGCAAGTGCTGCAGTGACACCAGGGCCCAAGAGAATGTGGGGACCCAACCAGCAGAGACCTCTCTATCTCTGGCATCGTTGTAGTTATGCCTCAGTCTAGGTGATGGGGCTCCAAGGAGCAGGAAGTGCCCCCATGCTGGGTTGCCCACAACTTAGTTGCTCCCCAGCCTGGGTAAGATTGCAGCTGTGACTCAGGTTCCTGGTGACTCCACCAGTCCTGCCAGGGCTTCATGGCAATACCCATCCCCCAAGGCCCTGCTAACTGGGCAGCTCCTGGCTGCCACCATGGACTACAAAGGGCAGGGGGTTCCTGGGTTCTATTGTGGTTGAACTGACCAATGCTAGGAGAACATTTGCAGGTGTGGGCAGGAGGCCCCACCCCCACGGGGTGGAGGATGAGAAGGCTGGGGGAGGTTTGCAAAGGGCAGATAGTCAATGGTTCCCAGCCCCACAAAGTGAAAGTGGAGGCGGTGGCCAGGACAGGGTTGCAGGGGACAGATAGGAAGCAGCCCTTGATCAGGATCAGTCTCCTTACTCTGTTAGAATGTGTTCTCCGAACAAGACTATGGTCACTGGTGCACTCTTGCTGCCAGGGAACATTTTGACGATGGAAAACCATCAACCTGGTCTGCTCAGCCAGTTAGTTGAGTTTATGAAGTGGCCCAAAGATAGCTGGGGCTTGGTAGTGAATCTTGCCTCATATGGGATAGGATCAAACCCTATCTGAATAGTGTATCTTGGAAGATGTTATAGCAGTGGTGATGGCTGGCTCTTTATATAGGTCAGTTAATATTTCCATGGTACAGAAGCAGACATACCATAAATGCTTGATTTAGATAGCAACGTAAAATGGACTAGATATCATGATATTTGAAAAAGTGCTGAGGGAGTAGTTGTTTTAACAGACGAGTGGGTTTTTGTTCGTTTGTTTATGATATGGATGCTTGTGTTCTGCTTCTGTGACTCAGACAGCACATTTTCAGTAGTGCTTTGTATATTTATGACACTTGTTTGCATTTGGTGCCCAGCCACATGATTTGTGAATGCAAGTCAAATCCTCTTTGTACTCCAATTGTAAGTTTTACTCCATGGGTAAAATTGTGGGTTCAGGTTTAAAGATTTGGGGCTTGATTCTCCATTGCATTATTCCTGTTTTAAAGCAGAGTATCCCAGTTCCAGAAGAGTTGCACGAACTCGAAACTGGAGTAATAGAATGGTGACTCATGCCCTTGGGCTGTTGGACTAACTACATGTGTGTGAACCCCAGTTTTTGTATTAATTCATTCAACTGCATCTATAAATCATCTGTCCCCTGCTATAGGTTTGGTAGGAAAAGTTACAAACAGAACAATTCACAGGCCAAAAGGTCCAGAAATGGACTTTCCCACCCTCCTCACTACACTGTTCCATTATCCTTTGAAGGAAAAAATTGTTTTATTTGGCATCTCAGGGACTCCAATCTGCCTACCACCAAGGCTGCTTAAATGAATTGCCTTACTGAGGTACCAGCAGCAGAACCATGCATAATGATAGAGATTTCAGTCCCCATGGCCATTAGTGGTGTTCCATGCCACCCATTCCATACAGCAGTGTAAATGGACATGACATTCTTCACTTCCTGTCCTAAACTGTCCAGTTGAACAGCTACGATCTGTTAAACAGCTGCAGCATTTCACCCCAGAGGGAGCTGCATTTCAGTGGTGAGTGAAGCAATTCCTGTACTCAGATCTTGTCAATGAGTTTGTAATGCCCTTTGGGATGATGGGAAAGGAAAGATGCTCTCTCAGTGTAAGTCATTACCAGCTAGTCAGGGTGTTAAGAAATAATGGATAGCTCAGATTTGCATGGGCCAGTGCAGAGCCCCTTGGAAGTAGGGTGACCTGACAGCAAATGTGAAAAATTGGGACAGAGAGTGGGGGGGTAATAGGAGCCTATGTAAGAAAAAGTCCCAAAAATCGGGACTGTCCCTATAAAATCAGGATATCTGGTCACCCTACTTGGAAGTCAGTGAGGCTCTGCACGGGCACAGGAGTCTGCTCATACTGTTGGAACCAATAGCAGAATGGGGCTAAGTGCTCAGCTGATTGGCTAGTGTAACTAATGAGTCGCCCTGAAAATGTCAAAGGGGAGAACAGGATGGTGTAGCAAGATAGAAGATTAAAAAATGTGGGTTCTGGCAGATCAAGGAATGGCACAAAGTGAGTTCCAGAGTCAAGGGTTTCCTATAAATAACTGCCTGGCAGATGCTCCCTCTCATTCATAGCACAGGAAATTCAGCAGCAGTGGGTCCCCCCCCCCCATTTAATATCCCAATGAAATTATGATTTTTCCTAGAAAAAATAGAAATTCAAAATGTTTCCACCAGGCGTATCTGTTCCTTGACACAGTTAAACATCTGACTAGTGCATAATATCCCAATGTTCCCAATTCATTCCTATGGCAACGTTTCATCATGGTGACACGGTAACTGCTTTGCTACTGAATGCGGGGACACTGGGAAAACATGCCAGTTCCCTCTCAGCAGGCTGAAAATGCCCTAGATTGCAGAAAATTACAGCACATTTTTAAGATTTTGAAATTTGGATGAAAAATTAAGTGATTTTCAGAGGTCCTCCCCCCATTTTTCCAGGCAGCCTTACAGAAAATATTCAGAAGGATCCTTCCATAGTCTTTCGTTGAGAAATTTAAACATCCTGCACTTTGCCAGTACAGCCACCAGGGAATAACATAACCCTACATAAAAATGTTGCACTACATAAAAATGTGCATGGTTTTAAAAAGAAACTGTGTCAGAGGTGACTAGTGTTTAGTCTTTGAAATACTGCATGGACACAGTGCTGTTTGAAGACAAAAATTTGAACACAAAGTGAAAAATGTACTTGCAAGTGAACTTATGTAGTCATAATGAAGTGGAATGATCTCAACAAACCAGAACAGAGTCGAATGACTCACAACACTATGGTAACACTGCTGTGACTGAGTACTACAGACCGCTGCCAATATAGCTCTGTCGGTCAGGAGCGTGAAGGTGTGATCCCTGACCAACTGAGTTATAGTGGCAGAAATCCCGAGCATAGAGGCAACTCTACTAGCAAAACTGTTTTTGTTTCTTTTTTTTTCACTTGGGCTGGAATAAACTCTGCTGACAAAAGTTCAGTTTTGCTGCTGTAAGCGGTGTCCACACTACAAGCCCTTTGCAGGTATAGCATACCAATATAGCTATACTGGCAAGTTGTTTCTAGTGTAGACATAGACTATTAGGATCCTGGTTTCAATAAAGGTACAGTATAATAATTCCCTGCACTCTGGCTCCAAACATCCATAATGATGATGATATCTAGTTCTTACATAGTGTCTTTCATTCTAGATCTAAAAGCACTTTACAAAGAGTGTAAGCATCATTATCCCCATTTTACAGATAGGGAAACTGAAGTTGAGAGAGGTCTTGTGACTTGCTGAAGGTCACCTAGCAGCAGAGCCGAGACTAGAACACAGATTTCCTGAGTCCTAGTTTAATGGTCTAGTCACACTGTCTATAGTTACATACAACCAGGGCCGGCGACAGGGGGGTACAACGGGTACAGCTGTACCTGGCCCCGGACTTAAGGGGGGGCCCCCTTAAATCCAGGGCGGGCCCGGTACGCGGCTGTACCCCCTTGTCGCCGGGCGGCGGGAGACCGGACGGGGGGGGGGGCCCCCCGCGGGCGGCGGGAGACCGGACGGGGGGGGGGGGCCCACACGATCTGCGTACGGGGCCCCCAAATTCCTGTCGCCGGCCCTGCATACAACAACCATTACTTACTTACTTATGCCCGTCACAACCATAGCTGCCCCAATTTCTTGTTTTCATTTCTGATGACTTGAAGAAACATTAACAAAGTAAGTATAGATTGGATCCAAAATACATGAGTCTTTCCTTTGACTCAATAGGTTTTGGATCACGTCCTCTAAGAATAAATGGGCAGCATCCTGTTAACTCATTAATAACCAGAACCGCAACTAACAGCAGGCCCTAGAACTTAATGGAGAATATAGTTATTATTTCATAAAAAAGAAAAGACAATTGAGATGCCATATACAAGTTTCATTCATGGAATGATGATCATATAGATGATGGTGTGTAGCACTTACATTCAAATAATTTCAAATAAGTACTTTACATATAAAGAGGAATAAGAAATACAACATATCTAAGTGAAACCTTTGTAGAACAGGACTCATTTATATTAATTCCGCTTAAAGAAACAAACCTATTATGGGAATACACTTTCTGTGAAACAAACAAAATATATTCCATAATAAAGTGAAGCTCTTTTAAATGAATAGTTGATGAAGATTTGGCCTTTATAATAAAAATAAAATTCCAGACCTAATTTTCAAATCTTACTTCCAAAAATGTTACCTGCATGTTTTGTATGCACAAGATCTCAGTATCTGTTTAATCTTTCCAACATAAATCCACACTATTTATACGGTGGTGTTATCTACATGACAAACTACAAAGCTATCACTTTATCATGCACATTTGTCTGCTTCCCTGGCATCCTCTCCACTAACCAAGAGTCTGGAAACGTCCTCACATTGTGGAACTTAGCATGGAAAGATTGTCTTGTCATCCACCTCCCCTTCCAGTCACAACCACCTCTCCTCCTGTAAGAGTCTCTGTCCCCTCTCTCTGGACTTTGGGGTACAGAGAGGGGACTCTTCTATGCCAGACCAAATAACTACAAGCTGCTTCCCAGCCTAAGTTAAGTCTTTACACTCCCAAACCCCACACTCTACCAGCTGGGAACTTGGGGAATCACTGCCACCATCCGGGTGTATTGCCAAAACCCTGGAGGGGGGCACCAGGACTCCCCCAAACTCCATCTCTCTCTCTCCTGAGAGCCGGGACACTCAGAGGCTGTTTCCCTTCCCCCTTCCCCCTCCCGTCTGTTACCGAGAGAGATAAGAAACCGCCCTGAGGCTTTCACCCTGTGAGCCTTCCTCTTAGACACACAGACTTTCCTGTACCTGGGAACTGGGTTAAATCCAAGCTAGGATTTTTTTATGAGAAGAACCAAACCTTTTTATAACTAAAAAGATTTAATAAAGAAAAGAGAATACAGCATACATTTACAATACAACTTCACAATCTAGAGTTCCCTAACTTCCCCTCTGAAAAGGTTAGCGACACTTTAAATAGGTACAGAACTTTATGGAATTCAACATATTATACTCACAGCACAGCTAATTAGGAATATAGGAAGGAAGTAGAAGGGTTTTCCTCCATAGCTAGAGGCGAAAACTGGGACTCTTGCGCAAGCTGGAACGGCAGGAAACTGAAAACTTAAAACTCCCTCCCTCCCTCTCGTGGTCTGGGGCTCTTACGTCACTCCCTCTCAGGTAACATTAACCCCATACAGGCAGAATAACACTCTCCAGCACTTTACACTTATGACACCTCCGATTTGCGATTTCTTAACATTCCTGTAACAACTAGAGCAATAGCTTATTTGGAAAAGTTAATGGAGTCAAAAGTGTCTACATAGATCCAGTATCATGTTAGCAGCTTGCTCTCAGTGGACTAGTTGTCAGCGAAAGTTATGCAGACTAGTGGTTCTTGGCCACACTTTGAGAATTTTTGTACAAACTTCTTTCCACTAAGACTACTTCCAACACCTGAACAGCTTCAAACTACTGATCTTTTAAAAAAAATTGTTCACAACATTCAGCCAGATGAATTTTTACTAATTTCTGCAAAATCTCCGTCATCTGAGCTACAGAATGGACAATATTGGTTGCTGGACCAGTGATAGCTTTAAGGTCCGGGAACTTATAATCCATCAGATCTAAAAGTGGGAGCTTTATCCCAGTGAAAAGAGGAGATTCTCAGTTTTCCAATGGACACAACACTTGCTTCTTGCCCTGGCAGATCCCTAAAGTACAATGACTGTAGAAATATTATTGTGGAGTTCTGTGTTGACTGTAGCTGACTGACTGATTCCAAATCGATTTTGCTCATTTAATACAAGTAAAATACAAGTTTTCCTAGCTGTCAGCCCTGTAAACACAGTGTGGGCTCTGAGAGTCCAAATGGCCTGTTTCCTTTTCATGGATCGTCATTGGTAATAAAGATTCTGCAGGACAAATTTAGTCCCCAGAAACTCTTGTGCCAACACAACTAAGACATGTGCAGCTCTCCTATTACAAGTGATATGGCCAAACCATAGTGATGGTGATAATAATATTAATAATTAATAACAAATGCAACCAGCATGGATAATAAACAATAAGCAAAGGATTTAATGAGCAATGGTGTATCAAGTTCCACTATCTATACAATAAAGGGAAACTTACAAAGATACCAGTCCAATATCCCCAGGCAGACAAAATTCCCATTGAAATTCCACTGAGTGCACTGGTAGTCTTGCCTGTTTTAGGGGTATGGAATTGCCCATTTATAGTGAACCTGGGGAGCGTGAAATTCCCTCTATGGTGAAAGTAGAATGAAAGTCTCATTTCTTTTCGATACAAGTTGCAGTTCCAGTTTTCCAGGGATATTGGAGGTCTCTAGAGACAGAAGCTTGGTTCATTACTTAGCTCCCAGGCAAACCTGTCCTAATGGCCTCCACATACCTATCATTTTATGTGAAACTCATGTGATTTAGTTGTAGATATTTTTCCCTGCAGACTTCATAAAAAAACAGGACTTGGGTTGCATTGCACAGTCCTTTTTCTATAAACTGAAGCAAATGTGAAGTGTTTACAAGAACTCCTTGCCGGCTGACAGAAGTGTATGTGGCAGGTATATTGGCATGGTCTTAGATATTTCCCAGCCATGTGAAAAAATACTGAAGCAACCCCCTACCCTAGAGTAACCAGAGAGCAAGTATGAAAAATCAGGACAGAGTGTGTGTGTGTGAGAGAGAGACACGGGGGGAGGGGGGGAAATAGGTGCCTACATAAGAAAAATCCCCGAATATCGGGACTGTATCTGTAAAATTGGGACATCTGGTCACCCGACCCCACTCCCAAATTTCTCTCCTCGGCACTCTGTGATCCTGCCATGCAAAATGAAACGGCTACCTCCACACTCTCAGATATTACAAGGTTTCTGCACCTCAGCTTAGTCAAGGAATCAACAGATACACTGTATATATCCTAGGTCTTCTTTGTCTTCCTAGGTCAAACTTCAGCAACAGCCAGTGGTCAATGACTGCTTCTTAATTGCACTGGAGGCCCCAGAACACCCCAGGGATCAGCTTTGACATTGAGAGCCATTTTCAAATTCCATAGGTACATCCCCTACAGCGTCTTCACTTTTCTTCCAACAGCTTTTTTAAAAAAGGCAACAATTTTGCACATTTTGCAATGTCCATTCTCTCTTTCTGCATTGTCCCTTTTGAATTGCAGGCCTCACTCTGACTTGTTCAGGCAGGACCAGCAGACCTAAAAAGTCAATCTTCATCTCTTCTTGATACGGTACCATCTACAGAAACCAGAGTATAAACGCAGAGCGAGAAAGGGCAGCAGCAAGAAGAGCAGAAGAAAGTAGTGTGCCTGGGAGAGGGGTATGGAGTGAAAAAGGGAGAATTGGTTTTGATGTATTAGTTTCCTCTTATTAGTATCCTTCTAGTGGTGCTCAGGCTGAGATAGCTGACCTGTCCAAAACTTAGTGATCCGCACACAATCCACTCCCAATAGTGCAAAAGTAGAGACATCACAGAACGAAAATAGCAGAAGTCAAGATAAAGGAAGAAACCATGGGCTGCTAGATATGAGTGGGAATAACCTAAGTTCACCCAAGTGGCAGAGGTACTATCTTAGTTTGCGGAGAGTGAGGAAAAAAATTCTTAACAATCTCATTCTCACCCCTATAAGCACATCTCTCTCTCTGTTTTCTATGCTGCTACTGATAAAGACTGCCCCCACATGAAAGGATTTGACAGGGTACAAGGTCAACCTTATACAATCTCCTCTAATTGTGTGGGTCTGGCTGACCTTCTTATTCTAGAGCAAGGAAGGGTAACTGCAGACAGAGATGAGAGGGGAATAAACTGGCAAAACTTTTCCTGCCATTGAGGCAAGGATGCTGTCTATTATTGCTGGTCCTGATTTCCATAATACAGACTCATCAATGCAGACTGTCAATAAGCAGGACACTGAATAGAATAGTTAGCTGACTATCCAGGCAACCACCAAGTTGGTAAGCCCCCCCCAACCTCGCCTTCCTGCAGTTGCTCCTGTCCCAGAGGAGGTGGAATGAAAGTTACAAGGCAATTCTGAAACCTAACTCGGAAGAAAGGTGACAAGTCTCCACTTTTCTGTTTGCTCAGCATTCTGAATCTCCTTTATCACAATTGCTCTTTCCCAAAGGCCTGTGGAGAAGAGAAGAGAAAAAGTACCCACCAAGAGTCAACATGTACAAGTGCTGTAAACTGATTATGTTAAAATCATCGTGTGTCTTGCCACTTTTTCTTCCCTTGCTCTTTGTCTTGAATCAATTTCTTAACTTAGAAAACAATTTTCTTGACTAGTGCTTTGTTTTTATTTTCCTTTCGTTGTGCACGTGGATGTATGACACGGTTAGGATCCCTGGGATAGTCCAACCCAAATGTTAGCTGCTTGGCTGTCTGTAGTGGGTTTCTCCTTGGGCTCGCACTATATACATTATCCCATAACTATCAGGAGGAGAACATTGTATAAACTTTTCCTGGCAACTTTCTTGTGGCTTTGCCAATTCTGTAGAGGCATCTAAAGGGTATCGTCAACACAATATCTCAAAAATGCACCCTGGAGCTTTGTGTCTCTATGTCTGGGAGGATTAGAAAGTGACAAGAAGAGATTTCATAAAAGAGGTAAGTCAGTATCAGCTTTCATAAATATTATTACATAATAATGCATGTCCAAGAACTGATCATCACTTTTCGTGAAGTAAAGTCTAGCTCAAGAAAGAAGAAGATGAAAACACAAATTGGTACAAGATATTAGTGATCACGCATCCCTAAGAAGCTGCATAGTCTCTTCCCTTAAAATATAGCTTCTTGTCTCCACAAAGGTGTGGATGAACAATAATAAAAGAAATCACTGACTCCCAATACCAGGGGAAATGTGGGTCACAAAACATGATTATTTGTTGCCACCAAGTAGTTCTGTAAATGAAAAAATGTTGCAACAACATTACTTACTGTGGCTAATAGAAACTGTGGGGGACATCTGGCTACATGCCTGGTCAACTTGATATACCATTCTCTGGAACACATTCTGAAAAACAAAGTGTAACTTCTCATGAGAAATTTTGTCATGGGGCAGCCCTTTATTGAGCCCAAGATAGAAGATTTCTTGTTTTTGATAGGTTCATTATATTTTTGTCTGTGGGAATAAAAGACCTAGACGTATTAGTGGATCCAATAGGTTGACTGTTTTCCCATCTGGTCACAAGTGTGTTATAGGGCATTAAGACCATATGATCATAAAATTTGGGACATGGTTTTCCCCCCTCCCTCGTACATGCTTTCTTATGAGAAAAGAAGCCAAATCTGATATGCCCATGGTCTGATTTTTAGAGGTGCTGACTGCTGCGCTCTTGCATTTCCCACTGACTTCAATGAGAGTTACCGATGTTCATCATTGAAAATTGGGCTCACAAAGTTTGATATATCTCCTCAAAATACAGGATCCTTTACAGAAGATCTTAAAGGTTAGTGTAAGTGAAAGTCAATATATAGTAGCCTTCAATTAAAAAGAGTGGAAAAATAGGTGGATTTATATAGAGGCAGATTATACCAAAATATTATCCTCTTTCTGAATTGGTTTGTCTGCCTACTTGTCTTTTGAGGATGTTTAACAATCCCAGCCCGCTCACTCTGTCTCAGTATCTCCGTGAATCCCTTGAACCTCCTCACTAAAGTCATCCTTCTATGAATGTCTGTCCATGAGACTTATTGTTGCCAAATACATATCTCTGAGCAAAGTGCTGTCCACACCATATTGTGTGCTTATGTGGCATGCACCCTTGCCAAGAACCCAGATATAGATTCTGTTGTTCCAGTGGAAGGTAGCTGTTGTGGGTTGTAGGTTCTTCAGGTCACTTGTGCCAGTCTCAGGAACAAAACTTGGAATTTTATTCTGAGCTCCATATGGAGACTATGCAGCACTGGGCTCATGAGCCAATAGGACAGTCTTCCTGCCAGCTGTGGATAGAAGGTCTCTTTGCATCCATATCTAGGGTTTCTGTAGGCAATGAGAATCTCCATACTGCCCTGCTGTCTCAGAGATGATCACCATGCTCTGTGCTAATTAAATCTTCAGTCTCTCTGCTAGGACTACCAATAAGATGGCTCCAAATTGTCAATTGTGGTGGTGCATTTTGTGATGTGGACACTTGTCAGCTGGGAACTGGATTCAGGATATTCAACACATTTCTCAAAGCTCACTGAAGAGCCATCAGATACTGTCGCTGTTGGGTCATCACTAACTTTGGCTGGATTTAAACCTGCCATCCAAAAATGAAAGGTTCTGCAGCATAGCCCATTCCTAACCCCCTGAGTCATTCAATCCCAGCAAAATACTTTTATGATTATTACAGTACAACTAAATGCAGGGGTAAGCAACCTATGGCACGGGTGCCAAAGGCAGCACACAAGCTGATTTTCAGTGGCACTCACAGTGCCCAGGTCCTGGTCACCGGTCCGGGGAGCTCTGCATTTTAATTTAATTTTATATGAAGCTTCTTAAACATTTTAAAAAACCTCATTTACTTTCCATACCACAATAGTTTAGTTCTATATTATAGACTTGTAGAAAGAGACCTTCTGAAAAAGTTAACATGTATTACTGGCATGAGAAACCTTCAATTTAGGGTGAATAAATGAAGGCTAGACACACCACTTCTGAATGGTTGCTGACCCCTGAACTAAATAGACAGAACTGTATTGGGGATTTACAGGACAAAGTACATACACAAAACCAATCTTGAACCTGTAGTGAGTATTTCCTAAGCTGTGCTGACCCCACTTCTGTGTGTAAAACCTGCTGGCACATGACTGTTCTCCTGTTCCTCATGCTATTCAGCAACTCTAACATCAATAAACTCCTCTATTCTATAAAGAAGAGAATGATAAGAGTAAACTGGCAAAATGTGGAGAGAGGTGATGCCTAAATACAAAAGATTTGCACTATGAAGAAGTTGCACTGTGGCTGTTTCCTGTTTGGCCCAGGAGTCTCTTTTAATTTACTGGAAGTGCATGTTAAGATAATGGATTAGTAAGCCACGCACCCAGGAGAGGTTAAGATAGGTGGAGAAATGTTGAAGAATAAAGGTTTGCCAGAGTAAAGTGAGGCTAATCTGCTGTCACTTGGATTTGCCATTGTTTTACATTCACTTTGTGCAGATCTGGGTGACTCAGCAAGGAGCAAGGTGAAGAATCAGGCCAGCAGGCTGTACAACATACATCTTAAGATTCAACTGGAAGAGCTCCTGGAGCTGAGGGTGTGTTAATGCCCAATCCAATTTACATTTTAGTCTGTGAAACTCTCTCCTTATGCTCTTGTTTAAGGGCCTGAGCATTAACTCTCCTTTGCCACTTTGCTGATCAAAAGCACCTCCGGAAGGCAGTGCGAATTCAAGTGGGGCTGTGAACAATTCAAGTGGGGCTTTATTTTCCACACTAACTGGTGAAACCCTGGCCACACTGAAGTTAGTTTTGCCATCGATTTACGGGGGACCAGGATTTCACTCAGTTTCCTTTTAAAAGGCCCAATCTTCCTCCCACTGAAGTAAATGTTAACAATTGAAATCGGGATCTGGGCTGGAATTTCAACCTTCCTCCTCCTGGGCAGATGCTGATTTGAACTTCCCTGGAGCCTGAAAATGAGAGAACCAAACCATCTCAAAGTCTGACATAATGCCATCTGAATCAGCCTCTAGGAGATGCTCAGAAGTGAAACAAATCCTTTTCCCTCCTTAGAGAGTGAGAGCTTTGTGCTACTACAAAGGCAGCAGGCTGGATCCACCCCAGTCTTTTCATTCTTTGTACTACAGTACCATATTCTTTCACATAAACCCTTAATGTATTTAAATTGTATTTGCAAGATATTTAACCTAACAATTGTACTTGTCAGTAGCATGCAATAGCTTTGCACAGCCCTAGCCAGGATATTACATTTCAACCCTATTGGACCAATTTTCAAAAGCAACCTCTAAATCTGCATGCCATGAACAGCACACACAAGTCCATGGGTAAGCAACGGTGGATGCCCAAGAACTCTGATGGTGGGTGCAAATGGCAGCGGGATGGGGAAAAGTCTAGTAGTTGTCATCTAGACAAATTCCCTTTCACCCCCAGACCTTATACGTGCAAATGCAGAAGTTGGGTTGAGGCCACTGAAAATATGGCCCATTATGTTTTTATGCCTAACTTTTGTTATTTCCTGGAATGCACATATACAGTTTGGCTCTCTGAAGCATGTCTAGCACAGTTAAAGATCCTGAGTTATGCTAAGGAAATAAATACAGGGCAGCTGTTTAACAAATTGTTTTAAAGGCAACTTTGATTTACACCTGCTCAGGATATAGCTCTAATTATTTTAATTTCAGATCGTTTAACGGGAGCAGCCTCTTCTGGAAATCAGACTTTATTCCAATTTGTACAGGGCAAACCCTGAAGTTCCTATTCAAAAAGAAGGGTGGCCCCTCAGGTGGTGTACATTGAAATCAATGAAGTTATGACAACTTACACCAGCTGAGGATTTACCCCTAAAACTTCTACTGGGATAAACCCTGAGATCTATCTTCAGTTATTAGAGTAAGAAGAACACCACATTTCCCCCCCCCCCCCCAGATGGACACTGAGCACAGAACCTCAGGATTTGGTCCTTTGTAGAAAAATCATTGTAATTTTATCTAGTAAAAAAGGCAGTTGATGGATATTATTGCATTTCAAATGTGTCAGCTGCCTGTTTCTGCTAGATGCCACAGTGATAATTCTGAGATAATTGCCTACATAGATATTTATTCTTCACTGCCAGGGACCTTGTTCCAGCTGTTATGCTGGGATCTTTGGGACAGAGTCTCCAGTTTGCCACACCCATTTTCTGCTGGTGTACTTCAGTTAGAGTCAATGGAGTTACATTACCATCAAACCGGTAGAATGGACAGGGTTTCATGCCCTTTGCCTTGATGCTGTTAAATAGTCCTTTCTACAAGTAGCACAAGAAAACACTAAATAAGTTTGTGGAAACCGTGTGTGTGTAGGGGGGATGGGGTAATGGGGGAGAGAGAGAGAACTCCAGATACTTTGAGGTAAATTTGTATGCCAAAAACATTTTACAAATTTTTCATTTAAAAATACAGAACTGCTGCTATTCCTATAGAAGTTCAAAAGCACAGCCAACTTCTCTCTAATCTAACCTTCTTGGCCTACTAACAATTAATCAACTGTTAGCAACAAATAGTCCAAGGACAATGAAATGTAACCCAAATACCAGATGAAACTATGTCTGGCTATAAATCACAAAATCTAACCTATTGGTATTCACATTCCAATAGCACTCCATTTTTCCAAGAGTCAATTATTCTTTGACCTCACATTTACCTTTTTAATGGACCATCTGTAATTAACATGAAGTCCATTTATTGCAGTGTCATGAGTTAGAAACTAGAATATATATAGTGGTGCTGTTTGGAACAAAGTCACAAATGTACTTTTTATGAGGATAGTTCAGTCTGACTAATCACAATTTACCACCTGACATGAAAGTTTTGGTGATGTACAAAGCAATGAAATACAGAGACATGAAATTCATCCATTGCTATGCTAAATGTATTTCACTCAGGTCTGCATAGAGAGAAAATAAGTCTCACAGACTGTGATTTCTACCCTTGAGCGTGTTTTATATGCTTCTCCTTTTAGGGGCACACAATATTTTTATATACACAGATAAGTGGAATAGGTAGGACTGAAGGAAAAATTGTTATGAAAGTCTTTCTTGATCCTTTTTTGGCAGAATACTGATATGGTGCTAACTATAGAATTAGGAGCGTAACTTGAGGTTCCTACTTCTAGAACTCTTGGCCCTGACCTTATGGAATGAGCACTATACCAGGTATCTGCAGTTCTGCTCCCAACTCTTCCACTGATTTTCTGGGTAACCTCAGGCAAATCATTTAATGCGCCTGTGATTTTTTTCCCCTTCAGCAAGATATTATTAGCACCATCTGACTATCACAAAGGGGTTTTATGAGGCTTAGTTAATGTTTGTACAGCACTTTGAAGATAAGTGCTATCTAGGTGCCAGTTACTGTATTATTTATTTCCAGGAGCCGATAACCAAAGCAAGACCCCACATGAGCATAAGTGTCCATTTGCAGGATCAGTGTCTATTGAAGAAGGAACACAGGTTCTGTGGTTTTGGTTAGGCTGAGCCATGACATAGGTGTGATGGATCTAATTTATCTGCAAATTACAAATTAAATCTAAGAGCTATTTAAATTCCTGTCATATAAAGTCTGTTGCTTTTACTTGGGACAGGCATCATGGCAATTGTTAAGTTTTCAGTTAATTTTAGACTTCAAGAAAACCCATTTCTTTCTGATTGCTTTCAGTGCTGCGATTTGAAAAGGTGCATTTTCATTTCCAGTGATCTATTTTCCACAGGGGTTATTACAATCAGCACTATTCCATGTAGCTCCGTGAAAACACTAGAACTATTGCAATTAACATATCAAATTCTTACATCTGATGTCATTAAATGTGTTACATTTATACAATGCAGAGAGGATTAAAAAGACAAACTAAAATATTCTGTTAATAAAATTGGATTAAATTAGTCTCTCAACACTGAAAAGTCGTTATTCCAAAACTCTGGAGCCCAGTCCTGGACTATGTCTGAGAAGCACTCAATGCAGCTCAGGAGACAAAAAGAAGTACAGAAGTGGATTAAAGTGTCTTTGTACTGCCCCTGCGCTGGGGATGTCCAGATGCCAGGGTGGTCCCTGACATAAACTAGAGTAACCTTAAAACTTCTCTAATTCATGTGAAATCAATGGGCTGTTAAGGCAATTTCAGATTGTGGAGTGCACAGCCTCTTGCTGCCAGCCATGTCTTCTATCCTAGCTGTTGTATACCCCGAAAGATCCCCCCCAAACAGGGAGAATCCTGCAGTGGCTGGATCCTTTGGGTTGAGGGCTGCTTTATGGAGCAAAGAATCAAGCCCTAGGTTTGTGTTAAAGAATTTTACGGTCCTCTGATATTTCCATTTTGGTTAAAACCAACATAGCTGATGCAAAAACATTGCAATCAGAACTCCAGGGTGCCATGGTGCACAGATACCAGATACATGAATGTCTGCCTACTGAAAGATGGAAAATATTTCCACTTACACATATTTTCTTTTACTCACATCCACATAACACATGCGCATGGAGAGATGGAATATGGAAAGTGAAATTGTACTTAAAGAAAAGTTGATAAAACATGGACAAAATGTAATAGTATTGGTATCCTCAGACCTTGGTATTTCACGTTTCTTGTGTCCTGATGTTTTGTACTTCTCCAATATTATGCACTAAGTTATGAGAGCTAGAAAACTTGCTGTAATAGATTTATTAAAATCTTAGCTAAGTCTTACTTGGGGTAGAATCTGGAAGAAGTGAATGAGATCTGTGAATTAAATATTGTGCTTAAATGCACCTGTATGAAGCAGTATGCAAGTCCTAACTGTTTAGCCTGAAGCAAGATTTCAGAAAGGGCCCATCCCTAAAAATTTTCTCCACTCATGGAAAGGTGAACAATTTTATGTTTTCAATTACACTATTTCCCCCAAGTTACAAACCTTAGAACTCTGAAAACTGACTAGATAAAAGAGAATCCTCTTTGTTAGTTCTCAGTAACTTCATATTAGATTTGTGTGGTTGACAAATAAATAGATGGCATCTGACTGTTCTGCTGGGGTTCTTTTTCGTTCCTGCATCATAACCAGTAATAAAGGTTCTGCAACTGAATTATTGTTAACAATTTGGCTAATGATACACAAGTCAGAATGGAATCCAACTTGCTGTCTCCTATAGCTGTGTTGGATCCATGGGACTAACAGGAATAAAAAGCCCTAAACATTTATTTGTGTAACTAAATTCAATGGAGAGGACTCAGGATATGCACCTTAGCCACTGATTTACATCCTGTGCAACCCCATTCAGTTTTTGATGCCAGCATGAGAGGTTGTGCCTCTGGGGGGAACTCCTTTTACCTGGGGGACGCTACTGAGTCAGTGGTAACATTGGTAACAGAATTTAAGCATCCTGCTGATTCTGAGTCTCCTGCTGTAACCACTGGATCACTGTCTCCTGATCAGAGTAGACCTGAGACTAATTATGTCAGTTGTGTATAAAGAATCCTAATTTTGTTAATGCTTCCATACTTAAGAGAGTGCTTGGTTTTCCTGGTGACCAGGGGTAACTTAGTTCTGTCTTCCTGGCGAAAGAGGATATATTGAGGGCAACAGAATTACTTTTCTGGATGCAAAAAGTCAGCTATGTACTGGGCCTATGATTCCCCAGATACATCAAGCTGCATAATGTTCTCTCCTAATAGAAGCACTGAGATTACAGTTGAGAAATTTGCAACGTTTGGTCTGTCATACCTTTCCAGAAGGATTGAATACGGGGGCAAGATCAGAAAATATGTCACAGGTGCCCACTTCCCCACATTGTTTTTGGAACACTGTGGACGCCAGAAGCTTTGCCCCATAGACAGAGTGTGCCTAAGTATAGTTTCAGCATAATCTTAAATTAGATATCTTGCAATCTCATGTAGAAGGATCCCCTATGTATTGAGTTCCCAAAGGATGCCCAGTGGCTTTAATCTATCTCACATCTTCATGACATATTCACTAAAGAGAGTTGTTTGTAATGGGGTTGGAGGGTGCCAGTAACCCATAAAAGAATGACAGGCAAGCTGCTCTAATGTTATATTTTGCTACCTATCATTTTAATGTTATTTTGAATGTATGAATTATACATCCATTGTGTGTAATTATATTTCTTCTCCCAACCCTGCTCAGGGAACAATGAAAAGATAGTGCTGTTAATATTAAAAACAGCACATTGTTCACAAAAAAGTTAGCAGACACACCTTAATTCCTAGTGCATGAAGATAGTTAATCAAAAAATGATGGGACTAGAATGAGGATGCGGCCAGAAATACCCTGTATGATTTCTGATGGAATTTAATGAGAAAGGGTGTATTAATAGCATTTACATCTGCAATTCTATTTTGCTTTGTTACTAGAATTGCTTTATCCAGGCCCTGGTTGATACAAAATACATTTAACAGCTGTTTATTAAAATAAAATCCTGTTTCTTAAAGAATGAAATAATGTGGAAGAAGTCAGCTATAATGAAACCTAATGGCAATAAACCCCAGCAGGAATCTAGTTCTTCTTATCAGCTTTCATAAGAGTTTATCTTTTAGGTCAAGAGATTATTCAAATCGATGAAGTCTTTTGCAAAAATTCATACTCTCCCTACCCTAGTAATAAACCTTCAATCTTTAGTTTCCTAAGTGTCACAAGGTTCTTGATTGTGAAACTAACCATTTGGGCATTTATGCTAAAAAACCAATTATCTATGCTAATTGGTGTGCGTCTACTGTTTTTGAGTGCTTCATCATAGTGCTTGGACAAATCCGTACCACCCACAATGACAAACTGGGTACAGCGTGAAGATTATACCAGTAGAAAACCTCTTAACTAGTCAGCTCTGAAGCCCATGCACAATCATTAATTTCCTAACCGCAATGGCAAAGTCTCTACTTAAATTAATGGAAATCTTTGCAGTACTTTTCTGAATGGAATGACTGGAAGATTTTTATGTACAGATATACATAATTTATTACAACAAAGGGAACCGAGTTTCCCTCTTTTCCCACTCAATATAGAATTCTTTTATTTTCCTTTTTTAATTTTTTTCTCTCAAAAAAATTCTCAAAGAAAAAATAGATTTAATGTACTCAATATGTCCTATTACACACCATTACTTCATGTGTAAGATGTATAGTATTGTGTTTTTTTAATTTGTTAATTAAGAAATGAAGGCTCCATTGATTAATGCTGAGTTCAATAAGATTTGCAAAATGCTTTCTTCAGATGAAAGGCACTATGGAAATGCTAAATATTTTTGTGATTTTCTTATTTTCCTCCCTGTCCATTCAGTATTATTTACTTATACTGCAGTACTGACGAGGCCTCAGTGAAGGATCAAGATCCTGTTGTTCTAGGCAGTGTTCACTGCAGTAAAATAAAGACAGCCCATGCCCCGAGAGCTCACATCTTGGATTCTGACAAGAAGAAATAGCAAGATGAACAGACAAGTGGGAGCAGATTGTGGGAGGGAGATATAAGAAAGAGGGGTATAAGTAAGAGCTTTAAGTAGTCATGGCAGTGGAGAGAAGAAATGAGGGGGGGGGGGTAGAAAAGCAGGATTCAATTACGTGCTTTGCCATAGACTTCCTGTGTGACTTTGGCAAGTGTCTCTGCCACAGTTTCCCCCATCTGAAGAAAAGATAAACAAGAATACTTTGCTAGATCACAAGGATGTTCTAGGGATAGCTATGGGGGCCATATAAGTCCCATAAATAGTATGAGCACTGGCTTGCTATAATTTCCTGGAGACTTAGTAGACATTCCACCCCAGTTTCTTTACCATGCACTATGTTGCTTTGGAGTGTGGGCTCTCGGGTGGGGCTGGGGAGGAGGGGTTTGGAGTGCAGGAGGAGGCTCCGGGTTGGGGTTGAGGAGTTTAGAGTGTGGGAGGGGACTCTGGGCTGGGGCAGGAGGTTGGACTATGGGGGGTGTATGGGCTCTGGGCTGGGGGTGGGGGTTCTGGAGTAGGGCCAGAAATGAGGGGTTCAGAGTACGGGAGGGAGATCCAGGCTGGGGCAGAGGGTTGGGGTACTGGGTGCTGGTGAGGGCTTCAGCTGGGGGTGCGGGCTCTGGGATGGGGCTGGGGAAGAGGAGCTTGGGGTACAAGAGGGTGCTCCAGGTTGGCCAAGGGCTTCAGAGTGCGGGAGGGGGCCCTATGAGGAAGGGCAACCATGTAGACTTTGGCCATTTGCCCTCATTGCCCTGAAGGTAAGGGTAGTTAGGTAGACCATGGGTCTACAATATCCTTGCCCCACCCCCAAAGGGGGATGGAGCGCACTTGCCCTGTGATAGGCTGCTACAAATACTTTGGATTTAGCAATGAATAGATCAGCAATGTGTCTGTCACTGACTCATTTCCACTACAATCATTTTTAAAGGGATGTTTATATATCTGAGGCGGATGTGGCGTGTTTATATATGTGTTTATATATCTGAGGCGGACAAAGATACAAGATGTGGGCAAGACAAGAATTTCTTCAGAAACGTTCACTTGTGGAAGCATCATGCGGTATCATTACTGCACCATCTTTCATAAGTCACCTCATGAAAGCCAGAGGACTTAATTTCCCTCGAGCAGCACAAACACTGGCATTGGTGTTAGGGACATAAGAAGTAATCGTTTGCTTTGAACAGGCAAAAGGCACCTTCAGGGCTCTCCCTCCAAAGTAGGCCTGTGGACCAATGTACAGCACCCACCAAGGTGACTAGAATGGGAATAGGGGAGAAATGGTGGTGTCCTTCATAATGAACTAAAATGCTTTGATTTTTTTCCCCCGCTGCTTCTGCTCAACTCCCATAAAAATACCAGGAAGTTTCATGTTATGTGCAGCTAGGGTTGCAACTTTGGTTGGATAAATTTCTGTAGGTTTCATCACATGACATTATCTTTAATTAAAGATTAATCTTTAATTCCTGGAGACTCCAGGGAAATCCTGGAGGGTTGGCAACCTTATGTGCAGCGAGGAGAAGGGTTGATTGTTGTTGGAGGACCAGTTGGCTGACTCAGCTGAGTATTGGGAACTTTCTCAGCCCTTAACCGTGAAGGGGATGCCTGGGTACTGGGGCCTTGAACAGAGCTTTCTGCCTAGGCAGTTTTAGTTAAAAATGTGTTCAAGAGTTTTAAATGATCTGGAAAAAAAATCATTCCTCTTTTCAGTTAATCAGGTTTGATTTCCTTGATATCGGATTTCACAAACTTCTAGATCGTAAGCAAAACCTGAATTTCTGAACGATCACTAAGCAGATCGGAACATGCTCTCCCAGCTTCCCCCCAGATTAACAAAATAAAAATTAGCTAGGTCCTCTACATACCATAAAATAACCAAGATGGCACAACCTCTACATCTATCCTTTACATGTCACTCTTTAAAAAGTTAACCCATCTGTGGTGGAAATATGATCATATACACAGATTGGTGAGGACCCATTTCCACACCTTGTACAAAGGTACTTCTCATGCTGATAAGGGTTGGTTCTGTAACAGAAACATTGGATAACTGAGCTGTAAGTTTCTTCACACCTCGGCAGCACGTATGGGAGGGAGCTCTATGACTTACACTCCTGGCCTTAAGAAAAAAACAGCCTACAGAGGGGCACACACATGCTACTTTCCTCAGTGACTGGGATTCTCATAGAGAAGAAACATGTCCTTACTGTCAATAAGGACGCTTTCAACATCATGTAAATCCTGTTATAATTCGGCGGAGGTGACTTTTAGGGAAAAAAACCACAAAACTAATCACAGTGAGGGAACAGATCTCTGCTAGTCAGAATCACAAAAGGCATTTCTTCAAAGTCTTTCTGCTTCCTATCACAAAACATTGATGGGATCAAGAAAGACATATGTCTGGCCTCTACAGCAGACCTTCACCCTGACAGAGAAAAGCACTCTGCAGTCCAAGCTCCTATTTTTTAAAAAAAAACTTTCACTTTAACTGTCATGATGCTGAAGAAGACCAGGCCCACAATCCAAATATAATTACATCCTTGACCCCAATAAGCGAGACAGACTTTCAGGCCATTTAAAAATTCTGTTCCTCATTCCAATTGTTGCACAACTACATCAGAATGGCCTTTCCAGAAATAAGGCTTCCTCTTATTTTTTGTATAGCAATTTTCTCTCGGCGGCAGTGACAAGTTACAGTCAAAGAGCTGTCTGTGACATGCTTTCATCTCTTTACTGGAAGGCTTGTTACATGCCACAAAAGGCTACAACTCCTCTTTTGTTATTATTGGAACAATTTTTTTTCCTTTTTTCTTTTTTTGCTCTCATATGAGGGAGGTGAAATCCTGACCCCCTCTGTAAATCAATGGCCAACTCCTATTGACTTAATAGGGCCAGAAATTCATCCATCGTGTTTGGAAACAGTAACTACAATGCAAGCTGCACTAACAGACAGCCCCACTAGGCAAACTCCTGTCTTATGCAACCCCTTCATTTTCTGCTTGTTGTTTTGCCAGCAATAAATATCCACCCCTTCAGCACAAAGAATGACCTGGAAAAACTAGTCAGTACTTCAGAGACACCCGCTATCAGTGTCCGCATTCCCATTGCCAGCATTGGTGTTCACACCACCAGTTCCAGAAGTGACCATGGGCAGTCAAGCATGTTGAACAAAATGCAGAGCAGTCACAGAGGGTCTGAGTCTCCTATCACTCACACCAGTGTAAATCATGAATAACTCCAATTAAATTAATCAGAGAGCCCAATTCTTTCAGTACAGGGGTGCTATTTCTACTGAGCTAACTTTATATGGAGTTGTGGCAAACCTATGCCTGGCAGCAGAAAAGAAGCCAATACTTTTGCTGTGCTGCATTTTAAAAATGACAGTGCTTCATCAACAGCCTTTTTTTATAGATCTGATGTCAGAAGTCAAGATTTCCCACTGTAGCAGAAATGTGATAACTCCTTAGCAGCAGGGATGTGTAGAGCTAAAAAAGATGCATACAATTGGAAGTGAAAACATTTAGCTAACTCAGAGCTAGAATCTATACTTATCTGGGGGGAGAAAAGCATGTTTTGCAATGGAAATTTGCTTTGACCTTTAGATAAAGACAGTCTCTGCCAGATAATCAGTTTTTGCTGAAAACTGTTTAAGACACATTTCATGGTGAAATGAAGACTACAGTTTATCCGTACAATGCATTGGTCATGTCTGGCAAGGATATAGAAGATACTCATGTGAACGAGTGTAATCCATGCATTGGTTTCTGGAAATAAAGATCAGCTGAGTGTGTAACAAATCCCCACACTTTGGAGTCTACATTTAGATCTCTGAGTCAGCAGAATGATTTGTAAGATTGCATGTAGCCAGGCGACACTGTATTGACTATGTACAGTAATAATAAATAATTAAACATTTTGCATTTATATAGTATGCAGCTCTTTCTATCCAAAGGATTCTATGTGCTTCACAGAGGCAAAGGCTGTTCATGTTTCTTGTTTTCCACCAGATGGTAGTATACAAATAGCTAGTACATGGGCCTGAAACTTGACACTTTCAGACAACCTGTGCCCATTGATGTGTTGTCACAGCTGCAGTAGGTATAGCTGTCTGGCCTAGCATGGTTTTGGGAGAATGATAGTGTCCCTGAGGAACAACTGTTTTGGTGAAGAGGTCATTGATAGCTCTCAGATTAATTGTATGGCGAAAAACTTGTGTATCAAATGGCAGACTTCAGCTGTGATTGTGGTTGACTTCGAACATTCTTAAAACTTTGTAATTTCCAAGTGCTACAATTGACTGCACAATAGGGCAAGGAATAGAAAAAATCAAGGGCCCAAAAACAGAAAAGACTAGTATCCTTCTTTCAGTCCAACATTCTAGTCTGAAAGGACGTCAGTGACTGAAATGTGAATGGGAGCGACGGACTCTCATTGCGCTTATTGTGATGGCACAGGTAGGTTCTGGCACTAGAATTACCACAGAGTGTTACAGAAATCCAACAAGGCCCTGGCTCTCAGCCTTATTCAGACACTTGGGCTCCAATTATAATGATATCTTGCTCTCAAACCAATTAAAATTTCATAATCCCTCCACCAGCCGGGGTGGACAGAGTGTTACGCTAGGTCAAGAAATATCTTCTAGCTACACTACTTCTCTAGGAAGTCTTTAAATCCTTGAGGAATTGTACCTATATAGAACCTATGAAGAAAGGCTGTAAAACATAGAACTTGCAGCTTCCTTGCAGCCATTTTTGCAAGCTATTTTATTCTACATTTGGGGGCAAGAAAATTAGGCTTTGAAATATGAGTTGTAGATAAGGCTGTGAGGAAGCTTAGGATCACAGCCTTGGGTGAAAATAAAGCTGTAATACATAAAGCATTAAAAAGGTGAAGCATAACAGCAGCCTCCAAAGACTTCAGAACAGCTTCGAGGAAGCCTGCCTTTTTGCTGTGATTTTAACATGAGTTATATGGCACTAGGAAAGACCGGTTTCTGATTCTAGAGAAATGGTTGCATTGTTATTTTCTGCAATGTACGGGGGGCTTCATTTTAATCCGTGGAAGCCATTGTTTGGTCCCCTTTTTGTTAATAGTGTTCTTGATCATATAGCACATTTTGCAAATCTCACAGCATTTTATAGGATTTGGGGAAACCCCTAAAGCAAATTTATTCCCCCCCCCCAAAGAACACTTTCAATATAGGCCAAATCCCAAGGTCTTTCATTAACTCATACTCAGTCCTTACTTAGGCAAAATGCTAACTGGCTTCAGTGCCGATTTGACCATAGATTAAGTGGGCACATCAAAATTCAGGTCACCAGGTAAATTGTAGGTTTTTCCTCTGAAACACTGAGTTCCCAGCCAGAGAAGCTAGCCCTTGCTGCTCCCCTGCTGTTCCCTCTCCCCAGCAGCCTCAGCGCACTGCACTGCCGGGGCAATGCTCCAGGCAGCGGGGGCTATGAGCTTCCCGGGCAGTGCAGCTGCAGAGCCGTGACCTGACCCGGTGCTCTGTGCTATGCAGTGTGCGGCTGTCTGCCCTGGGTGAGGCAGAAGGGGTTCTGGGGGCGGTCAGGGGACAGGGAGAAGGGGTGAGGGAGAAGGAGTTCTGGGGGGCGGTCAGGGGACAGGGAGAAGGGGTGAGGGAGAAGGAGTTCTTGGGGTGGTCAGGGAACAGGGCGAAGGGGTGAAGGAGAAGGAGTTCTGTGGGCGGTCAGGGGACAGGGCGAAGGGGTGAGGGAGAAGGGGTTCTGGGGCGGTCAGGGGACAGGGCGAAGGGGTGAGGGAGAAGGGGTTCTGGGGCGGTCAGGGGACAGGGAGAATGGGTGAAGGAGAAGGAGTTCTGGGGGCGGTCAGGGGACAGGGAGAAGGGGTGAGGGAGAAGGAGTTCTGGGGCGGTCAGGGGACAGGGAGAAGGGGTGAGGGAGAAGGAGTTCTGGGGGCGGTCAGGGGACAGGGAGAAGGGGTGAAGGAGAAGGAGTTCTGGGGGCCGTCGGGACAGGGCGAAGGGGTGAGGGAGAAGGGGTTCTGGGGGCGGTCAGGGGACAGGGAGAAGGGGTAGTTGGATGGGGCTGGGATCCCGGAGGCCATTGGGGGTGAGAAGCATGGGGTGCTCAATACTCCACCACCGAATACGAGTGCCAAGAGCTGATATCCACAGAGTTGGAGCACAAGCACCTGATGACGAACCTATCAGTTTGCTCAGAAGATTATTGTGCATCTTAACTTTTCTCAACTTTAGCCGCTGTCTTCTTCAGGTGGGCATGATCCTGATAGTACCTGGCAAAAGATGTTTCCAAAGATTTGTAGTTTAAGGGAAAAGAAAAAGAATATTTCTTAAATGGCAATGCAGTCTTGACCGCAGCCCAGCTCCAACTGTCCAAATTCCCTTTGGAGCAAAGATCTCATAACTCCCACAGTGGCCCTTTGCCTGATCAGAGTACAGCAGATTAAAAAACCCACATACCACAGCCTTCGTTTTAATGCGCGTCTGAAAGATAAGGCTGAAATCGTTTATTTAAAGGGATATCTCTTTTTCTAAAGCAGATTTATGCATGCGTTTTCTTATTTGCTGTCACCTTTCCCTGTAACCGCTTCACAAATGGGTAATTCTTGTTCTGATTTTTTTTTTCCTGCCAGAGATGTTTTGTTTTCCTGTTGGCTGATGCTCTCTGTTCAGTCTATGGAGGATTAACCTACGCACTGTTGCTAGGTGGCCTTAAGCAAAGAAATAATGCAGATCATAGACTCCTGCACATGTCCTGCATTCCTTCAGTATATATCTCCATTGTTTATGGTTTTTTTCTTTGTCCTGCTCATGTTTTTTTTTACACATGGCTTCAGGTATGTGAGAAAATTCATCTAAAACCAGGAGATTCTTGTATAATTTTGGCAAAAAATAATGACCTAGAACCTTGTAAAATGTAAATTTTAATTTTGATCTTAAAGTTTTCAGGAATATCGCAAGACTATTTCCATGCCGTGACTTTGTCTCTTGTCCCTTTTCTTAGTTCAAGCCCCTTTCACATTTTTCTGTATTTGAAGTTTCAATCTTGAGATGGTACAGAGAAACTAAAAAAGCAGGCATCCTTAAAGGAGGATTAATGATTCAGCAATGTGGTGTGGCAGAAAAGAGGGCTAGAGTTGTAATACAGAAGTTGAGTCCTTTTGTACCCTGATAATACTGCAATTGAAACAATGCAGTTCATATGTACACATTTCACCATTTAAAAAAAGATAGAGAGTTGAAGGGAGTCCAGGGAAAAACTGCAAAAATATTTAAAGGGCTGGAGTTGAGATTGCTTGAAAAGAAAAGATTAAAAGAGCTAAATGATTATAGTTTGGCTTAGCGACAAATAAATGGAACATAAATGTCTATAAATATCAATTATAATACTTTATACTAATTAGTGCTTTCCATTCAAGGATTGCTAAGAGTTCTACTGTACAAATACTAATTAAGGCTCACAACATACCTGTGAATTAGTCATAATTTCAATTTTATAGATTCTATGGTTCAGTTTCACAGAGGTCTGAGGGCCTTATTTTCATATCTGTGAGTGTATTTTCGTGTGTACATTTACCATGGCATTGTGCACATAAACGATTTGCACATGCAATTACAGTAATTGTGTGTGGATATGAAAATTGATCCCTGTCTCATTAGTCCAAGATTATAGAGAAAATCAGTAACATAGTTCTCTCTATTTTCTATGAGTCTCCATTCCTGGCACCAGTCTGGTCCTTTGTATCATGGCAAAATCTTTGCATTGATGTATAGCTGAAAATAATAAAATGAGGACTTTAGTTTTTTTTAAACAGACCATTTCAGTAGTACTTGCCCATTGGAGTTATATTTTGACAGAGCTCTTCTGTTGTTGAAGACTCATTTTGTTACATTTATTGCTGGTTTACAGGTGTTATAGTTTGTGTTTTTGTTTTACTTTGACCCACTAATGTTGGAATTCTTCATCAGTATCATTTATCAAACATGTGTATTCCATCCTCTGATTAGAGCCAAGCAAATAATTCACAGTGAATAAATAATGTAACAAAAGGTGCCTTTTATTTGTTGAGGCAACCTTCAAATTATTTGTTCTGAAATCAATTTGAACATCTTTTAGAAAATCTGAATCTATGTATTGATTTAATATTTTATATTAGAGCCATATTGTGCAGTTGTGACTGGTCACATAAATCACATGGTATAGTTTCTGTTCCCTGGCTGGGTGAGTTCAGAAGTATTTCAAGTGTGAACACTCATACATGAAAATTTAAATATCAGTTTCTATGAAAATTCATGAATATGACTAAAATTTGCTTGCCATTTAATTAAGATTTTGGCCAGCAAAACTCAAAACACTTGAATTCTAGTGGACATCAAATACAAAATGGCCATAAACATTGACTTCATTTAAAATTTCAAACAAATCTTTATTATTATTCCTTGCCAAGCTCTAACTCCAATTAACAGATCCATGGTTATGTGACCTAAGGGACTGCAGAATGCTTACTATAAATGTATTCTTTTTCCTCTTTTGTTTTTAGGCTTTGCTCACATGTTGAATCTAGCAGTTTGTATTAATAAAGCAGGTTTATCTGAAATTCCCCCATAATTTTTTTTTCTGTTAGCACAATGGAATATTTTTTTCTATATACAAAGGACTCTGATGTAATATATATTTTGCAAAGCTCTTGTATACTTTCTTCTGAAGTTCTTTAGTTCTGTCATGTGTATTCAGCATCCAGCATTGTGGAGATCCACAATATAGGAGAACAAAGTCACAAATGGAGATGAAATTCAGTTAGATTTGGACTTGAATATGTATTGCAAACACAGATAAAAGGAGGGATATGTCTTTTTGATTATGTGACGGAGTCAGACCAGAAGGGTATAGGAGAGTGCTGGAAGGGAAGTATATCAGCCTCAGGATGAGCAGGTCCCTGTTTCTGGCTAGCCAAACAAAGGAGAAGGTTCTAGAAAGCAGCAGAAACAGCTAGCCTGATTGGGACACCTGAAGCCAATCAGGGACTGGCTGAAACCAGTTAAAAACCCTCCCTTTTAGTCAGGTGGGTGTGGGTTTCAGGAGCTGTGAGAGGAGGTTGTGCTGTTGGTGAGACTGAGTGGTTAGACAACATATCATAGGCGAGGAAGGAGGCCCTGAGGTAAGGGTGAAGTGGAGTGTGAATAAGCAGGGACTGCTGTGGGGAAGTAGCCCAGGGAATTGTATTGTGTTTGGTGGCTAAAAGGTCAGCCATCTTAGCTGATACTATTAGGGTCCCTGGGCTGGAGCCCGGCGTAGAGGGTGGGCCTGAGCTCCCCCCTTCCTACCTTCCCCAATTAATCACTGAGACTAGGGAGACAACAGAGACTGTGCCAGGAAGGATAACTTCTCCTCACTAGCTTATGATGAAAATGGCTCAATAGGCTGTGACCTTGTCTCTAGAGAGAGAAGGGCTACGTGGATAGTCACAGTGAGCCTCTGAGGCTAGTGAAATCCGCCAGGAAATGCAGGACCCGCAAGTATAGACTTGGAGCTTTGTCACAATATGTAAAATACAAGGGCTAGTTCCAAAGAGGAAGGATGGGCTTGCAGTTGACAATGGTCTGGGCTATCAAAGACATACATTCAGTTCCTAGCTTTGCCATCAATGTCTTGTGTGATGTTGGGCGAGGGATTTAAGCTCTCAGTGGCTTAAACAGGATAATAATATTTCTTGTCTTGTCTTCTGGTAATGCAAGTTGTGAAAAAGCAGATAAAACAGTTGAAGCAGAATTGTCTAAAAATGAGCCAGGAAGCACATGTGCACAATGACTTAGGCTTGCAAGATTACTGTCTTGCACTGGCTATGGGGAAAGGCAATATTATGTTACTTTCAAGATGTCTTAAGAGGTAAGAGGGTGGATCTATGTACTGGCTGATTCCACCACTCCTGAGCTGGCAGAAGAAAGCCTGGCTCCTTCCCAGCAGCAGAGCTAAATGATGAATGCCGTTACTCCATGGTTAGCTGCGTCAGGAACTAATATCAATTCCCCAAAAATGTAAGCTCCTGTATTTATTTTAAAGTAAATTTTAGAGCAGATCTTTTCCTGCACACTATTTTACATTCTGGTAGACTGTGCAATCATTAGGGAAATACAGGGTGGGCAGCAGAAGTGCAAACATCCCATAGTGAAAGAACTGCTTCCCCTAGTGACAGGAAAGATCATTCTCATCATGTCGTGATCTCTCTGCTGCAGCTGCTAATTAGTGCCAAGTATGGCAGTGACATAGTGATGAGGGCTCCATCCAACATGAATTAGACTCATTTCAGACAGACCATAAAAGAGCCATCAAATGGTAACCAATATTGGTCAATACCAATATATTTAAACCAGCAACCCAAAGTGAAATTCAATGGGGCTTGTGTGCATAAGTCATCCCACCTGAAAATCTTTGTACCCTCTTACCAATCCCCTGGACTTTTGCCTGTTTGAGAAAGTGACACACGTGCTTTACCTTTCACTATGCTAGAAGGCACCTGTCATGGACTCATTTACTGTTGCCTTGACTCCTGAATGTAAGTGGAGATAATACAACCTCAGCCACATAATAAATAGTCCAATAACTCTCTCCTTTTGGCAGAGTATTTTGTGAAGGCCTGAAAAATAATGTTTTACTATCCTGGCTCATGCTGGCTGCTCAGAAGGGGCACTCACTAAGCTCTATCCAGCCAGCTGAGAGGGAGCTTGAGGCATCCTGGGCAGCAGTGTGCCCCACATACCCCACACAGCTGAAAAAATATACGGGGATAAGAGAATGGGGAACCACAACAAGGACAGTTGTGCATGGGAACCATGAATAACCCACGATTCTGGGGTGGGGGGGATCAGTGTCATGATTTCAGCCCTTGCATTGTTGAGGCAATCTCTGAAGGGTAAGGTGGTGTTACTGGCTTTGTTTGTTTGCTTTAGGGGAAAACTGAGATGAGCCTGGAAGCTTGAAGGATTCTAATTTGGGTATTGAAGGGCCCCAAAGACCATCAATTCTATGACTCTTTATGAAAAACTAGAAAGCCTATGTATGCTAGGACAGACAAGTTTTCCCTGTCTGATACTGAGGGGAAAATGAGTGAAATAAACTTGACTGTATCAGCACCATCCTAATTAATTTATTTAGCTTTTTATCTATATTTTTTCAGACGTTGAGTAGAAACAAAGAAAACCATTATTGTTACACTTGAAATTCTAACATAGCATTGTGATAAATTTGGATTAAGGGCTGATACAGGAGCAGAAATCTAACAACCATCAATCCTATTAATCCCATAAATTGTTGGAACAGAGGATAAGGACTTTAAAAGATTTACAGTTAAACAATACTTCTGCATTTCCAAAGTCACTGTCTCTCTGATCTGCTTTTTTTGGTTTTGTTTTTATGATAAGACCCTCTTAGACTTGTTGAGCAGAAAGTACAAAAATATTGTAAAATTGGCACTAAAAATGCTGCAACCATCCAAAGAATCAGGCTGTTTTTTTCCCAAAGAGCCTAATGTAGATAAACCACCACTTCCCACCCAAATTTCCTTAGTCACAGCCTAAAATTTTTGCTGCATTTCAATAAGTCTTTATGAATGAAAAGTAGAATTCTGGATGTAATCAAAACTTTCATAACTTTCAGAAGTTTTCACTAAGTTTGTACCATATCAGCTATACTTGGCTATTGGTAAATTACTGTTTACACCATACTCTGCAAATCTAAAGCAGTATATAAATGCTAAGCCGTGTTAGTATTGATTGTTCATAATATCTCTTGTGCATAGCATGGATGAATAAGTTAATCTTATTAATTATTTATTACAAAGTAACTAGCTGGATATTTAATGTGTCTATTTAGATACCGGATCTAGTGCTTCTCTGCTATCTCATTAACATTTTCTTCATAGAGAGGAATGACACTTGCCATGCAGTAAGACATCTTATTCAACATGAAATCTAGTGGTGGAATCGTTTAAATTAACAAAGTAGGCTTAGTGATGCTAGGCCTGACAAGTCCTGCTCAAAATAATGTAACTCCATTGACGTAACGGAGTTACTCCTGATTCACACTCATTTAACTGAAATCAGAATGAGGCCCTATGTTTGCAGGAACCAGACACTGCATCACCTGTACCTGAATCACCTGAATCATTCTCCCTATGATTCGGAGAGAGCAATGCTATTAGAAATACCTAGTCATTAAACCAGTGTTGTAGAAGGTTGACAGCCTAGAAAGGGGAAACGTCCTTAACCTTGGTCTAAGGCAAGAAGCCCTGAGACTTTGTGAGGAGACCGGGCTCCCATCCCATGACAACCAATGTTAAGCAGTTTTTAAAATAAGTTTGTCCAGTGACAGAGTACAAGGACATGACTGAGACACATTGTTTAATGAGTTATATGGTCCTCTCCCATATGAAGCTCCTTTTGACATTATACCAAGATTATAAGGGTCCCCATCCACCATTTAAAAAGTTAGTACAACTAATAATAATAAACTGGAGGTTGGAATTAATGCCTTTTTGTTGGACTCACAGAACATGGAACTGTGGTGGCAATCATCACTATCATGTAGTTTGGACCTCACCTAATCACGTGAAATTTTTAAATATGTAGCAGTAATCATATTTTTTAAATGCCAAAAGCACATACACACTTCATTTTTAATGCAGTTTCAGAATGTGTGCTTATAGTTTTATCTTAACATTTTATGCTTTGAGGGTCTGAGTCTAATCTCACTTAAATCTAGAGCAACTAGTTCATTTGAAATCAATGTCGTTGCAATGGTTTAAAACTAGGGAAAGTGATTTTGTCCCATTTCCTCCTTGTGCCTTGTTTTTTTGGATCTCCAACACCTCCCATCCTCTCCCTTGTCTGTATTTTGCACTGGTGTAAGTCTTCATAGTTCTATACCTCTGTGTCTCCTCCTGCTGCTCTGATCCTCACCAGACCTCTGAACTCTTCCTGATGTTCCTGACATCCTTTCATCCCTGATAGTCTCAACTTCCAGCTCCCCTTTTGCTTTCCCATATCTCTTCCTCCTCACCTTTTCTCTGATCTCCCCTCCTATTGCTTTGGACCTCTCCTCACTTCTGTTGCTCTTGATATCCATGCTATTCCCGCTACTCCGAGCCTCCAGCCTTGCTCCCATTCCAACACATTCCTATGTTCTCACAGCTCCTGCTGCTTGATCTTCTTCCCTTTGACTCCAGTTGCTATGTGTCTTCTGCTTCCCTCTTCAGCTCTGAGTTCCTTGCTGGGCCTGCAGGTCTGAACCTTTGCCTCTTCTCTTGTACTCCCAATAAACTAATTAAAAACTGCCCCCATCCAAGTGGTAAAGAGCAAGGATGGCTATTGCTTTAAATACAAAAACAGCACCGCTCTGTTTTCAATTATACTTTTCAACTAATATGTTAGTTCTTTACTTCAAAAAAACTAACAATGAGTTTGAAAGCTAATCAGGTACAACACTTTTTTCTGAATGCCTCAGCCAATGTTTGCAACCTTAAAACAGAAATTTCACACAGCAATGAGAGAGAGAGACAAAGGCAACTGGGGGGAAACCTCACCATTTGGGGGAAAGCAACTCTATACAAAGTGCTGTCAACTGAACAAAGTAAACAAACTGGAAACAAAATAGAGACATATATTTTATCTCTAATTACAAGTAGTGCATATGCCTTCACTCTCCTTTCTCTAGTTGAATTTTTATTTTATTCTTTTATAGATGGTTTGTTTACATAAAATACATATGCTTTGTTTTTTATATATCATGACTGTAAATTGGGAGCCTTAAGTGACTTGTTTTGTTATGGTAGAGTTTCATCTTTGTTTGTTTGTTTTTAATATGCATGTTACTATGTGTTTATATTAGAGAATACAAGGTCTAAGTGCACTTTGTACTTGGAGGGAAGGGGGTGGGTTTGTGATGGTCCATAGTTCCTATGGGAGTTGGTTCCATAATTTCAGACCTGCTCCCAAGAAAGCGCTCTGTGCTGCATAGGTGAACGATGTATTGGTTATATGGTGGATGGGAGTGTGTGTACGCTTAACGGTAATCCTGGCTACATCTCTTTAAGATGTTTATGTGCTCCTGGAAAATACAGTAGGGTTTTGGGCCTGCAGTTTTGCTGCCTGTTATTATTTTAAAGGAACAAAATTTGGCATAGTGGCAAGTTCTTCAAATACAGATAAAGATTTTGTTTATGTTTTTAAAAAGTCTTTATCTTCTAAAACTCCTCTGGGAAACTGCCCTATCTTAAAACAAACAAACAAAAGCCTCCCCAAAATGTCTTTCAGCCTCTTCTGGTTTGGTTGGCTGACTACAGGCCTGATTATGTGAAAGGTAAGGAGGAATCCTAATGAGCAAAGGACATATACTATCATCCGTCAGATGATTTTAAACTGGACATCTTTGGGCCTCATAAGAGGAAAATAAATGCTATCCTTCTAGAAAAACCCTTACAGAATTTGCAGGGATGAAACCAATGGGATTCTGTAAACATGTAAAAAGATTCTATAGAAACTAGTCTAAAACCCTGTGAAATGTAATAGGAATGAGATCCTTCCCTAGGTTTTTGGAATCATCCACAGAATTCAATAGCAAGGATATAATTTTCTGTTAATTTCTTTAGAACTTTTCTACAGAGTGCATATAGCCCAAGAATAAAAGCCAAATGTTCTCAAATTGCCACCTCCTTCCAAGTTCATTCAGGTTACTGCACCAACTCAGACTGGGAACTGTAAATATCTTAATCTTAAAAAAATAATTTCCTTCTAAAATGTCCATTTTACAATTGCTTGGTGTCTCACTTTGCACTTGAGGGGATATTAATCAGCCTCACCACACAGCACTTCATGCCTTATTGCTTTATTATATGGTGAAAGGGAAGATGGGAAAGAAGTGTGAGTGGAAACTGTTAATTCGGTAGTACAGCTTTTGATTCATGTTTCAGTTTCCTCTTCTTCAGCACAAAGGGAAGCAGATGGAGGTGGATGTGTCAGCAGCCTAGTCTAAAGCTTCCAGCGTAACCCAGGCACCAGTCAACCTTAACGTCTAAACAGAGGCTTCATGTTAAACCAAGTGTCTGTCTTATCTTTTTGGACCCTGCTTTCCTCACTTTGAGCTACTCTGGCAATGCAAATACAGCAGCCACTGGCTGCTTCTCCCCCTTTAGAGACTCTCCCAAAATACGAAGTTCCTAGCCGACATGTAGCTGACATAGCTAGTTTCTGTGCTGCTCCCCATGAACCCCCAGATGTGGCTGGCATATCAGGGCAAGGAGAACGTGTGGCCCGAGCACATTGTTCTCCTGCTAGCTCCAGCAGGGGGGGGGGGGGGGGGGCTTCTTAGAAGCTGTTACCAGCAGTGGAAATAAGAGCAGCTCTGAGCAGGTTTAGATGATACAGTGGTTAAAACACTTGCAATTGCCTAGCACATTCACTATTGCTCCTATTGGAGGAGCTGAGCTAGTGTTAGCAATGGTGGGAAATTTTAGGGGGGAAATGGTTAATGTGAACACAGCCCCTGTACCCTCTTTCTTTATTATTATAATGCTGCTTTTAGCACTTTCCCCAAGGATTGCAAAGCCCTTTACAGAGGTGGATAATTGTTGTTATCCCCATTTTGCCTGAGGAAATGGAGGCACAATGACGTGAGTTGCCCAAGTCTACATCAAATCCATGGCACAGCAGGGAATGGAACCCAGCTCTCCTCATTCCTGTTCCCAGTATTTCCAGGTGCTTCCTTTCTTCTGTTTACAGGAAGTTTCCTAATACAGGGGGAAGCTTTGGAAAATATATTATTTGTTTTCATTCTAGCCTTGGTTTCCCACTTCAGAATGCTTTAAAAAACAGATTCTGGCTATAGTCTTTTCATGGTTTAGGCTGCTGCTTTGAATATAGCCCAGGTTAGGATTGTATGAAAGTGGTTACCGTCGGATTGCTGTTTGCTGGTGTCTATCTATGGCATTTCTAAGATGTGGTATCAAAGCATCCCAGTCCAGTTCCCAGTGGACAAGTGTCTTTATCATAGAGCCTCCCACCACAATGACACTAAATAACAATCTTGTTAGCATTTTCAGCGTAGGCTGAGACAGAACTATCTTGTACTCCTAGAAGTGGTACTTGTGTTAGTGCCGAGACTTCTTGACAGGCAAGTGTGGGAAAGCTTGCACTGCTACTGTCTGTGCTGAACCACTTCTGTGCATAAACAGAGGACCTCCATCTCTGGAGTTTTAATTCGAAGCCATCTCATGAATACTAACTAGACGTGCAAACTATACATAATAAAACAAACCCAAGGACTCTCATGCACATGTGAGGAACAGGGGTAACACTTAATACTTGGGGTGGGTCCATAAATTAGCTTAAATAACTACTCAGCCTATGGATAAGTGCTAACTTTAAATCAGGCTGGGATAGGGGAGAAGTTAATTCTCCATTAGTTATGTTAAAGGTGTTAGGGGTTCAATTCAAAGAATTATATTAAGCTACCATATAGTATTTGAGAATAAACTGAGGTAAAAGTTGCAGGAGACCATACTATCTTCACTTACATCCGCAACACTGCTGCTCATGTTAGGCTACAATTGTTACTTATCAGACAGTTATATTTGAACATGACATCCATCACATAAAGCCATGCAATATGCTTTACAGAGACTTGTATAAATCCCCTCATTATTTTCCATGCACTGCACTGAAAAATCCCTTCACCTACTGCCAATTATGTTTTTACAGTGGTTTTCAATTTTAAGTACATGTCCTTGTCTCAGAGTCCATCAGGGGCTGAAATGCTGGAAAAATGGTAAACAAATAAATTGCAAATCCCATGAACTTGGGGGTCTGTGTGCATCATTTATTGTACATCCATATTGATGGGTCATTCAGTCCATTGTTCAGAGCTTCAGTTTGTAGCAAAGTTCCTCCAGAAGCAGGATGGAAGACAAAATGGACAGGTTTCCTGGGCTTTGGGCCTTTTATATCTTCTGCCATGTGGAAGGACACCCCTTTGTTCTTAGTGTGGAAAATCACAGTAGCAAGGTGGAGTTTGGAGTCACATGAGCAAGTCATACATACATGCATGACTCAGTTCTTTACAGGCAGAGAAGCCATTGCTAACACGCTACCTTGAACGTTCCCAGGAAGACTCCTCATACCTGAGGGCTCTGTGCTTTTGCCAACCCTCTTCAACCTTTACATCAATGACCTGCCAACAACAGAGTCACGAACGTTCATCAACTACCTCTATTGCAGTACTCAGGCCCGGACGTTTCACAAGCTCGATGCCACCTTAAACAGGGACACGATCAAGTTAGCTGACTACTGTAAGACTTGGTGCCTATAGCCAAGCGTCATAAAAACAGTCTCCAGTTTGTTCCGTTTTCATCACGCCAGTGCAACCTGAGAACTGAATCTTGATCTGAATTGTCAGAAGGTGAAGCATGAAGCAGAATCAGTCTACCTAGTTGTTACCTGGCTTAGACCGCACACTGAATTACCATGCCCACCTGAAGAAGACAGCAGCTAAAGTTAAGAAATGCAATAATCTTCTTAGCAAACTGGTAGGTTCATCATGGGGTGCTCATGGTCCAACTATGTGGGCATCAGCTCTTGCCATCTCATATTTGTTGGTATTTGGAGTCAATTGTCACACACCCAAACTGGTGGATATGCAGTTACATGCCACCATGTGCATCATCTCTGGCATCCTGTGTCCGACTCCCCTCCCGAGGCTCCCAGTTCTGAGCTATATCTCCCCTCCTTGTATCATTCGAGAGGTTGCTATTGGCAAGTTTTGGAGTAAGTACGTGCTGACTCAAGCCTGTCACTGCACAATGACCTTTTTAAACCACCAGTTGCACGTTTGCTGTCACGTTGCTCATTATGGTCTCATCCACCATGCCAGGATGTTAGGGTGAGGAATGGCGAGAGGAATGGATATCTGTTATAATCCCCAACCAGTCCCTCATCGCCAACCCCACAATTTGCCTGCCTGGTTTTGACCTGCTCCGTCATCAGTGGTCCCTGTTGAACAGGTTCCAGACTGGGGAAGGTCTCTGTGCATCCAGTCAGTATCCCTGGGGCCTTCGTGACAGGCCTTTGTGCAGCTGCTGCGCAACACAGATGATGACACACATTGTCGAGGAATGCCTGCTGACTAGGTTCAGCGGTGGGCTAGAAGAACTGTATCACGCCACTGCAGATGCCATCGCTTGGCTGGACAACTATGCACAAGCTAAATAAATTGAGATCACGCATGGTAGGTATAACAACAGATCCTCAAATGAAGCATTTTCTTCCAATATGTGTCTTACCATTGAAATGCCTGTTTCCTGGGGTCTGCCTTTCACAGCACCCTGAAATTCAGTCACACACTTCTGTTAAGAGAGATATGTGGGAGCCAGTTATTTATTTATGTAAAACATTGAGGCATTAAGTGAAAACACCATAGAAACCGAACTTCTATTGTTGTAAGTGCTTTTATTCAGGTCTTCTGATGTACTCTGAATGCCACCTGCCTTTGTGTGGTCTAGTCCCATGTTTATTGTGATGATGCTTTTGTGTTCCCTATTTGACATATTTTACTGTAAATAAAGAGCAACACCGTCTTGCAACTGTATCCACAGTGACATTTGACTCTCAGCAGAACGAGTGTATTGTGTGATGTGTTTTGGAAACATTATCTCTTTTTAGGAACTAATCCAATCCTTTAATAGTTTCCAGTGTGTGACTGTATTTGTTTACAGATTCAAAAAGATTGGGTGTTTAAACCACTTATCTACCAAACTCCAAACCATTTATATAATCCAAAGAACAGGATAATGTTTTAAAACTATTGCATTAGATCTGCCTGGGTCTTTCCCTCAAGCTTGGGTGTTGATTTAGAGTCGACATTATCTTTTAACTGGCACACAAGCTGATCAGACGTGTTAGATGACTTTCAGTGTGATGCAAGAATTTCCCTGTATTTCTCCTAGATAATATTCAGCATGTCTTACCTATGCTTTTATTTACAAAATATTATTTTAATATGATGTGGTTATTGGTGCTGGATAGTCCACAATTAAGTTTATTAACCACCTCTCTATGGTAGTTGAGCTCCAGTTCTCTAACTGTACTACTTTTAAATACTCCTCCATTTGACACTAGAACAGTTTAAAATCTTAATTCAGGATGGGGTTTTCAGAGTAACCTGGGGCAAATGGGTGCCTAACTCCCTCAGGCATCTAAAAATCCTAGCTTTAACTGCTTTTCTTTTTTGCTTTTATAGAATTCTACAATTTTTAAAATCTCATGGTTTGAACTTAACTTTTATATTTAAAATTATGTTTTCTTTTTGTTTTCAAAATTTCTGTTGTCACCATATCTATATATAGGCAGAGCTAGTAACATCACCTATTCTAAGGTTGTCCAAAAAGTTTTCAGTTGCCTCCAATATTGCCAAACTTTAACTGTTTATACTGAAAGTTTCCATACTGGATGTCTGGAAAACTTTAGCCAAAATAGTTACATTGTTTCCGAGAATGAGCTGGGGAAAATATGTTGATCTGCCCATTTAAAAAAATTCAGATGTCCTTTTCTTTGGGCAGCTTTAGTGCCCTCATGTTTTAGACCAGGGCTCTGAAATTTGGCAGGGTGTGGCCTTTGTGCCAAGCATGTGACTTCTGCTATCCCTGTGGAATATGCTCAAATCTGGCCAAATTATAAACTTTTGAAAAATTGCTGTTCACAAAGTGACTCCTTTCTGATGTAAGAAGGGACAAGCTCAACTATGTTAGGATATACCCTGGCAGGTGTGGACAGAATAGTATCTGGAGACACTAGCAAGGCAGGAGAAATTGGAAAGAATTAAGAACTCATCTTCACTAAGGTACAGTCTAAAGTGGGTCCTAAAATTTGACAGTGAGAACACTGGTGCAAACAGGCTGCTAGGGTTTTTGCCATGTCTAACTCTACGCTCAGGGAAGGACTAGACAACTTTGGGGTAAAACCCCGGCAATTTGCTTACACTAGTGCTCCCCCAGGTGAAGCTTGAATCGTTGAAACATAGGTGATAAATTTAAGGGAGGAAAAGAAAAGTTGTAGACAAGACCTTGTAGATGTCACCAGCCTCCACTGATCAAATTCTGCCTTGGAAGCACATGTGCAAGTCATGCTGAATTAAATGAGTTGTTCTTGTGGGTAGAATTTGGCTTCTCTTTAAAACAGCTGGATAGTGTATCTATAAGTGACACGAATCAGAGAGGTAGCTGTGTTAGTCTGGAATAGCAGAGGTAACAAAGAGTCCTGTGGCACCTTAAAGACTAACTATAAAGCTATAGTTATATAACTAGCTAGCCCATGAAAGCTTATGCTACTATACTTTATAGTTAGTCTTTAAGGTGCCACAGGACTCTTTGTTACCTCTGCTATAAGTGACCGCTGCTTTAAGGTGCCACAGGACTCTTTGTTACCTCTGCTATAAGTGACACGTAATCTCCTAGCCAAATATTTCTCGTAACTGTTCTACCATGGCCTGTGTCCATCATTGCCCTGGAAATATGGAGTGAGAGTAAAGCTGCAGGATGTTTTATTACCAGTAAATGCAACGATAAGCAATGCCTAGTCATCTAACAAGGAAGATACATGTATAAAGAAATGGCATAGTTGTTTAGAATTATATTTTGCAAAACCAAACCAAACCAAAACCCTGTGTGCGTATGTGTAAACCAAGTGCAGTCCACAAATTCTTATCAAGATGATGTGGTCAATAGTGTTGCGAAATGTGGATTCCCCTGACTGTATGCAAGGGTCAGTCACTTATGATGGAACTTGCACCTCTGTCATGTGTGGCACATGGCTTTTGTTAAGGTATTTCACATAATTCAGGGATCCAGTAGTAACTGGTTTAGGCTACACAAGAAGACGACTTAATACATATCTAAATGGAACTTTAAACATAAGATATGCCATCCAAATTCCAGGAGGCACCATAAGCTTTGGAAGGTCTGTAAGAGCTGCAAGAAGTCCCTTGATTTCCCCTCAACCCTCTCCTCCCTGAGGAAGAGATTTCCTGTACTTCACAATGCTCTTCACTTTGCATTTTTATTAAAACTCCCATGAATAAAGATGCAAGACATCTATGAGGAGACAAAAATAGGTAACAGGTTCAAAACAAAATCAAAAACATTTTATTAAACTATTAGTGCATGCACCTGCTTCAGTACATTCATCTTAAATATGACAGTAAAGTCTATCCTGCCATCAGAAAGGAACTGTGTAGGTAGACCCTTGCATCTGTGTAGGGCTGCTCAGGCTTCAAAGAGGCTCCTATACAAAAGTGTGTCTGCTTGAGTTTGACTACAGGACTGTGGCCTTAGGTAAATGAATATATGTATATCCCAAGCGCATCTGAAAATCTATGCACTTTTGGCCCCAATCCAGGAAAGTATTCAAGCACATGTTTAAATGCTTTGCTGAACAGAGATGTGCTGATGAATCAGAGCGTAGGAGAATTCCATATATATATTTTTGGGACTAAAGATATTGGGCGGGCGGGCGGGGGGGGGGTTTAAAAGTGGATAAAAAATCCCTTCAAATTTATTGTTTTGATTTCTTCATCACTAGATATGAACTGGATACTTTTGAACAGACCTTGACACAGAATAGTAATAGTATTGGACTGCTCCTTCTTAGATACCAACCATGGCATTGGAAAGGAACTACTGTAATGAGTAGTTTGAGATGTAGTCTGACTAGTCATCACACTTCAGATTTCACCCTAGGGTCTTGTCAACAATTGTCCTGCACTACATATGGCTACAGAGTGCCTGATTCTCATTTCACACCAGTCTTTATGTTGCTAGATCTCCATTTACTTCAATGAAGTTACTCTTGATTCAGACTGGGATAGAATCAGGACCACAGGCTCTTTCAAATCCTTTCATCTTTGTTCCAGATTACCCTGCTGGGAGCCCTATTATTTAAAAATGATCATGCTGATGTAGGGGAACTATATCTTGATTATTGCAATGTTATCAGAAATATGGTTTTACTATATTTTAATTTTATGATAGTAATCTGGAGTAATACTATAGAGAAGCATTGTAGAGCCTTTATTCTACTTTTAATGAAATCCACAGCCTTTGTCAAATGAAAAAAAATCACCATTAAATGTCCATTAAAATTCTACCTGATGTATTAAAAAAACCTTTATAGGTAAGTGTGGAATTCAGTTATTAAGTGAAACTAATTTACAATTTTGGGTCTCATTTGTGAGTTTACGTAAAACACAAAAATATGTTTTCCAACTGAAATTTTTTACCAGGCATTATTTAAAGACCCTTTAGTTAAATTCACTACAGGAGTGTTTTATTTTAAGTTTTGAGCTAGCTAGGTTAGCTCTGTTGACTTACACTGGCCGAGGAGCAGATCCATACTACCTGTTTT